>PVKP010000215.1:0-237652 GCA_004027715.1 Plecturocebus donacophilus
TAAACTAGGTATCAATGGAACGTATCTCAAAATAATAAGAGCTATTTATGTCCATTTTTGATTGGATTATTAGATGTCTTTCTATAGAGTTGTTTGAGCTCCTTATATATTCTGGTTATTAATCCTTTTCAGATAGGTAGTTTGCAAATATATTATCCCATTCTGTGGGCTGTTTCTTCACTTTGTTCATTATACCTTTTGTTGTGCAGAAGGTTTTTAACTTGATGTGAAACATTTTGCTTTGGTTGCCTGTGCTTGTGGGGTATTGCTTAAGAAATAAACATGGGGGCCATCCCTTGGAAACTCCATCCAGCTGCTTGGAGAGATAAGCTACAAGCCTGGGCCAAGGTCCCACTGTTGGTGTTAGAACTCCAACTGCTATTTTTTTTCTCTGACACATGCAACATGAAGGGCTTTGTTAAATCAGGTAACCCCAAAGCCGGGGCTAACATAAGTTTATCTTTCAGTTCCTGAAAGACCTGCTGCTGCTGAGATCCCCATTCAAAGAGTTCCTTATCTCCCCACTTAGTAACTTCATATAGGAGTTTGGCCAGTACTGCAAAGTTTGGAATTCACAATCTACAGAAACCTAAGTCTCCCAGGAACTCTCTCTCCTGCCTTCTAGTCTCCGGTCCTGGCAGGTTGCAAATGACTTGTTTCTTCTCTGCTCCTAGGCTGCGCTCTCCCTGCCAGATGGTGAACCCCAGATGTCGCACTTGCTGTCGGCAAATCTGGGTTTTCTTTTTAGACACTGTATACCCACAGTCCTCCAGGTGCTGAAGTAAGGCATCTGTTCCTTAGCACACCCGACTGCCGTTGGGTGTCCCAATAAAAGGTCATTAGTATATTGTAGCAACACGCAGCCTAAGTCCTTAGCAGGAAACTCCTGGAGGTCAAGGGCTAGTGCCTCCCCAAAGATGGTGGGAGAGTTCTTGAACCCCTGGGGTGGCCAGGTCCAGGTGTACTGGGTGGTCACACCTGTTTCTGGGTTTTCCCATTGAAAAGCTAATAGTTCTGGCACTTTGAGGCCAGTCTAATGCTAAAGAAAGCATCCTTTAAGTCCAAGCAGGTGAACCAACTATCCTCCACTGGCAAAATCCCAACAGCATGTATGGGTTGGGTACAGTTGGGTGCAAAGTCACTGTAGCCTGATTAACCAAACGCAAGTCCTGCACTGGCCTGTAGTCTTTGGTCCCTGGTTTAGGAACAGGCAAGAGGTGGGTGTTCCATGGAGACTGGCAAGGAACTATAATTCCATAGTCCTTTAAGTGTTTTAGGTGGACCTGAATGCCTTCTAGGGCTTCTTGGGGAACTGGATATTGCTTTTGCCTTACCGGCTGAGCCCCAGGCTTCACTTCAATGAGCACAGGGGCCTGGTTGATTGCCAGTCCTAGCAGGTTTTCCTCTGCCTAGACCTTAGGCCATCGTTTGGCTAGAGCAGGGGTTAGTTACCATCCTGGTTCAGTCAGGAAGAGTCTCCACTCCTCCCGAGGGACTGCGAGAGCCAGTTTTAGCTGCAGGGAGTCCTTATCAGTGAAGGTGACAGGAGCTCTTACTTTGCTTAGCAAGTCTCTCCCCAGGAGGGGTAGGGGACAGTCCAGCAAGTGCAAGAATTGATGTATAATCTCATGGCCTCCCACTGAACAGGTCCATGGTAGGCAAAAAGCCTGCTTTTCTGAAATTCTAGTTGATGAGATGTGGCCATCCTCATTCACTCCCATACACCTCTGTTCTCCTAAAGGCATCTGCAGCGCTGCCTTGGGTTGCAGATGGGCTGCTAGACAGGGAGTTCCTCCCGGGAGGCGGGCGGCTATGGGAGAAGTCCCTCCGCATTCTTTCTTGTGTAACCTGGGTGGTTTAGGGGTGTGCAATTCTGGCGGGGGTGCTGAGGTTTCAGGCCCAGGGGTAAGGACTCCTTCCTCCTGAGGAGAGGGAGGGGGTATCATCAACAAAAGCCCTTCTGCCATTGGATCTGTCGGGACCCTAGGAGTCGCGTCCCTGGGCAGGTGGAGCGGGGTTTTTCCCTGGCTGCCTGCCTCTTTGCCATCAGTACGGTTGCTGCCTGTCCTCTTAGCCGCTGCGGAGGGTTTAGAACTAGCTGCAGTCCTGCCTATGTATGGAAATTGATCAGGGTGTCCCGGCTTGCATGTAACCTTAGGCCATACTTTGGAGATAAGAGACCTGTCTAGGCTTCCCTCTGAGGGCCAACCCACCCCAGATGCTGGCCAGTCTACCTCACATAAGGTCCTCAGCTTTCCTCGTGTCATAGTCACTCCATAATCCCCACTAAATATCTTCTTGAAATTTTTCAGCATGGTCTTGCTATGAGTGCGACCCATGTTTTGCACAGAAAACAATACTCACAGGCAGTAAAGTGTTTTACTCCAATTCAGTTTTTCCCGCCCTCTGTACTGTGCAACACATTCAGTTCCACTTAAGGCCGGTAGGAACATCTCCCCCTCAGGAGTGTTTCAGACACCGCTTGGCATTGGAGAGTCCGTTAATCCCCCCACAAGACCTAGATTGCAAGGTCACCTCCTTCTAGCCATATGCAGATGGGCCCTAATGCCAGCCCGTCCCACAATATGCTCAGAGCTTAAGGCCCTCTCTAAGGGACCAGCCACTTTCACTTTCACGACTGGTGAGTCCAACTGGGCCCCTCCAATCACTGACATAGTCCTACACCTCCCACCACCCAAACTGAAACTAAAAGCCAGACTTCCAAGGTTAGAGAGAGAGAGAGAGGGCGGAGCTCAAGAGTGCCAAATCCGGCACACGTGGGTGATCAGGCCACGCTTCCACCTAAAGGAGGTGGGAGTTTCCCAGGAGTGGTCCTACCGTGTTTCTGTCATCTGGACACTTCAGGCACATGTTCCTTCTCCGTGTTCAGCCACTCGTGGATCCACGCTGTGGGGGCCTACCCTGCTTTTGCTCTGGAGAGGCGTTCCACCAGGGCCGATGCCTACCTGGGAACACTCTCGGGACTCGCGCCGCCCAAGTGGGCTGGAGTGCCCCGCAGGGATGCTCTGCAGGGCAGGCAAAACTGCCAGGGAGGCTGCTCCGGCCGTCTGCCAACCAAAGCTCGCTTCTCAGTCAGGGAACCAAAATGAAGCAGGAGCCGCCGCAAACCAACCTCTCGAACACGGAACAGGGAAGGAACTGGTGATTTATTCGGCCGGGAGCTGTGGCAGGTGAAAAGACCTTAACAATCAAGCTCCTCGGGAAAGGAAATCCTTGCCCTTTTAAACGCTTGCAATGTGAGAGGGTCTTGATCCACGAAGTAGGCATGGGGTACGTGACTACGAGGGGCTTTGATCGTGTTTAAGCAAAATCAATGCCTACAGAAAGACTCCTCCATACCATGCCTGCGATCTCTGGGAGTGCCATTAAGGGTGGCACCCAGTCTGCCAGCCTTTACTTGTCTTAATGGAATGCAATGTAGAAGTCTAGGGGGAAGGGTCTTAGAAGCTTAAGAGGATTCACTAGGAGTTGCCGTTTTTGTGGCCTGGACTGCCTTTCAGGTTCATTGGAGACACAGAACACTGTAGCCTTCCGTGGTGAGGTTGTGGGAACTCAGGGTCTGCCTGCTGGCAGGTGATTCTGCTCTGGATCGGGCTGATTTACATGCTCCCTTTGTGGGTGGGTGTCAGCTGAGTTTGGTCCGATTTTCCTTTCTGCTCTAACAAGACAGCACTGATTTCAACACCTCACAGTTGCTGTAGTCTCCCTCCCCCAACACCCAGAAATGCTCTCAGTAACACGCTGCCACGGCTAGGGATGGGGAGTGTCGTCGGCGATTCCGGACTGTGTTTTCTGTCTCTTCAGTGCCTCTTTCAGCCATAGGACGTTAAAACCAGGTACTATGAGTGCTCAGCCTTAGGGACAGGCTGCCTCAGAAGACCCCCTCTGCACAAGCTGACCGCTCCCCCACTCTGATTGCTCTGCAGCTGCATTCCTGACCCCTACCTAGGCGCCACATCAAGGCTGCCAGACGAGCTGCAATTAAGCAGAGCCTGATCACAGCCTATCCGGCAGCTCCAGGGAGGACAGGAAAAACAAATGTTTGTTAGCCATACTTGTAAATTCCTGTTTGATACATATCGGTAAAAAATCCTGGTTTCTCTATTTTTTAAAAACTGCTGCCACAGAAGTCACAGGCTGATTTACTGTAGGTCTGTTACAAGCTGACAAACTATCTCTGTGCCTGTTACCAGCGGATAGATAATCTCAGTCCTTAAACTCCCTCATGCCCCTCTCACCCCATATAAACCCTTCATTTTGTAAGCTCGGGGCTGCCTCCTTTGATGGTTGCGGAGCAGCCTGGCAGGTTAATAAAACTTGCTTGCCTGACTTTGGGTCTATTCTCCTTTCTCTTGGCCACCCTTACACTCACCTAATTTTTTATTCTTATGAAGGTGTTGGTTTTTTTTTTTCTGCGTAGACTGTTGTTGAATTGGTGTCCTTGTGGAAGGAACGACTGGTGGAGCCTTCTAGTCCACCATCCTGCTCCACCTCCAAGCATATTTCGGCAAGTTTTAAAGACAATTTTAGCCCTCAGTTTCTGCCTTCTCAAGACCCCATGCTCAGGCAGGGGTGATGACAGGCTCTTCCTTTCCCAGGTCTTTTCTGGGCGTGTACACAACCTTGCACATGCAAATATCCTTTTAGATCCCCAGGAATCTGCTGAAGTTTTTAAAACTTCCCTATGCTCACCTTGGTTTCCAGGAGCTGTGTTTAAATCATGCCCCGGCTTTTGTTTGCACCAGCTGACTTCAAGGCTTAAGGTAGCTGCAATGTTGTCAGTAAATTGCTATTGTTTTGGTAATGCCCTGGAGGTAGCGCTTTAGAATTTCAGCTGAGCTGGACGCTGAGTTAAGTCAAATAGCCTCAACACGCCGGGAATAGAGATTTTGTGAGTGGCTGGAAGTTGAGACAAAATATTGACTATGCTGTGGAAATGCTGCTTTTAATGGAGTACCAAACAGGGTGAGTCTTCTCTGTTAGCTATGAGATTGCTTGTTTTTCATCTAGCTATGAGATTGCTTGTTTTTCATCTGGCTAGCAGGCCCCTGAGCTGGGGAAGGACGGTTGGAAATAGCCACATGTTAAAATGTCAAAGATCCCACTGTCTTGCCCAGGTCCAGTATTTTTTCTTGAATATGTGTTTTCAGTATGCTCTGTGGCTTTGTTTAATTTTAAGATCTCAAAAATGGTTAATTGTAGTTGTTTTCCCAGCATTTTCATTGTTTTGCAAGAGACTAGATCTTTACTCCCTCATTACAGAAGTTGATCCTTTCTATGGCAATAAATATCAGCAGAGAAAAATGGCATTATTTGATTAGTCCTGATAATTCCAAGGCAAAATAAATAAATAAACAAGTAAAATGTTGAGAGGCCACAAGTGTCAAGGGAATGGAGAATAACTTTTCTGGAGCCAGAAACAATTCTAAGACCTCCATCTGACTACAGCTGATGAAGACATGGAGGCCTGCAGATAGAATTATCTCTAAGATAAATTAAAGGAAGAATGGTAGTTATTTACATGGTTTAAGCATCCATGGATAGGGGATCTACCAACCTCACCTAAAACTTTAATACTTTTCAATTTGGCGTGGTAGTGGGATGAAAGAGACAGATGCCTGCAATGTCTTATTTAGTATCATCCCATCCCAATGTTTAATATATTGCTCTAGAATTTTGGCAGAAAATTACCAACTGGCGGAAATTGGTGTTTCAGGCTGTTTGGAAGAGGCCTCCTTCCCTGTTTGATCTCCCGTCACATTAAATGTGAACAAAGCGGGTATAAGTAGTAAAGAATTATTTGGGGCACCCAGGCAAGTTGTCTAAAACTGCCATAAATTATCAGGAATATGGTATTGGCTAAGAACACATTTTTTCCCACTTATAATCAGGGAAGGTATTCTAGGAATATTTGACTGTGGTTAATTATATACTGTGTTGGTAAGACTCTAACATGGAGAAGTCATATGGCTTCCTTAGGGATAGGGAAGGCTCTTTTAAAACTTAGGAAGTGGGTATATACAGGATCTTAAGACAATGATGATCTTATGATTGATCATGCCAAAGTAAGCTTCTCTTTACTTTTTGTGAACTGCATCCAAGTCTAGGACATTCCCTGTTATGCTATATTTCTTCTCTTCCATCTCATATTTTGAATTTGGAACAGATTATAATTATGCATTGAGGTCATACATTAGGTTTTTTAACAGTGGTATAAAATATTTTTTCAATGCATAGATAACAAAAAATAGGGGGCATCATTCTAAAGGATATATTTCATCTTGGGAAAGTCTCAATGAAAGTATTAAATTAAAGGCCAGTGAGATTAAAAAGCTCTGTGGCTACATCAGCTTTGCTCTTGAAATTAAATTCGCTCCTAGGCAGAGGGAAAATTTGCTGTAAGAATCTGAAAAGGCTTCAGAATTTGACATAAGGAAAAGGCTTTAGTAGGAAACACAGTCTCAGGAAAAAAAAAAAGGGGTGTTTTTCTCTTGCAGACAATTGAGGAGGGTGAGAAACAGAAAGAGAAGGATGGCATGCCAATAAGAGAAACAGACTACATTTTTTTTGGAGGAGGACTTATGCTGTATCTGCATGAAAGAGGGAGAGGAAGAATAGAGGTAAACTAAATAGTGTATAATTTTCCATGAATAGAGAACAAATGGTAGAAGTGCACGTTTCTGTTGCCATTAAAATAGCAAAAAATACTCAAGACTGGGAAAATTAAAATACGAAGGAAGACAAGGCAAGGAGCACACAAATGACCCATTAGCCTTCATTTTGCCCTCGAAGGAAATGGCTTCTGAAGCATCAGCTGCTGCAGTTCAGTTCAGTTTAGCTATCTGTTGACAGCTGCATCAAACATGAGGACTACGGAGAAATTTTCCTAATGATGCAGTGTCAAAGACAGAACAAAAATGTGATGATGACTCTCTAAATTTAATGTTTTATTTGGGGAAAAATAATTGCAATTTGGGGTATACATGCTGACTGGGTGGTCTTTATGACTGAAGAACAAAGAAGAGGTTCGAGGTTTCAAGAAAAATGTAAATATTAGGTATTGCTCTTTGAAATCGTTCCTTGGTAGTAGTAAAGGTTTGGTGAGCTTGCAAGCTTCAACTGGGAGCAATGATAGTGGAAAACTTACTTCTAGAGTTGTGACAAGTTATCCTGGAAGTGATAGAGAAAACTGGTTTTCGGTTACAAGAAGCAGTTTCAGCAGTCAGGCTTGCAGAAAATTACGTTCTTGGAAGAATGTTTTGTATTCAGGGTACTCTTTTAGTCAAGTGCAACAAGAGTGATCCAATTCATATTTCACAACAGCATACATATGCTCACAAGAAAAGGAATGTGAATATTTACCTTTACCAGTGCCAATCAACTGTTTTGAAACCAGAGCAGGAAGCTGGGGCGGTTAGCAATATGGTTTGGCTCTGTGTTGCTGCTGAAATCTCATGTCAAATTGTGATCCTCACTGCTGGAGCAGGCTCCTGATGGTAGGTGATTGGATCGTGGAAGTGGACTTCCCCCTTGCTGTTCTGGTGATAGTGAGTGCTCACAAGAGCTGGTTGTTTAGAAGTGTATAGCACTTGCCCCTTTTCCCTCTCTCTCTCCTGCCAGACATGTGAAGATGTCCCTGCTTCCCCTTCACCTTCCATCATGATTGTAAGTTTCCTGAGGCCTCCCTAGCTGTGCTTGTTGTATAGCCTGTGGAATCATGAGTCAATTAAATCTCTTTTCTTTATAAATTACCCAGTCTCAGGTAGTTATTTATAGCAGTGTGAAAATGAATTAATATAGTTATCATTCTGGTTGGAATATAACCACAGAGTAAAGGGCTAGACTGTAAGAAGTACTAAGTCATAGACTTTGCCTGAGAGTTTGGAGTACTCTTCTCACAATAGCACTTCTAAGTAGACCTCTGCACCATCTGCCTTTATAGTGCTAGGAATTCAGGGAGTCAAAATGAAATAAAAGTGAAGGCTCTTCCCCTTTATAAACATGTGATCAATCTGGTGATTACAGTTTTTTCCATTTAACATTTATATTTATTGTGTTTCAGAAGGAAGGAGTTCTTTAAATATCATCCTCTGGTAAAGTAGGAACCATGCATAGGTGTGTCATCCAAAGGACCACCAGAATAGCTGAATAGAAAGAAGAGTTTTATTGGTGACATCAGTTTGCAAGTAAGGGAAAGACAGTTTCTGGTGTGAATGAAAGGTGCTCTGTCTCCAAAGACGGAAAGGAGGAATTAGCTTTTATGCCTCATGGGGTCTGTATTACACAATAGAGTCATACATAGTCCACAGGTTTGGAGGAATAATCTGTACATATTTATGAGGGAAGCTAAGTGCATACACAGTGAATAAACATATATGTAGCATACATCCCCTATTCACTTTGGGGCAGGGTTTTAGCATTAAAGTGAAGTTCAATTTGGCTCTATATATGAAAAGGTAAACCATAGGATGCAAATACAGCTTGAGCACAGTATCCTTAAGCTGGCTGAAAACTAGCTTTCAGTCTGTGGTTGTTTATCAGGAAAGAATGTTTGTAAGCGAGATCATCTGTCCAATCTGCATTGTAGTAGCCTGGGTCATAAATCAGTTAGGAAGGGTGTGACATTTTGCCTGATAGCTCCTATTTTTAGGGAGTTCAGTGTGAGTATGGTTTTTTGGTAGTTGTAGGAATTTAGGGAGTTGACATGCCAGCGGAGCCCTGAGCCCTTGGCCAATAGGTAACTTTTTTGTTTTCTTAACCTTAGATTCCATCTTAGTTGTTACAGGGACCTGGATTTAGATCTCTCAGATTGCAAATGGATGTTCTTCTAACAATATAGTGCAAACGGATGTTCTTCTAACAATATAGAAAGCATACATGATTCACTTCTTGTTGGGAGCTTTCTTCCATTTGATGCTAAATTCACAGGATGTAGACCAAACTTTAAAACATTGATTGGAATATGGTGAATTATTATACAAGAGTAATTTCTCTTTTATTTCTTTATTTTTTCTTGTTCTTCCAGATAACACTACATTTCTGTTATGGTTTGTATCTGCAACAATGTGTCTCTAGATTATGAAGTATATTGGTTTATTGGTTAGGATGATTTTGGCTAGAAGTAACAGAAGACCACAACTTGAAATAGCTTATTCAATAAGAAGATATATTTTATGATAAATAAGAAATCTGGAGATACAAGAGTTCTCAATGTTGGTTTGTGCAGTGCTCAGTGATGTAAACAAAAGCCCAAGTTCTTTTCTTCTTTCTACTACCATGATGGACTGTGTACTGTGAATGCCTTAGTGAAGTCGGAAATATGTTTCTGAGAGTCTTCTTCCCTCTGTACTTCTGGATTAGGGTTGACCTCAAGATAAATTTGCATGATATTTGGACGTGAGAGACGAAGCCGCACTATACTTAGAAGTTGCTGCTTTTGTTAGCGCACATTGTCTTAATCTGCCAGGTCACATTATTGACATGGAACAGCACACAGCTTCTCCAACACTCATAATATCTCCTCCTTCAACTTCACAGAATCTTGGGACAGATGTGTGTGCATCTCTGTGGTGAAGGGCCTGACCTTCCATAGGTCATGCACAAAACCAGATTTGGATGCTATGAGAGACAGATGCAGATTTCAGTTTGTTTTCATGGATTCCAATATTGGCTTTGCTCTTTCTCACTTCACTTCCAGCTTTTCCTTTTAAATGATTACCTACAGTAACTTCATACCCACCACCAGATGCAGAAGCAATAACTTTCCATGGATCTCTTCACCAGCTCCTTTTTATGATCTCTGGTTAATTACTTCTCTGTGATCCCCTAGCAATTCCTTTCTGAATGTTTATTTCCCCTGCTTCTCCTAGAATTAGGGAACATCTTATTCCTATAATAAATTATCTATTCTACATCATTCATTTAAGTTTTACTTCCCTGAATGAATCTCTACTGACATAGCCATCACCAGTATCATGGTTAGAGCCCCTCATAGTTAAAAGTCAGCCACCTCAGAATCATGCAGCACATAGAGACATGATAGTACACAGTGGGAGAAACATGACTGGGTTTTGGATTCACACCTTCTAAATCATTCAGTTTCATAGAGAAGGTTGGCTATTGGAAGAAATTCAGAGGCTTGCCCACAAGAAGGAAAGAGTTATTAATGGTTGGGGAGGCTACCAATGGAACTGCCAGCACTTTGTAACGGCTATGAAAGTGGAACTGGTACTTGATAACCTCTAGATGTCCTTTGGATGTTGAAGTTTTCAGAATATAGGACACATGAGAAATTTGGAATTCGATTCTAAAAGAGCTACATCAGTTCCAGCAGAAGATGGTGTGGGCTGCTGAGGGTGATAAAGAAAGAAAGCAAACCAGGCATCCAAGTATGGATGTTGTGGCTGGAATGAAAAAAATATAACAAAATTGCACAGAGAAAATTTTGGAACTTTAATTTATTTGGGAATTTAACATCCTCAGTGGATAAAATATTTTAGTTAGGATTTTTTTTCTCACTTTTTAAAAAAGAAAATGGAGCTTCCATTTTTGAAATTTTTATTGTATGTGTTGGAATTTAATGTCAGGGGTTTATATTTTACTAATGTGGGGCAACCATCTAGTCCTTAGATTTCTTGTGTTTAGAGTCATCTTTGGTTGATATATTAGGCAAGAGTGCTAGGTACGCTTTAAGATAGAAATAGTGTATGAATTGAATTTTCAACCTAGTTGATAATGTGGTCTTCAAATTAACTTAATACTTATCCCTTCCTAACCTACGTGAGACATTTTGCAGACCAGTACTGAGTTCCCATCTCACCACTGTCAGGAGGATGCGGATTTGGAACTACAGTACTGAGGAGGCAACCACACGGTGGTCAGGCGGGGCTGACTCTACAGCTCCTCCCTAGTGGGGCAGCCTTTGCCATGGTTGGCCATAGACTTAGCTCTTGTGTATATCTGGATATGGATCTGACTGTAGGAGATGCACACATTTCTATGACTCTGCCTACTGCCCTTCTGCTCCACCTCTTCCTCCTCAAGAGAACAGGATTAGCTAAGGTTATGTCAGATACTGAGCCATGTTTGCAGAATGGATTCACCTTAGCACACTGACATTTTGGGTCAAAAAATGTATCGTTGTGGGAGCTGTGCTGTGATTGGTGGAATGTTTTGCAGCATTCCTGGACTATAGCCATAGCTTCTGATGTTAGTAAGTAGATGACGTTCTCATCCCCAAAGCTTCTGTTGTTAGTAAGTAGATGATGTAGATGATGTTCTTATCTTCTTACTCAGCAGGCAGAACTCTAGTGTTGGAGATCATTCCCAGATTCTCTTGTATATATGGGTAGCCAATGAGATATAAGCAGAAATCAGTGGTCTGGGCTGCCAGAACAAGTCTTCAAAGGAAATAGTAGGGATACTACTAGATAATAGTAGTATCCCTGTCAGAGTCATGGCATCAAAGATGCCCCAAGACATTGCCACATGTCCCCTAGAAGGCAAAACCATCCCTGGGTGACAACCACTGAGTGAAAGAAACATAGGATTCTGTTTGTTAAGACTGTGGGGCTAAGTCAAAAGGCCTTTGAGTCCCGGCTGCTTTTTTTCTCTACAGAAGAGACTTGTAGTTGTCTGTCTAACAGACATTCTCATCTTCTTGCTCAGCAGCCAGAATGCTAGTGTTGGACATTATTTCTGGATTTCCTAGTAGATATGGGTAGCCAGAGAGATGTAAGCAGAAATCATTGGTCTGGGCTGTCAGGACAGGTCCTCAAAGGAAATAGTCAGCTATAAATCAAAATCATGTTTTGTCCTTCCCCCATCCTTCTTATTCCTGTGTGTAATGTGGATGTGTTGATTACAGTTTCAAAAGACATCTTGTTAACATGAGGTGCTCTGGAAGATCGCAGCTAATGATAACAAGAGTGAAGAAAAAAGATACAAATAGGGGTCCTAACAGCCCTGGATGATTACCACTGGACTGTATGCTGTGATAGAAAAATCAAAATCTATACGTTTGGATACAGGTGACATAGAAAAGAAAGCTTGGAGGATTCCATGTGAGGTTTTATGTCTGGACGAGAAGTGTTGTAAATAATTTCTGCCCTCTTTCCATTAACTAGAATGGCTTCTGTGGCTGCCCTGTCTGCAAAGGAGGCTAGAAAATCTAGTATGGCTATACAGGGAAGAAGAGGCAATGAGTTTTATGAGTTTTTTAGGTTGCATTGTGTCCCTGCATGTATAAGTCTGTTCTTCATGCTGCTAATAAGGACATACCTGAGACTGGGTAATTTATAAAGGAAGGAGGTTTAATGGACTCACAGTTCCACATGGCTGGGGAGGACTCACAGTCATGGCAGAAGATAGAGGAAGAGCAATGTGACATCTTACATGGTGGCAGGCAAGAGAGCAAGAGAACTCCCATTTATAAAACCATCAGATCATGTAAGACTTATTCACCACCACAAGAACAGTATGAAGGAACCACCTTCATGATTCGATTATCTCCACCTGACCCTGATTTTGACACATGGGAATTATTACACTTTAAGGTGAGATTTGGGTGAGGACACAGCCAAACCATATCACTCCAAAAGATATAGTGTATGGAAATTCTATTTTATTTTATTTTATTTTTATTTATTTTTAATTTTTGAGATGGAGTCTGGGTCTGTCGCCAGGCTGGAGTGCGGTGGCACGATCTCAGCTCACTGCAGCCTCCACCTCCTGGGTTCAAGCAGTTCTCCCGCCTCAGTCTCCTGAGTAGCTGGGACTACAGGCATGTGCCATCTCACCTAGCTAATTTTTTGTGTTTTTAATAGAGACAGAATTTTGCTGTGTTCGCCAGGATGGTCTGTATCTCCTGACCTCATGATCTGCCAGCCTCAGCCTTCCTCTTCTGCCATGATTGTGAGTCTCAGCCTCTTCTGCCATGATTGTGAGTCCTCCCCAGCCATGTGGAACTGTGAGTCCATGAAACCTCCTTCCTTTATAAATTACCCATTCTCAGGTATGTCTTTATTAGCAGAGTGAAGAACAGACTAATACATGGAGGGACACAATGCAACCTAAAAAACTCTTATATAAAAGTACTGGGATTACAGCCATGAACCAATGCACCCAGCTGGAAGTTCTAATCTCTAGTACTTCAGAATATGACCTTATTTGGATATAGATTATTACAGATGTAACTGGTTAAGATAAGGTTATGCTGGAGTAGGGCAGTTTCTTAATCCAGTGACTGATGTCCTTACAATGACTGACGTGATGAGAGCTGGAGACTGGGGAGCTGCATCTACAAGGATACATCAAGGAGTGCCAGCAAACACCAGAAGCTAGAAGAAGCAGGAAAGATTCTCTTCTACAGGTTTTAGAGGAAGTGTGGCCCTGCTTACATACTGGCTTCAAACTTTTAGCCTCGAGAACAATGTGTCAATACATTCTGTTTTTATAAGTCACCTAGTTTGTGGTATTTTATTATGATAGCCCTAGGAAACAATACAGTGAGTACTTAGCCAATCCTGAGGACAATGCATTTTGAGTTTTTGGGTTTTTTTGTTTGTTTGTCTGTTTTTTGGGTTTTCTTTGGTCAGTGTGTTCCAAGAGCTATTTAAACATAGGTAATAGGATAGACTGACTACACAATGGAAGTTATAAGACTGAGTTAGGAGCATATCAGCGTTGGAGGCAGCTTCACTTCGCCACCTTCGGGACAAATGCTGTTCCTCTCTTCCATGTTCTCACATAACATGTTGCTCCTTAAAGGACGCATGAGATTCAAGTAAGGCTCATCTGAGATACATGTACTTTCCATTTTCCTGGCCATACAGAATTCTGTACATGGAAAGTTATAGAACCAATATTATAAGAACAGAGGCTGTAATCTCTGGATATAATAAGCAAATAAACAGATGCCTATAAAAGCAAAGATAAAAACAAAACTCTCTAATACCCTGTAATGTCCTCATGAGAGTCACTGCTCATGAGTTTCATTAACAGTCAGTAAGACACACATGACTCCTTTACTCAGGAAGCTTGTTGCTAAAACAATTTGAAAGATAAATTCCTATTCCAATGGAAAAAATAATAATGAACCAAAAGCACACAATTTCCTAAACAACTGTTTCTTTTGCTGCCTTTTGGAGATAAGAAAACAATAGATTCCTATATACTTTTAAAAATAACATTTTTATTTGGAAATTTAAAACAGTAAGATTGTTCATTGAATTATTTATGTCTCCATCCTAAAAACTCATCATTATGTGTATGACTTTGACCGATATATTTATAAAATGGAGAAATCTCACCATGTCATCTAGTGACTATTTAATATTGTTCTATATTAACAAGAAATTGTTCATGAGTTAGTATTTCCTAGGAATTTTTTTTAATATTGTAACCTTTCTGATAATTATATTATTTTGATAATATGAAATTCAATATCTCTGGCATTGAGAAACATTAGATTATTAGTGAAATTCACTTAATCTTTACAAAAGTCACATTCATGTACCATTTTCTTCTTTTCTGTGAAGTCTTCTGATTATTTCCTGGGATTTGCAAAATGGGTTCTAATTTTAGTATTAGAGGTATTGTCATATTGGAATAAGAAAAAAATAGAAAAACTAGTCAGCATTTTAACTTTTATTTTAATTATCCAAATGTGAGTTTGAACTCCTAATATTTCATTTAGTAGCTATAGTAATTTCAGCAACTCCACAGTAGAAATTGTTGCATATAGTAACACATCATTTCAAAGAGGTCCTTCTGTTATGTGGCTGGAGGCCTGGATACACTGTGTCACAAAGACACACCCATGATTTCTGCTTTTTTTTTCTTTTTTGAGAAACGGTCTCATTCTGCCACCTAGGCTGGAGTGCAGTGGCATGATCACAGCTCACTGCAGCATTGAACTCCTGGCTCAAGTTATCCTCCCACCTCTGCCTCCCAAGTAGCGGAAACAACAAGTACATGCCACTATGCTCTCAGACAATTAAAAATAATTTTTTTTAGAGACAGGGTACCCCTGTGTTGCCCAGGCTGGTCTTGAACTCCTGGGTTCAAGCCATCCTCCCGCCTTGGCATCCCAAAATGGCAGGTTTAAAGGCATGAGGTATCATGCCCAGCTGATTTCTGCTCATATAGAGTTGGTGTTAGTGTCCCCTGGCCTTCCCCTTGGGGGTGGCATGGATGCCTTGTTCAACAGGCACTTTTACTGGGACATTATGAAAAAGTCTTTGCTCCTTCCCACTCCTGGCTAAGAACTATCCTTAAAATCAAGTAAGAAAGATTAAAGATAAAAGGAAATGAATTGAAAAAATAGTGAAAGGGAAAATTCAGTCAGAAAAGGAAGGAAGTAGATCTCTACTATGTGTATAACCCTGTTGTCAATGCAACGGTGTTTGTATGCTGAGTGCTGTATGTTCAGTGTTACTATTTACCTTTGTTTAAGACAAATTTCTAATATATTTAAAAGGTTCTGGAGACTCAGGCATACATAGGAATGTTTGTACATGTTGGGTAATTAGAATTGTGATGTCTCTAAGTATACAGTTGACAGTTGAGCAACACATGTTGGAACTTTGTGGGTCCATACATGGATTTTCTTCTGCTTCTGACATCCCTCAGACAGTAAAACTGACCCCTACTCTTCCTTCCCTTCCTTCTCAGCATACTCAATGTGAAGATGACCAAAATGAAGAGCTTTGTGATGATCCTCTTCCATTTAATAAATAGTAGATATATTTTCTCTTCCTTATGACTTTCTTAGTAACGTTTTCCTTTCTCTAGCTTACTTCATTGTGGTAATATAGAATATAATACATATAAAGTACAAAGTATGTGTTAATGGATGATTTATGTTATCTGTAGGGTTTCTGGCCAGCAATAGGCTTTCAGTAGTTAAGTTTTGGGGGAGTCAAGAGTGATACGCACATTTTATCTTATGAAAATGCAGGTTGTGAAGGAATGAGCCCTCAACCTTTGCATTGTTCAAGGGTCAACTGAGTATACAGGTTGGCTTATATAGTTCATAAATTTTCTTCTTGTAATATTTAAGGTTTTTTTCACCAAACCTTTCTTCTACTTATTTCCTCCTACTAAATAATTGAAAATACTCCAAGAAAACAAAAGGTGCTTTGTTCTTTATTTCCTCAAAGCATTTAGCACAAAGTAATCTGTGTGGCAGTCTCTCAATATCTTTGCTGAAGGAATGATATGCTTGCGACCTAGTAGGCTTTAAATAAATGGTTTTTTTGAGTTGTTTCACAACTCTGCAGGGTTCTAGATTCTATGGAAACCAGCATGTCTCTGTCCTACTTTCTTGGTTATGATATTGGCAGTATAAACAGATATGTCTGTGTTGTAAAATCATCATGAACACTTTATTCCAGTCTTACAGCACACAGGGAGAAAATATCCCATTGTTCATGGTTTCCCTGAAGGTTGATCTTAACCAAGTCACTTCCCATTGTTTTCTCACAATTTATTGGCTTTAGATATCTTCATTTATGCTCTTTAGCATGAATCAAAATAACTTCAGGAGACTGTTTCTCCCAGACATTAACTCTTTGTGCAAAGAGAAATTTATTCATCTACTCCCTGGAATGTTTCATTACACTTACTCAATGTGGTAAACTTGTTCTGTCTTTATATATAAAAAGAAATCATTTAAGAAAAAAATTGCCCTTTTAATTTGTTAAAGTACATTAACTATAATGGATATTTTTCTCTAAATCATAGTGGAATTTTGGCTCTAACAATGAGGAAAAAATACCAGTTGTTACATGCATTGATTTATTATTTGTTATAATAGAAACCAATGCTCAGTAGATGTTTATACAATAATATGTCTTTCATAAAAAGTATTATGTTTCTATAAAGTATGTGACTCATATCGATTCCAAATAGAGCTATGAGGCTCATACTACAAAGCAAACTTACAAGAATTTTAAGTGCTCATTATAATTCTCCTATATAGAAGAGATTAAGTAGTGTTACTGAATATAGTTCAGCAATATTATACTATTGCAATAGAACTAATGACTTAATAGAGGTATTAATTGTCTTAAAATGTATAAAATTATAAAAGTTTTGAGTTACATTTATTGGCATTCTTCTAACCTAAGCCCATCATTTTCGTAGATGGGGAAAATATTACTGAGCTCAAAATACTCAGCTCATGCATTCAGCCCAATGCAGTCAGTGATTACAGGCATGGCAGGAGCACGGGATAAAACAGCAGCTCATGCTGAAGGAATCAATGCTTCTGCAGCTTTTTTTCAAGAGGAAGAAGAGGTTTATGAAAGTGCCTACCCAGAACCAGATGTCTAGTGTTTCCAGGAGTGAAAGTGGTGTGGAGATGAGGAAGAAGTGATTTAGAACTATCTTTGTCAATGTGGACTGCTATAAAAAACCACCACCAACTGGAGGGCTTACACACAACCGAAATTTATTTCTCGTAGTTCTGGAGGTGGGAGGGTCCAAGATCAAGGTGCCAGCTAACTAGGTGTCTGTGAACCTATTTCCTGGTACCACCTTGCTGTGTCTTCACCGGCAGAAGTGGCAAATGAGCTCTCTGGGGCCTTTTTCTTTCTTTCTTTCCTTTTGTTTTAGAGTGTCTCACTCGCTCCATTGCCCAGGCTGGACCGCAATGATACAATCTTGGCTCAGTGCAACCTCCGCCTCCTGGTTTCAAGTAATTCTCCTGCCTCAGCCTCCCTAGTAGCTGGGATTATAGGCACCTGCCATCAGGCTCGGCTAATTTTTGTATTTTTTTTTTAGTAGAGACGGGGTTTCACCATGTTGACCAGGCTTGTCTCGAACTCCTGACCTCAGATGATCTGCCCACCTCAGCCTACCAAAGTGCGGGGATTACAGGTGTGGGCCACCATGCCAGGCCTCTGGGCCCTCTTTTAAATGCACTAAATCCACACAGCATGTCTCAGTTTAGGATATGTGTGGTGCTGTAAATGAGTATCACTAGATTTTAGATGTATTTTAATGGCATGTAGTTTCAGATTTGAATCTAAAGCATTATTTATAAGATGTATCCTGTGAGATAATAAATAGGTAGTTCCCTATTATGTATTTCTCAGTCTTTCTGAGTTGTGTGCATGCAAGACCAAGAATGTATGAGTGCTTTGACCCAGTAGGTCATGATTATTTATGCTAGTTATTCGGAGTGTAGTAGTAGTGTTGGCTTTGAATCATACAGCCCCTCTAGAAATGGCTGCTGACAAGAAAGTGTCTATAAAAGGCCATCTGGATTTAGCCTTCAGACCTTGGGAACTGGCAGCATCCCACTTTGTTAGTGCTTCAATCATGGCCTTTGACCACTGTCTCATCTAAGATGTGTGACGATTCTTTAATGTGGTGCAGTACCCGCTTCTTAATGCTTTTTCAAAAATGTAATATGTACCTTACAGTGTCTTGTCACAGCAGAATCATACAACAAAAGGGAGTACTTGTAGAACATTAGTGAGTGTATCAGCAAACAACAAAACTCACTTTTTGGGGTGATGTGATCACCTTTCAAAGGTCTTACCTTCTAATGCCATCATGGTTAGGTCTTCCTTTCCTTTTACTTCCTTTCCTTTTCTTTCCTTTCCTTTTTCCTTTCTGTTTTCCTTTCTATTGTATTTCTTCCTTTTTTCTTTTTTCTTTTTAAGAGACGTTGTATCCCTCTGCAGCCCAGGTGGACTGCAATGGTGCAATCGTAACTCAGGGTAACCTTGAACCCCTGAGCTTAACAGATGTTGTGTAGGCTTCAACATATGAATTTTGGGGGAACCATTCTTTAGACCAAAGCAAGAACCAAAAGACAAAATACAGTGCAAGCCACAGTGACAGCACAGTAGATAGACAGAAAATATTGGCAGTGAAAGGACAGAGAAGCCTTTTTGTTAAGTATCTGGGGGAGATTGAAAGAAGTTTCTCCTTCTAGAAAAGTTTGTTCAACCACGTAAAAGAAATAAAGGCTTGTTAGTGTGTTTTGTGCTGCTATAACAGAATACTTGAAACTGGGTAATTTATAAAGAACAGACATTTATTTCTCATAGTTTTGGAAGCTGGAAAGTCCAAGACCAAGGTACTGGCAGGTTTGGCCTCTGGTTCCAAACTGGGACTTGATGCTATGTGCTCTAGAGGGGAGGTATTCTGTGTTCTCACATGGCGGAAGAGGGAGAATCCATTCCTGCAAGTCCTTCTTATAATGACATTACTCCGTGAGTGGAGGCAGAACTCCCGTGACTGAAACACCTCTTAAAAGGCCACAGATCCCAACATTGTTACATTGATAATGACGTTTCCAACACATGAATTTTGGAGTCTTGTTCAGATAATAGCAAAAGGAAAATCATGTCTAAAAAATTAAATTTACTGTTAAGTGTAAAAATTCTCCACTTTTAGCCAAAGTAAAAGGTTTTTTTTCCCCCCAAAAGAACTAAATCTAGCTTTTTCCTAAAATATCAGGCTTGTTTATAGTGAGATCATCATTTTTGAAACTATTTCTTGCCCGGTGTATATGTGTATTCTGGGCACTAAAGTCTTAACTGCAATTGTAACTTGTGACTCATCTGATAACTGAATATCCTATTATACACTGGAGGTGGCAAAGAATGGTTCAGCTAGAAGCAAATATGCTGTGATATATTAAGTACATTCTTACATATATATCCCCAAGAAACTGCTTGCACATATCAACAACAACAACAAAAATGTAGAAGTTGCAGAATCATATGTGGTAGGAAAGGTTGGTTTTCATAAAATGGTACTCAGTGAAAAATAAATAGAAGAAAGAGAATGAGATTTGTCTTCATCCATTTTATGTTGCTATAACAGAATTTATAAACAGTTAAAGTTTATTTGGCTTATGGTTCTGGAAGCTGTGAAGTCCAAGAGCATAGCACCAACCAGTATCTGGTGTAGTCCTTCATGCTGTGTCACTCTGTGGCATAAGGTGGAAGCGCAAGAGAGGGTGAGAGCAAAAGAGCAAGGGGTACCTGAACTTGCTTTTTAGCAACCTAGTCTAGTGATAACTAACCCATTCCTGTGAGGACGTTAATCCGTTCACGAGGGCTCTGTGCTCATGACCTAATTACTTCTTATTGGCCCATTCCCTGACACTGTTACATCAGGGATTAAGTTTCCAACACATAAACTTTGGGGGATACATTTAAACCATAGCAAGATCTACAGTAAAATTTGCACAAATGAAACAAACACACACTCCATATGCAAATCGATTTGCAAATTCAGCCTTACATATTGAATGTATTAGACATTTACCTCTGTCTGGGAGAGTTTTGGAGATGCAAGTGAGTTAAAAATAAATAGACTAGTAACAAATGAACAATAAGTATGGCAAGAAAAATTGATAACTATCTGAAAAAAATTGAGGAATATATATTTTTTCCAACTTTTATATCTTAAATCAAAAGTACAGAAGGTAGAAAGAAAAAGAGAAGAAAGGAGAGAAGATAGGAAGAAAAAGGATGGAAGTTTTATAATAACATATTGATGAGTTCCTTCACCATAGGACAAGATGAACTGGAAGATGCTGAGCACGCTCTACAGAATTCTACAGTTTACTGAACGGTTAATGAGAAGGCCATAAGTATTCATTGTCTTCACTTCCTGCCCTTGCCTGTCTGTCCTCCTTCCCATAAAGTAAATTACAAACAGTCCTCTTTCAGCCATTCTTGAAAAGGAAAGGGAAATATATTAAAGAGATATGTGAGTCTAAGGCTGAGCTATTTCTTTAGGAGAAGCACATCCTGTTATTTGCCGATAATGTTCTACAGGTGATGGCACATTTTCCAATTTGCTAAGAACTTTGTTTAATATTTACAATTTATAATGTTTAAGGAATATGCTTACCCTATTAAAGAATATACCTATGGACAGCTCAGAATTGAAGCAACTGAAAACCAGACTTTGGCTTATTTAGAAAACCTTAAAACACAGAGCTTGCCGTGATGGTTCATGCCTGTTATCCTAGCCCTTTGGGAGGTTGAGGCTGCAGTGAGCTACAGTTGTGCCACTGCACTCCAGCCTGGTGGACTCTGTCTCTAAGAAAACAAAACAACGACCCAAAAAGCCCCATGCAAAACCATATACTTGCAAGCTCTGACTATGCAAAATAAAATACAGTTGAGGAAATTATTTGAAGCATACGGATAGAAAATGTATGGAAGGATCTAGCGCCCTGCCCTTTTCTCCCTTCAGGATAAAGGTGCTCGTTCCCTTGAGACTGGCTAGCTGGGAGTCCCTCTGTGGAGTCCTGCTCTAGGCATTGCCTTGACTAAAGCGGGCTGCCTCCTTGAGGGAGGCCCCCACCCTAGGCAGCTTGCATCCTAAAGCCTGGTTCTATGAGGTCCGTATCTTCACACCTAAGGGAAGAACAACTTGGAAGGGCCTTGCAGATGGTCACTGAAGCTGCTGTGAAGCCTTCGTGAAGCCCTGCATTCCCGCTCCACTTTCTCTGCTGCTAATCTCCTTCTCCCAGGTGGATCCTGAGTGCTGCCCTATTAGAGCCACTACACCTGATTCTCCATGGACTCTGTTTCCCATGGGGGAACTGGAACTAAAATAATAATAAAAGAAATTCCCAATGATGGAAAAGAAACTTTTGAGATGACTAGATGTCTTGTCACCAACACTGCTATGCTGACTTCGGTTCTGGAAAAGAATAATAACACAATCATAATAATGATACTACTGCTAATAGAGTTACGACTTTGTGTTAGGTACTGTTTTAAACAATAGAAACAGAGAGACTAGTAAGACACAGCACTTGGCCTAGAGAATCTTAGGATGAGTGAAACTTCTAAACAATTATTTAATGGCAAAATTTCCTTTATCTATGTAGTTATGTCTTTGGCCTGTTCTTATTAAAAGAAGATTGAGATAGACAGTGAAATCTCTGGAATATATATTAATATACTGGTAGGTTTTTCAATCTTCTTTTAAAGCCTGAAATCAGTGGAGAAGATAATTTAAAAATTTATACTTATGACCTAGAGTGGAAATCCAGCTTTTATTTATTTTTGTTTTGCCAGCCATGATATGTCATCAAATTAATATTCATTTAATAAGTAAGTCCCATCAGCTTAGGCTGCTAAGACACAGGCAAAATCTTCCAGGGAACAAAATATATATCCTGGATGAATAATTCAGAAGTAAACAAGGTTGAAATATTTGTATCAGGTTTTCTTCCTAGAATTTTGCACTTTGAATGTGTTGCATTTCATAAGCACAGAGAATTCCAGTGACTTTTTAAAGACTTCTTAAAAGTATTTGTTAATGAAAGTACCTTTCTAGAAGATAAAGAGTGAGAAGACCTTAAAGAATTATAATCCAGTAGAAGAAAAAAATATACATGTAACCTAGATAACCTGGGATACCAATAGAAAACAGTATGTTATAATTGATGTTACAGTTCTACATGAAAAACCTTAACTTTAAAAATAAATTTTATTTCAATAGCTTTAGGGGTACAAGTGGTTTTGATTACATAGATTAATTTTGTAGTGGTGAAATCTGGGCTTTAAGTATACCTGTCACTCAAATAGTGTACATTGTACCCAACAGATAATTTTTTCACCCCTCCCCCACAATCCCCTTCCCCCTTGCAGAGTCTCTAATGTCCTTTATACGATACTGTATGCCTTTGTGTACCCATAGCCTAGCTCCCACTTATAAGTGAGAACATACAGTATTTGATTTTCCATTTCTGAGTTATGTTGCTTAGGAAAATGGCCTCCAGTTCTGTATAAGTTATTGCAAATGATACGATCTTGGTTTTTCTATGGTCAAGTAATATTCTATGGGTATACGTACCGTAGTTTGTTCATCCACTCATTGGTTGATGGGCATTTAGGTTGATTCCATATCTTTGCAATTGTGGATTGTGCTGCAATAAGCGTATGTGAGCCGATGTCACTTTTATATAATGACTTTCAAAAACATTACATTTACCAAAGATACATAATTTCAAAAAATGGAACACAGTCAGTTTATTAGTAGAATAGAAAATAACTCAGTATATTTGAGATACCTCTGGATGTGGGACTAGATTGATCTTCCTGCTAAATTTACAGATGTGAAGGGGATGATCACATCAGCTCAGCTGACTAATTGTCACCGTGGAGCGCAAACTCAAGGGGGACTTGGGGCACAACAGGGAGGAGTCTCTCAAATGTCGAAGTTCATCATTTGAGACAACAGAGAACCCTGTTGTCTCATGGTAACTGCATTAGTCTGTTTTCATGCTGCCTCTAAAGACATACCTGAGAATGGGTGATTTATATAGAAAAAGAAGTTTAATGGATTCACAGTTCCACATGGCTAGGAAGGCTTCACAATCATGGCAGAAGATGAAAGACACATCTTCCATGGCAGCAGGCAAGAGAGAATGAGGGCCAAGCAAAAGGGCTTTCCCCTTATAAACCCATCAGGTCTCGTGACACTTATTCACTACCATGAAAACAGTATGGGAAAAACCACCCCATGATTCAGTTATCTCCCACTGGGTCCCTCCCACAACACATGGGAATTATGAGAGCTACAACTCAACATGAGATTTGGGTGGGGACACAGCCAAACCATATCAGTAACCATTCCAACAAAGGACACAAGTCCTCAAGAGTGAAGGTTTGGGTCATCCCATATGGCAGGGAGCCACAACATTTCTGCTGAATATAAAAGGAACATGGAATGGGTAGAAGAAAATGTGGCAACTTCATAAATATTCATCTAATTTTAAAATGTTTCCAGTTTTTTCAAAAAGGCCTAGAGTATTTATATTTTTCCTTCTTTAATATGAATATACTTGTATATATATTAACCAATTCTCTTTCTCCCCATCCTTCATTTTATTTTTATCTAACATGTGATGTATTCATAATGGATAACCTTATATTTGAGTATTTAAGGTACAGGATAACAAAGAGGGAGTGATAAGAGCAGAAAACATTAACCAAGGATGAGCAAAATGCATGTTTCGGTATCCTCTTTTGTGGGGCATTAGCATGTGTTTGGTTGAATGAAGGGTAGTTGCATCAGATTGGGTGGAAGGATGATTTTACTAATGTCTCTATCGGGAAGATAAACATGGGTAAAGCAGGTGTTTATGGATGCCATGTTGATAAGGAGCAGGTTGTGCAGGATTGTGCTGGGTCACCTTGGCTAAGGCTAAAAACAACTTTTCCTTGAATCCCCTTCCCTAAAGGTATCTGGATTAGAGAGGCAGAAAGGCAGGAAGAAGCAGCCACTCATCTCAGAAAGTGAATATAGGCAGATTCAGCAGGAATGGTGTCTCTTCACTCTGTGCCCAACTGGCTTTCCAACTATGACCCTACTGACCAACAGCAAATCCTGGGCTAACCACCAGACAGACAGATGTCAGTAAGCCCTAAAGACTATGGCCGCACAGAGGTGGCAACTTCTAGACCTCTCAATGAGCTCCCCTTCCCTGTCTCATTTTGGCAGCTAGACATGCTTATGTGTCTTATTCTGCTCAGGCTGTTACCATGAAATAGCATAGGCTGGGTGGCTTAAACAATAGACATTTGTTTCTCATAGTCTTGGAGGCCCGGAAATCCGAGGTCACGGTGCCAGCTGATTTGGTTCCTGGTGAGGGCTTGGTCCTGGCTTGCAAATGGTTGTTTTCTTACTGAATTCTTACACGGCCTTTTATCTTCTTATAAAGGGCACTAATCCTATCATGAAGGCTCCACCCTCATGACCTAATTACCTCCCAAAGATCCCACCTCTGAACATCACCACATTGGAGGTTAGGGTGCTAATGTATGAATTTTGAAGAGTCACATTCATCAGCCTATAACACTCTTGGGATCCCCTAGAAGCCTGATCATTATGCTTCTGATGGATTGATTAGTGAGAATTACTCTTATTTCCCAAGTCTCACTCCCAGGTGTTAAGTTACCCAGCTCCTTTCACCTTTATGTAATATTTAATTCCTATAATAAATCTGCTATTCCCAAAACACGCACAGGGGCTCTGATTCCCAGCTGAAGCCTGAGTAAAGCAGATGGATGGAAAGAAGCATGGCTACTTTTCAGATAGCAAGAGGTGAGCTGGACTGGAGAGTTGTCAGTGTGTTGAGAAGTTGGTTAGAAATATGTTTGTATTTGTCATAGAGTGGGGCTGGACTAGGGAGGACCTTGAGGGATGCAGTTAGAAATCAGATTTGTTGGCAAGTCAGAAGCCACCATTGGCCCCTTGACAAGGGAAATAAGAGGGAATCTGTAAAATCATAGGCTAGCGGTTTATCTTCCAAATTGGAAAATATGGGAAATATATGGTGGAAAGTTAATATAATCAAGCATGTTGACAAAAATCATTCATTTTTTGAAGAGAAATATCTGAAATACTTATTGTGATAAATTGATATAGACATTAGAAATTTTATGAAAAGTTCTCATACTCAAGATAACATGCAACACACTCATTTTTCATATAGAATGCAAGAGCTTACAAATATACAACCAAAGCTTGATAAATGAGCAGTTTTTTTCTAGACAGGGCAATGGAAAAGCTGGTCTAGGGAATACATGCTAAAACCTGGCATTTTTCATTTTTATAAATAATAAGTAGTGAGCTGTGTACCATTATGACACTCCAGTAACGTTTCTCAAGTGCATCCCAGAGCACGTCCTATGAGAACTTGTTTCTAAAAAGAGAGTGTGTGGGCAAAAGCGATACACTATATTCTACTTTGGGAATTTGCAATGCACCTGAGATATCAGCATATAAAGGGCTCTTAAAAGATGTGCAGTAGAGAAACCTGTTAATTTTGTCTAACCCAGTGTATTTTTTTTTCAAGTTTTTTTTTTTTTTTTTGAGACAGAGTCTCTCTCGCTCTATCACTAGGCAGGGCAGTGGTGCGATCCTGGCTGACTGCAACTTCCCTTTTCCGGTTTCAAGCAATTCTCCTGCCTCAGCCTCCCAAGTAGCTGGAACTACAGGCATGCACCATCACGCCCGGCTAATTTTTTGTACTTTTAGTAGAGACGGGGTTTCACCATGTTGGATGGTCTCGATCTCTTGACCTCGTGATCCGCCCGCCTCGGCCTCCCAAAGTTTCTTTTTTGTGTTTTAGATGGAGTCTCACTCTGTCACCAGGCTGGAGTGCAGTGATGCAGTCTCAGCTCACTGCAACCTCCGCCACCTGAGTTCAAGCGATTCTCCTGCCTTAGCCTCTCAAGTAGCTGGGACGCATGCACAGGTGTGTGCCACCACACCCAGCTAATTATTTTTGTCTTTTTAGTAGAGACAGGGTTTCACTGTTGGCCAGGATGGTCTCGATCTCTTGACCTTGTGATCCACCCACTTTGGTCTCCCAAAGTGCTGGGATTACAGGCATGAGCTACCCTTCCCAGCCTTTTTCAAGTTTTAAAATGTCCACTTTATTCCTTATAACATTTAACTAGATGTCATTTATATCTGAGGGAAAAATAGGCCTGAGGCTGATCCATGATAAAACATTTATTGGAAGAAACATCATCTAACTTTATACATTTCAAGGCATCATAAGCCAAGTGTATCATCATGCAGAAACATGGGTATCATAATTACATTTTACATAAAATAAAATTAAACTATCAGTAAACTTCAGAAAGTAGTAAATTCAACTATTCCCTAAAATATGGGCATGAATTGTTACAAACACATAGTAAATGGTGTCTAGTGTGCAATTTTCTTTTATGTTACCCTGCTGTTACAAAGGGCATAACATTCACTCCAGGCTTTTTTTAAACTACAAACAATGTTTAGCAGCATTCAGTGGTGGTCGACTTCTCTCAGTGGCCATCACTGGACAAATTGGACACCCTCCTGCCTGCGCACAAATATGCGTAGAAAAGTACTCAAGTTTTAGACTTGGACCTGTGTGCTGTAATTAACTTGCCCTTTCTAGTCTATTAGAAAATGACATGCACTTTAGTCTGCCAAAAGCAATTCTTGTATTCTGGCAGCAACGTGTTATTGCTTTTACATAGTAAAGTGGATACGAGAACTGCAAAAGCAGGAGGTAAGTTGTTAACTTAAACA
Organism: Plecturocebus donacophilus; assembly: GCA_004027715.1. Lineage (NCBI taxonomy): Eukaryota > Metazoa > Chordata > Mammalia > Primates > Pitheciidae > Plecturocebus > Plecturocebus donacophilus. The sequence goes on from PVKP010000215.1 coordinate 27,097, forward strand.
GTGAATACAGAGTAAAGTAGAAATCTCTGCTGTCACAAATATCCATGATCTCCATAATATATATTATACAGGAGGCATTCGATTTGTGATCTTCAGCCTAGGAATGTCAAAGGCTTTCCCATTCAGTCTAATATTTCTAAATTCCTGCTACAAGAGAATACATTAAGATTATGGAGGCCGGCACAGTGGACTCACACTTGTAATCCCAGCACTTTGAGAGGCCAAGGAGGGCGGATCACCTGAGGTCAGGAGTTTAAGACCAGCCTGTCCAGCATGGTGAAACCCCATCTCTACTAAAAATACAAAATTAGCCAGGTGTGGTGGCACATGCCTGTAATCCCAGCTACTTGGGATGTTGAGGCAGGAGAATCGCTTGAACCTGGGAGACAGAGGTTGTGGTGAGCTGAGATCATGCCATTGCACTCTGGCCTGGGCAACAAGAGCGAGCGAAACTCTGTCTCCAAAAAAAAAAAAAAAAAAAAGATTATGGAAGAGTTGTTTACTGAAAGGAAATCCCTGAAAAAAGAATAAGGGAGGAAATGATGTAGAAATTCATAAATCATTTAGAACACTCTTTAATTATAATGAACTAGACTTCCATATATTTGAAGTAATACCAAACACAGTCACTTGTAGAATTAGTTCAGATTCCCTAAATACCAGATGCATTTTTGGTCTTCTGTGTGTTTGGAAGTTACTTATGTTTATATCAAATGAGGTTATTCATAATTTTCTACAGTAGTCACTACAAACCAGAAAGACTGAGATGAGCACAAATCAAAGGACGGAATCTCCCAGAGCTGCAATGAGAAAAAGACTAAACAGCTGATTCCATCCACATGAATGGGTCTCTTTTCTATAGGAAATCCCAGTGAAATAAGGAATAGAGATGTTTAAAGGGTTCCTTGAGGAGAAGAAGGATGCCCCCAACATGCATTTACTTTCCTCTCCCTCTGCTACAGCACATTCCTCCCCTTTGTGGTCTGACTTCCTTAAAGTTTGGTTGTCTCTAAGCCCTGAATGATGAGGGTGCTGTCTTTGTAAGTTTTCATTCAGTAAATCACATTCTATGATGGCCTCGTTAAAAGTCATTTTAGTCAGTGTGTGGGCAAGCTCTGTGTTATTAAAGATGTCATAGTAAAATCCAGTAAAGTTAAGATCCAGCCCCAGGCTACTTGTCTATGTGAGTCCCATCTTTGTGTGGCTTATTTCAAATGCCTCTTGGTAAGTAAACTTCCTGGGAATTATCTATGATGTGTTTACAATCATCATCCCATGTAATGTCAGCAAGGTAATGGAAGTAATTTTCCTTCATTTTGGGAATGAAGACCTTACTTTCTGTGTCAGTTGTATTGGCAATTAGATACCTACATGACATTTCTAAAACTAGGATGGGAATGCAGTTGGATTTCAGTTTAGGCTTCACTTTCTCCAGATAGTCCTTGAACAGCTGCTACTTCTTATATCTTTTCTGTTTGGTGCTCAAGATGTCCCTACAGGTGGATCTATGGCACTGGCACCACCTTCACTGTGGGGTAAGGGGATGGCTTGCTGTGGTGTCTTCTCTGTAGTGGGGTGCCTGTCTGCTTTGGTGGCCGGCACTGCCTGGATGTATCATGACTACATTTTACATAAAATAAAGGGAAACTATCAATACACTTCAGAAAGTAGTAAACTAAACTTTTTTGAATTTTGAGATAGAGTCACTCTGTTGCCCAGGCTGGAGTGCAGTGGTGCAATCTCAGCTCACTGCAATCTCTGCCTCCTGGGTTCAAGTGATTCTCCTGCCTCAGCCTCCTGAGTAGCTGGGTTTACAGGTGCCTGCCACCATGCCTGGCTAATTTTTTTATTTTTAGTAGAGACAGGGTTTCACCACGTTGCCCAGGCTGGTCTCTTAACTCCTCACCTCAGGTGATCCACTGGCCTCGGCCTCCCAAAGTGTTGGGATTACAGATGTGAGCCACTGTGCCAGGCCAACTATCTCTTAAATATGGGCATTCACAAGTGTGGTTGTGTGTGCCCATAATCCCAACTACTTAGGAGGCTGAGGCAGGAGAGTCGCTTGAACCTGGGAGGCGGAAGTTGCAGTGAGCAGAGATCGCACCACTGCACTCCAACCTGGGTGATAGAGCCAGACTCTGTAGGAAAAACAAAAAACAAAAAACTGGGCATGCAATTGCTACAAAGGCATAGTAAATGGTTTCTAGTATGTAACCTTATCTACATACTAGAAATCTGCACTTTATTATCTCTGTGAAGCCCACCAGAGTTCCACAACTCTGATCTACTTTGGGCTTTAGTGGCAGACTCTCCTGTCCCCAACCCAGTACATTTAAAACATTTTGAAAATTGTTTCATTAGTCCCTTCCTGGTAGTGAAAAGCCAACCTAGGAAGGGAAAAGGGTGAAAAAACGTATTAAAACTTGGTCTATAAATTGTATTGAGACCCTGTTGAATGTCCTTAGGGATAAAAATAATCAAATATGTATGAATGTATATATGCAAAATATATGTTTACTATATTTTGTGCATAAAATGTACACATTGAATTATGTGTGTATATATATACATATATAGTACACATACACACATTTTCATACACACACACACACACACACACACACACACACATACATTCAATAAATGGCTCTGAGTCATGACTAGGAAAGACATTTCAAATTGCTCCCAGGAAACATCATCTCAAAATACTGAGGGGCAAAAAAAAAAAAAAGAAACTGAAAAAAAAGTGCTATCATTAATGAGACCACTGAAAATAATGCAAAAGAAAATGACTTAATTCTAAAACTAAAATTTGAAATATTCTGGAATGTTCTGTGCACTATTAATTGAGAAAATCCTATTTGCAGTATAGGTAGTGTGGCAGAGCAGAAAACAAAGCAGAACATAGCCACTCTCTTAGAACTTGAATTTTTAGTGAGAAGAGAGGAGAAATAGGCAGGCAGAGATATGATGTGTATGCTGGTGCTAATGTGCCCAAGACACCCTTGATGCTGCTCTGAGTTTGATTCAGCTTTAGACAGGCTTCTTCCTGACTCTTGTTCCCTGATCTCCCTTTTCTTGAAAATGTGTTTAATTTGTAAATTCCTTATCTGCCTTTTTGAGTTATTATAAATGTCTTTTGCCAGTTTTGCAACCCAGGACTATCTTTTTCAAAGACCTTGGAACCATCTTTTTGAAATCCAATTGGCAAGGAAGACAGCATCCCTGTCTACCAGCCTCTCTGGGAAGGCAAGAGCCTCACTTTGGTGGAGCACCTTGCCCCAAGTTGTACAACTACCTCCTGTCACAGCGGCATGAGAAAATTTACTTTTCCTTTGGGTAAAGCCAATTAGCAAAAACAGATGTGGCCTAAGTTCCCTCATCCCAGATTTTAACAATTCTCCAACCCTTCATTTCACCCAGAGCTGACCTGTGCTGTCTTCCCTATGCTGGCAGTAATACTGAAATAAAATCAACTTCTGTTTGCTTATCTTGCCTGGTTCAATTTTATTTTAACAAATGGAGGGTAAGGAGTCAGAAAGTTTGGTAGGTCAGAGTATGTGTTATTTTATAAAAGGTGATCAGAATAAAAATTTTTGTCATGTGTCATATTTGGGTTGAGAATTAAGTGACGTAAGGGAGTGAGCTGTGAGCTGTGTGGATCTGCAGTGGATGAACTTTTTATACAGAGAGAATAGTCTGCACAGGCTGAGGTAGGAGCAAAAATGAAGTACAGAGCCGAAGCCACATGGAAGGACAGAATGAACCAGGAAGACAGGTGAATATTGGAGAGGTGATGAGGAGTCAGGTCCTATGGAGCCTTGTTGCCAGGGTCCACCCTGCATACCCCAGCAGCATGACAGATGGATAAATTTACTCAAACACAGAATACAGTGAAAGAACGGGCTGGGGTGTCGGTGGCTACTCACCTGAAGGAGTTAACAGCTGCTGGCCCAACTCCCTGTGCTTCCTGGCCTTTATTCAGCATACCTTAAATGACAAAGGCTTTGAGTCAACACCACTAGAGGGTAAAGATTAAAGGCCAGGTTCTGATGCCTAAAGCAAACACTATTTGTGGATAATAAACTTCTGCTGACCTCCAACCCCCGAGTAGGAGACAGTCAAGTGCAGATGGGCAAAGGTTGGTCTTAGGACAACAAGCCATTTAGATAAATTCCTTTCCATTCCCCTGTTAACCGCTCTATGCTTCAAGCCTAATATAAAAGAGCTAGCCGCTTTCTGCCCATTCTCTCATCTGAAGCTGTATAAACTGCCTGGCCTTCCAAGGGAGTTTTGTGACTATTTCCTATAACTATCCCTAGTTCTTTTCCCTTAATATTTTTGCCACCACCCTGACTGAACTACCACACCTTGTAAGCCATAGGGAAGACTTGGTCTGAACACTCTGAATGGGATGGAAAGCTCTAAGAGGAGGCTTCAGGGCAGAGGAGTTAACTGCTTGGCTTATGCTCAAAAATAGCTGTTGTTTTGAAGGGAAAATATTTAGGAAAGCAAGGGTAGGGCCAGGGAGACCACTTTGGAGCTATTACAATAACATAGGCAGAGGGATGATGTGATCTTAGACTGGGGGTGGTAGCCATGGGGATGGTGAGAAGAGGTGGTGTTGGGACATATTTTGAAGGTTAAGACCCTGCAGATTTGCTGCAAAATTGGATGTGCAGCATGTAAGGAGACAGCTGAAGGATGACTTGGAGGTGTTTGCCCTAAGCAAATGGAATGGTGGAATAATCAAGATGGGACCACCACAGGAATAGCTGGTTTAGGCAGGATTAGGTCCTTTTGTAGAGAGTCTTCTTGGGTCCTTACAGAAGTCTTGTGAATGGCCGGGCATGGTGGCTGATGCCTGCAATCACATCACTTTGGGAGGCTGAGGCGAGCAGATCACCTGAGGTCGGGAGTTTTAGACCAGCCTGACCAACATGGAGAAGACCCATCTCTACTAAAAATAGAAAATTAGCTGGGCATGGTGGTGTATGCCTATAATCCTAGCTACTCAGGAGGCTGAGACAGGGGAATCACTTGAACCCAGGAGGTGGAGATTGCAGTGAGCTGAGATCACATGACTGCACTCCAGCCTGGCTGACAGAGTGAGACTCTCAAAAAAAAAAAAAAAGTCCTGTGAATGTGCTATTAAACTTTGAAAGGAGGAAATTGAATTTGCAAGCATACGAGTAATTTTTTCAGGATCACACAGCTAGGAAAAGGTTGTCTCAGTTTGAGTTGCCCTAAAAACTTGGTCCAAGAAAAGAACTTGTGTGTAGGTGGTTTATGTGGGAAAGAGAGAAGCCCAAGGTGTAGGAGTGAGGAACAGGGAAGAGTGAGAGAAGCAAAGAGGAAAAACCCATGTGAGGGCTGTTACTGAATTTGCAGGCAATGGAAGCCAACTTCTACCAGGACTCCTTGAAACCTCAGAATACTTCTCAGACTTGTCTGCCAGAGGCTGAGAGGAGGAGCACTCGTCCTGCTTGGCTCCTAATTCCCAGACACTGAATGTTGCCTGTGGGAGGGGTTACCCCCCTCACTTCTGAGCTTCACATTCATGCATTCTAGAGCTTCTCTTCCATGTCTGTAATGTTTGGAGAATCCCAGGGCAGCAAATGAAAATGTTCAGTACCATGCCAGGCCAGATATATATATTCATATGTATATATTCATATAAAGTGCAACTCATATATGTATATTCATATAATATTCATATATATTTACATATACGAATATGAATGAGAATGAATTTTCAGTGAAATTCAGCATGTTTATTTATGAAAGAACTAGCCTTTGAACCCAGATTAGGATGCCCAAGATCCTGGATCTGAGATTCCCCAACTGCCATAAACCTGTTTCTAGGCTCACTTTCACCATGAGCTCCACCCTTCAAGCCTATCTTAGGCCCCATCTTGCTTTGTAATTTAGTCAGAATGATGGGGCACCGTCAGCAAGTCTGGTTGATGATTTTAACTCACCTCCAAGTGGGTCTCACTAGCTGAATTACCGCTGACCCAACCTGAATGCTGGGAGTCAAGGAGATACATTGCAAACCTGGGGCTCTACGTGGTGACACGGAGGAATGATGCTTTGGAAATAACTCATATAATTATGTGAGTTCTTCTGTTCTCCTTCTTGCTGGATGTGACCTAGTTAGGTCATTCTTCATCTCTGGGTCTCCATTTTCTAAAGCTGACCTGCATAACATTCTAACTCCAGTATTCTGTAGATGTATGAGACTTAGGATAGGTGAATAATCCTAAAAATGCATCTTGGTGATGATAAAAAAGAAAACTCCCAAGGTTTAAACAAAAATGGCATTTTTTTCTGAATACTTCTCTTCTGTGGGGTGCTATGTTCCTGGGGAAATCCATGCACAATCAGGCAAATTATTTCTTATTGTTTCTGCAAGTTCACCTTGTTGAAATCCAAGGCTGTAATAGCTTCAGCTGCCTGTTTGTGAAAGTAACAAAAGCAATTGGGATGATGCTAGAATGTTAAAATGCTGATAATGATCAGCATTTGGGTACACACTTGCTTTAGTTGGAGGCAACATTTTGGCTTAAGAAAAATACTCAAGCCTCCAGCCAGAAAACAAAAGCATAGAAAAAAATTATTATCCTTCCTCCTGTCATTTTACCCAGCTATTTAATCTCTGTAATTATTTCTGTGACTTTGAATGTTATTTTGTTTTGTCAGGAACTAGAGGTCAGGATGGCAAAGAGGATAATGTTTTTATAAAGATTATCATGACATTTCCTCATTACATTGTAGGGGAAAACCGAAATAAGTTTACACAATATACCTTTTTGTATACTGGCATGATAATGATTATAATACATTATTTCTAGTAAACACTGTCAGCTAAGACATTGTTATCACCCGAGCAGGTTAAATCTGTGGGCTACTGAGTGTGAAATGCATTACAGTAAAAGCTTTGAGGGATGTTAATTTCTTTGGTTTAATTTCTAAAAGACAGCTTGGACATTTACTTGACAGGAGAGATTGCTAAATCCAGTCAACCAAGAAACAATTATGTATGTTTTAAAATGCAGAGGAAAGATGGATCAATTATCTCTTTGTTATTCCTCACGGTCTGCATGGAGTGCCATTTAGGATTCATAAGTTAATTCCTTACTGCATGAAGAGGGCATCATCTATCCTTGTAATTGATGCCTTTGCTCCGTTTCTTTTCCCATCAAGACTTTGTGTGGGAATCTGCTCAACAGTGCCACCTGTCAGAGCCAACATAAAACTGTAATTAACTGTCATGTATTAGTGGAAGCCTGAAGGGAGAGAATGCATGTATTTCTTAAGGTATTTGGAGCTTTCGAAAGGTAGGCAATGTGATTTCCAACATAAAGATGGGGCAGGATAATGATCTGATCAGAATTTTCTTTTTATATCTGGTGCCAAGTAGTAATTTGGGGAAGGGTAGGAGAGGGACTCTCTCTGGAACTGGCCTTAAAATGTTTGAGGAGAAACCCATTATTTCCTCCCAATAATGACAATGTTGGAAAACAGTCTTTTGGGAAAGGGTAAGATTTTACTAAATGTGAGACTTCTTTCTCTTTCTGAGATAGATGGTGATAATGGCTGCATGATAGTGTGAATGTATTTAACACCACTAAGCCGTGTACTTAAAAATAAAGAGGTAAATTTTAAGTATATTTTAGTATGATAAAAAGATTTTGTTCTCTTTCCTCTATACCTTCCCCGCCCCCCAAAAAACCCAAAATAATGCAACAATATAAGAAAACCAAGTTAGATTACACCTATTTTAGATTCAAGAGATAAATTTTTATTTACTTAGGCTTACCAACTATTGGTCATTATGGCCTCTGAGTGTCTCACTTTTTAAAAATTGGTAATCAGTTTCCCTTCCAGTGTTATGCTGTGTTTATTGTAAAGATGAGAATGCTTATCTTTTCTTTTTTGAGAAGAGCCTAACATGGCCCATCTTGTATTTTACAAAGAACAAAAACCATTGAGAAACACTTTCTGATTTTCCTAGTTCTTACCACAAAGGAGGAGGAGAAATAAACAGAGGTTAAAATCCTTATGTAACCATGAACTCTATTGGTAAATTGAAGTTTCTGATGTTTAAGTAACTGGTTAAGTTGGTGAGGATACCAGAGACTTGCAAGACGACCAAGGGTTGTGTATGAATTGGAACAGTTGCTCGATATTTTAAAATGACAGTAATATGTTAGTATTTATCGGCATTTGGTGTGATATTCTTATTGGCTTCAAGGAAAATTCACAATTTTATTTGATATTATTAAACATTTATTTTCCACATTTGTGTTTTTGGTGGGCGTCTTTTCGTTTATTCTTTGCAATGCAAAGAAGAAATGCTTATGGTAGCACCAAGTGGAGAGAACAAATTGTTTCTCCTAATCCCCACAGTTAATTGTCAGCACCAAGAGTCAAACTGGTTTCATGATGAACCTTGAGGTCTTTTATTTTTGACATTGGAGCAGAAATCTGTTTTGTCTTCTCAGTATACAACTTGCATCTTCTGAACACCTCATGTATTCTAGGAAACATCTTCTCCATCCAGTGCTTTGGGGATTACCATGTTCTCACATGCTTTAATTCCCTAACCATGGTGGATTGGCTCAGAAATGGATGCATGTCCTGATTTTGCCTATAGCTCATTGGCCGAGGGTGGGCAATGGAACCAGGAGTCTTTGTATGGGATCAGGAAAGGGGTGTGTGGTGGTAATAGTGGTGGAGGTGGAAAGCTTTGAGGCCATGTTTTCCTCCTTTGCGAGGGAGAGAAGAAAGCTAGAAGCCAAGAAAAGCAGAGACAGTAAATGGAGGTAAATGAAGATAAATGCATGCAGTGTCCTGGTGGCCTGTTAGACCGTGCTTTCAGCCACCATGAGACATCTGTCTATCCCGTTTAGATGCTGAAAGTATTCCTTTGGCTCTACTAGACAACCCAATTTCCGTCCATTGAATACATTTTATTTTCTTAAGCTGTGTTTTAGTTGATTTGGTTCTGGCACTTGCAGCTAAAAGTCTTGGCTAATACAAAGGTGAACCCTCTTCAATGTGTACATGAATTTTGGAGTTGGATTCCTTCTTTTTGTGTGTGTGCCAAGAATGGTCATCCATGAAAAGTCTAAATATTTTAAAAGAGGATTTTGTTTTGGCCAGCTATCTAACCTCATGATGTAGTTCCCGCATAGTGGAGAAAGGTTGGTTTAGTCTCTGTTGAAGGGTAGGATGGGGTGGTAAGTCTGTAATCTCCATGGTTTGGCTTCTAAGGATGGAAGAAAGAATTATGTTTTATAAAATGCATTCCCAAAATCGGTAGCAAAGTAGATTAATATTTTGGCAAAATCACTCAGGGTCTGTTAAACACTAGCAATGTTTTTTTTTAATTGGTCAAGATTTAAATGTAAAGGTAAGGGCATCTTTGATAGCCCCAGAATATTAAAAACATTCCAGTTTTGAACAGCTAAAAGGAAATTAATTTCTCTATATTTCCTCATGTTGTTTTAAGACGTGTTTAAGAAGGCTCTCACAATGCAAGTAGTGGTGTTCACTCCAGAAAGAAAAGACCTCTTTTTCCATGAAAGAATTTTTTTTGAGAATGTTTTTCAGTCTGTAAAAAGAAAGTGATATGCTGTAACATCTATTATATGCCTTTAAAGATTGGACATAAAGACTGAACAAATGCAGTCCGGGAAGCTTCACAGAAGTGAGATCTAAAAGACGATGAATCCCCTGGCATTGTTCTTCGGGGAACCACACCCTGGAGTTTCTCTTTGTTAACATGTTGCTTTATCTCAAGACATGTTAAGGTCTTTCAAATGGAAATTCTTAGAGTCTTTTATATTTTGACTTAAGGAGCCATTTCATTGGAACAGATTTGCAAATAGGTAAAAAGCAAAACAAAACAGAAGAACAATGTTTACTAACAGTATGTGGGAACAGGGATATCTTAAAGTGTCTGCCAGTTACACAGCTCTCCTCTCATAAAAGCAACTGCAGGAGGATTTCTTCTCTGAAAACATGCTATGCTTTGTGACATAATCTGAATGCTGTGGCCACCATTGTTTGGACTAGGGACCTGGGTCTGTCCTGGAGTAGCCATACTAAAATGAAACATGAGGATATTTGGTGTGAGGAAATTTGTCAGCAGAATGCTATATACTGGATAGTGACTGTAAGCTAAATCTTCTCTCTATTCTTTGGAATTTGTGATGTGAGATCCAAGAGAATGTAGCAGTTTAGAACAACAAGTTGAAGCAGTCCTAGTTTTAGCTAGAAGTAGGAGCCCGTGTATAGAAACCATGGGCCATGGGGATGGAGGAACTCATTGTTTCTGTAGGGAACACAGTTTGAGGGGCCCTGGCCTCTGTTGTCCTCACTGGTTTTCCTGTTCTGCACGATACCAGGTAATCCAACTCATGGGAAGTTTGCTTGTTTCCTTACATCCCTGAGTTTTCACCTGTAAAGTCTCTATTTCTTTAATGTATCTTGAGAAAATCTATTTCTTAGAATATAAAGAGTGTTAGGCAGCAAAATAAGCCAATAAGTTATAACCAACTATTTTCTAGCACTCTTATAGAGGGAGATAAAAGAAAAAGTAAAATAAGTAAAATTTGTTATACTCAATACAAATTCATAATAAACAGCAAATACATATATAGTATGTGAAACAAAAATAAAATTCTAAGGTCCCCCATGTCATGTGTGTCACTCACCATGCAGGGTTTGTGTGGGCAACAAGGCTGTTTATTTCACACTTGGTTGCAAGCGAGCCAATTCTCAGAAAGGAATTAAGGAAAGCGGGTAGGAGAGGGGATTGGTTATATAGGTTAGGGCAAATGATCAGGTAAAGGTGATCATCTATTTGAGGAGGGAGAGGACGTCATGGGATGCATGATTACAAGGGGAGCAATTGGTAATCTATCTTGGGGAGGGGAAGGGCGCCATGGGATGCATTCACAAGGGTAGCAGTCATTTATTATAAACAGGCATGATCATAAGGGTGGGGAGTATCGGTTGCCGTCAGAGGGAGGTTGCGGTAGATTACACAGTCACAGGGGTGGGGGCTTGAGAAACCCAATGTCTGGGGGGAAATTTTTACAAGGCTGAAAAGGAACAATGGATGCAGGCTGCAGCAATGAGTTGAAGCAGGAACAAGTTGTTTCACTTCTTTCTGTGTCCACGTGGTTACTTGTGGTTACTTCAGACTTCTTGGCTCCTGGGGAGGTGTACTGTACATCGAGAGGTGTACTTGCAGGTCACCAAGGCTAAAATGGCCAGGCTTGGACGTGGAGGCCGAACACTTCGACCATATGAATGGACTTCCTCCTCAACCAGGGCACTCTTAAAATTTACCCTGAAACACTGGTTCAGGCCATGATGGGAAGTGGGTGCCTGACGTGGCTTTAACGTCAACACAGACTTTAAGTCTGGTAACAAACATTTCACAACCTAGTCTCTCTACTACCTGAAAGCATCCTCTGTAAAGAGCTTTGGTCTCTACAATCCTTTATCTTAACCCAGAAATTTCTTTCTTTCTTTTTTTTTTTTTTGAGACAGAGTCTTGCCCTGGTGCCAGGCTGGAGTGTAGTGGCTCAATCTCAATGCACTGCAGCCTCTGCCTCCTGGGTTTAAGCGATTCTCCTGCCTCAGCCTCCCAAGTAGCTGGGATTATAGACATGCGCCACTATGCCCAGCTAATTTTTGTATTTTTAGGAGAGAGGGGATTTCACCATGTTGGCCAGGATGGTCTTGATCACTTGACCTTGTGATCCGCCTGCCTTGGCTTCCCAAAGTGCCGGGATTACAGGCGTGAGCCACCATGCTTGGCCTCCCCTTTCTTTCTATTGATTCCAGGTCTTTAGAGAGACTCAATTGTCAACCAGAAAACTTATAACTCTAACTGTAACCTGGAAGCCGCTCAACAGCCGCACCCCCCTGCCAGTCTCCACTTCGAGTTGTCCCGCCTCTTAAATGTATTTGATTGAAATCTCATGACTCTCTAAAACATATAAAACCAAGCTGCACCCAACCACTAAGGCACATGTTGTCAGGACTTCCTGATGGCTATGTCATGGGTCACGGGCACGCATATTTGGCTCAGAATTAATCTCTTCAAATATCTTACATAGTTTGACTCCTTCTGTTGACAAGCATTTGCTTTCTGGCAGGCACTGATGTACAGATACACCTTTATTTAATCCTGATGACACAACCCTATGGAGAAAGCACTGCTATTGTTATACCTGAGCGAATTTAAACAGAAGCGCCACGCTCTGAGTTTGTGGAGAGTCCACTTTTACTGATTGGCATCTGAGAGTGAGCTGGAGCTCAAACCTCTCGGCCCAGAACAAAGGGCGGTCAACATTTTTATATCAGTTTAGGGTCAGGGGGGTGGTAAGCAGATTATTACAGAAGCAGAAGGAGCAGGTTAGGGGAAGTGTGTGTAGGGGGGTGCCTAACAACAAAATTCTATTTAAAGTTGTTTTTCTCTCAGGATGTGGGGGAGGCAGTAACATAGTTGCAGGTATAGGATGTATGGGCCAGTGGGCCCTGTTTCTCAGAAAAGTGGTTACCAAGATGCCAGGTGTCTCAGACTACAAAGTTCTCCAAACAGAATGCCCCATATAGCTCAGGGTGGGTAAAATGGAGTCAGCAGGCTTGTTTGAAATGTATTCATCATAGCCAAGCTAGGGTATTTCACTATCCTTATTTCACAGATGTGAAAACTGAACCACAGAGAGGTTAAGTGACTTGCTCAAAGTCACACAGGTTGTCAATGGTAGCACTGAGTCATCAGCCCAGGCATTCTGGCTCTAGAGTGTTGGCTATTAATTGCCACACTATATTGCTACTATGCATTTCTGTCACTCTTGAACTTTATTAAAATACTTGATAATCAGAATATATTAACAATTGCATATGTTTTGGCCTTGATTAAATTACTTAATCAGCCTGTATTTGCTGCATTTAGCAGAACTGTAAAATAGAGTAAAAGGTATTTTTCTTGCTACCTTAACATGGTTTTTGTGTGAACAGAGTATGATCAAAGATGTTGAAACCTACAAAAGATGTAAATAAACATAAGACATTATTGGAGTTGTGTTTGTAAAAGCCACCCTGCCAGCCAAAACTTATCTGCAAGACAGCAATCAGAGCCTGGTGACACTGCCATAGGACCCATTTAGAGTAACCTTTTTCTTTCTTTCATTTTACTTTAAGTTCCAGTATACATGTGCAGAACGTGCAGGTTTGTAACATAGGTATACATGTGGCATGATGATTTGCTGTACCCATCAATCTGTCATCTAGGTTTTAAGCCCTGCGTACATTAGGTATTTGTCCTAATGCTCTCCCTCCCCTCGTCCCCCAACCCCCGACAGGCCCCAGAGTGTATGTGTTCATCCCTTCCCTGTGTCCCTGTGTAGAGTAACCTTTTTTTTTCTTTTTTTTTTTGGCGGGGGGAGGGAGTCTTGCTCTGTAGCCCAGGCTGGAATGCAGTGGCACGATCTTGGCTCACTGTAACCTCTGCCTCCCGGGTTCAAGCGATTCTCTTACCTCAGCCTCCTGAGTACCTGGGACTATAGGCACGCACCACTATGCCCAGCTCATTTTTTATACTTTTAGTAGGGACAGGGTTTCACCATGTTGGCCAGGCTGATCTCGAACTCCTGACCTCGTCATCCGCCTGCCTTGGCCTCTCAAAGTGCTGGGATTATAGGCGTGAGCCACTGTGCCCTATCCTGTAACCTTTTTCTTAAGTAATGCAACCCAACTGAGAAAAAACGTTCAGCTAAAGAAAGAAAAAATAATTTGGTCTAAATTTCTAGAATTTATAGACTAAAATGTGTGTGCACTGGGGATTGTGAGATCATAGATTCAGATAGTTACAGGTGAAAGGAATACTGCAGATTAGTATAAAATAAAAATTAATGGCCACTATGATCTTCCCTGACCTTCTAAAGATGGATCAGGCACTCTTTCTTGTATTTACTTAGCATTTTTAAATTGTACTGATTAAAGGGCATGTTTTATTGTAAATACTCCTCTGCTTGCATGTCTTCTCATTGGATCTTAGAGGCTAACTCGAGGCAAAGAGAATACACACATTGATTGCAATTAACTGTATCCAATCTGATAGAATGGAGTTTATTTTAAAAAAGGGAAGGGAGTTATATTTGTTGAGCACCTGAATATGTGACAGAGATTGGGTTCACATCATGTGGTGAATAATTTCTAAAACTGCTCACATGTGGAATTTTCTGAACCACAGATTAAACATAGCCCAAGACTGGAGCTGGTACCAAATCACCGAGGACAGTAACCTCGGTCCTGTGGGGGAAATAGTGGGCAGCGGGCAGGAGGCGTTCAGAATTTGCAGCAAATCTGCCATCACTCACATGGGTAACTGGGAGCTCCTGTGCTGCTCTAGGCTGTGAAAAAGGGATCCTTGCCTGGTCATCCCATTCTAATGTTTCTTCTGCTTTCAGCTTCAAAGGCCTGAAGTCTGAGGTCTTGAGGGCTTCATGGGAAATACCTTATCTGATTTGCTCCATGAGCTCTGAGACTATCTTGAGTTTCTATCTTTATTCCTCCATGCTAGGAGGAAGGTGGACAACCCAGGAAGACACTGTTGGCCACCCAATATCCAGCCTCCCTTCTTCCTTTTTAACAGAAGACTGATTGGGGAAAATAATATATTTCTTAGCTCTCCCAGCCCACACCTGGTAGCTAGGGTAGTCAATGAAATATAAGTAGAATTCCTTGAGTGGGGATGGTGGGGAAGTATATAAGAGGCAATGTACCCTCTTGGGAAGCTTTCTCTTTTTGCTAATTGCTTTTTCTCTTCTTACTTAGAATGCATACTTGATGTCTGAAATGCCAGCAGCCATCCTATGACTATGGGTCAAACTTGAGGGTGGAAGCTCAGGACCAAGCATGGCAGAACAGAAAGATAGAACAACTTGTGTTCCTGATAGCATGGTAGATTTGTGCTAACAATGCCTTACTGCCTATCATTCTTCTTGTTTTCACCTGAAAGAGTAAGCTACTCTTCACTGACTCACTTTACCCTGGTCTCTACTTCTTGCAGGCAGAGGTCCTTTTTCTTTATTCTACATCAGCCATGTGAAGGCAGACTGAATGGAACTTAGGAATAGCATTAGAGGATCCATCACATCATTTATAAGGAATTATTCTGTGGGATACAGACATCCCTAAAGTCCAAAGGTCATGCTGCTTACTCCTTCTCTGCCACCAAGTTGCTGGGATCTGTTACTACTCAGACAACTCCTTCTCTTTTAATTCCTCCCTTCCTGTCTAGTCCTCATAAATAGAAACGGGTGCAAAAGTACCTTAATGTGAAATATATTTTCTGCAGCAATCTATTCAAAATTATTTACATAATTTTCATCATGAATCAGTTAAAACATTGGCATTTGGACTCATTCACAAGTGCCTGGGGCTCCCCCGTGGACAGTGATTCCACGCTTGACTGACTTCTCAGTGGCCAGGATAGCTGTGCCAAGGAATGCTTCCCAGAACAGAAAGGATCTATGCTTAGCCCTGGAAAGTCCAATTTTTACCTTTATACTCCTGGAAGCAAATGTTGGCAATTGAAGAATAGCTCGTTTGCTTCTAGCTGGCAAGGCTTCAGAAATAATGAAGTAGTCTCGAAGCAGCCCTCCACGTGCATCTGTCTGGTGGCAAGGAGATCCTAAGACATTTTATTGGAAAAGCAATGGAAAATGGGAATAACTGTGTGTACTGATCAAATAATAGTGATTTAAAATAACAAAGCATCACTGAACATTTTTAATGAATACAGTTATATCTCATTGAATGAGAAATAAAAAGTATCCTTTAGTATTTGTGGGTATGGCTGTATGCCCCTGACTACGACTTCCCTGCAGCACAAAAACTCCCAACTACCATTCCTGTCTCACATGTTTTTTTTTTTTTTAATCTTATGAACTTTTTCTATATCTCTCTCCTATAAAGTGTAATCTCTTCATAAAAAAGGAATATTTCACACTGATTCTAGCCAAGGTCTCAGAAGTGGAAGTAAATGATGAGAGTTAATTTTAACTTTAACAATACAGAGAGACGTATAGTGTCTAATGTTTTATATACCAAGCAAATGAAAATCAATACTGATTAAACTTGGTTACCACTGAAATCTGTATCAAGTTACAATAATAAATGTAAGAACTCTTAATGATAAGTAGGGCATAAGATAAAAACAAACTGTAAGTTGTTCTTTCTAATTTGCCTTTAAGACACAAGAGTAGTGTAACGGCAATCCTGACAAAATCCTGACAAAAATAAGCTATTAGTCAACTTTCCCGTTTTTCAATTTTCAAACCCAAGGTGCTGTTAAAGTTTCATTTAAAAATAGTTATTGTAAGGCCGGTGGCCTTGCTGGGAGGCTGGACCCGCCCGCCCCTGCTCTCCACACGCCCACTTCCGCACTCCGCACTCAGATCTGCCCTCAACACCAGACTCTGCACTCGGCACCTAGCCTGCCCTTGGAAAACCCCGCCAAAATTTAAAAGAAACCCCGCCAAACCCTGCCCAATAGCAGCTGGCCCCACTCCCCCTGGACGGCCCACTCACCGGCAGTCCCGCCTACCTACCAATAGCAGCTTGCCCCGACCACGTCCTGTTCCCTCACAGCCAATCAGGACACCCTCACTCGCCATAAAAACCCCCGCCTCAGGAAGTCAAGCGTGACTTCTCTGGCCGCCAGTCCCCGGACCATAGAACCTCGCCCGGGAGCGGAATAAATTGGAACTTGATTTTTCTTATACCGGCCTCAGTATCCTCACTTTAAATTCGACAATAAACCTTACAGTTATAGGTATTAAATGTCTCCAAAGCAAGCAACTTACCTGAAACTTGCTCAAAACTACTCTGGAGAAAGGAACCGATATTCATTTGGTTTGTTTTGTATGCCTGGCTTTTTACCTTAGTTATTTCCACTTAATTTTCAAAACAATTCTGCAAAGGAGATCTACTTAACACTATTACACATGGGAAGAAATGGAAGCTCAAGTAGAAGCACTTTACCAAGTTCAAACGGCTGGTAAGTGAGGGAAGTTGATATTAAAACTAGGTTTCTTAAGCTCTGTATTTTTTTTTTTTTTTTTTTTTACCACCATGTGGTGTTTTGGTGTTTGCTGTTATGAAAGAAAAACTAAAATGTAAGATCAAATAATGGCCAAGATTACAGTGGTTCACACCTGTAATCCCAGCACTTCGGGAGGCCAAGGTGGGTGGATCACCTGAGATCAAGAGTTCATGACAAGCTTGGCCAATATGGCAAAACGCCGTCTCTGCTAAAAATTCAAAAAATTAACCGGGTATGGTAGTGCGTGCCTGTAATCCCAGCTACTTGGGAGGCTGAGGCAGGAGAACAGCTTGAACTCAGGAGGTGGAGGCTGCAGTGAGGCAAGATCGCACCACTGCAATCCAGCCTGGGCGACAGAGTGAGATTCTGTCTCAGGAAAAAAAAATAGAAAACAACCAACCAAACAAATAAGTTTACAGGATGATGCAAATTTTGTAGGCTAATACAAATGCACAATTCAAGAAATTAGAGGCCGAACCAGAACATGTTGGAATCTTTCCTCCCTGAAGGTAAGGTTGGCAGTTGATTCTAGGTAGAGCATAGACTTGGCGAACACTGACAAGGCACAGTGGCCGCCCTCCATCAGCTAGAGACAGTGGGCTAGCAATTCCCCACGAGGCACAGAAATAGGGAAGGCCGTGGATAAGGAGCTACAGCATTCAGAGAAGGGAACCCCATTTGGTTACAGCTTTCCAAACTAAATTCCTGTGTGTATGAGTCAGGATCTCCAGGGAAACAAAACCAATTACGCACACACACACACACAATTATATATGTACGTGTATGTATGTGTGAGTGTATATACATATACGTGTATATATGTATACACACACATATACGGAGAAAGAGATTTATTATAAGGAAGAGCTTCATGTTATTATGGGGGCTGACAAGTCTGAAGATCTGTAGGGTGAGTCAGTAAACTGCAAATCAAGAAAGCCAATGGTACATTTCCAGTTCAAATCCAAAGGCCTGAGACGCAAGAGAGCTCATAGTGTAAATTCTAGCCCGAAAGCAGGCAGGCTTGAGACCCAGGAAAAGCTAATGTCTCAGCTCAAACACGAAGGCAGGAAAAAAATTATGTCCCATAATTGAGGCAGGTGGAGTCCCCCCTTATCTGAAAGAGTCAGCCCTTTCATTCTGTGCAGGCCTTCACCTGTTTGGATGAAGCCCACCCACATGTGCTTAGTCTGTTGAGGGAAATGTTTATCTCATCCAAAAACAGCCTCACAGAAACACTTAGCATCTAATCATGTAGCATCTAAACACCAAACATCCAATCATCCCATGGCCAGTCAAAATTGGCATATGAAATTAACCATCACAGGCCAGGGGCGGTGGCTCACACCTGTAATCCAGCACTTTGAGGGGCTGAAGCGGGTGATCATGAGGACAAGAGATCAAAACCATCCTGGCCAACATGGCGAAACCTTGTCTCTACTGAAAAAAAAAATGTACAAAAATTAGCCGGGTGTGGTGGCGTGCACCTGTAGTCCCAGCTACTCGGGAGGCTGAGGCAGGAGAATCACTTGAACCTGGGAGGTGGAGGTTGCAGTGAGCTGAGATTGTGCCACTGCCACTGTACTCCAGCCTGCTGACAGAGTGATGCTCCATTTCAAGAAGATATAATAATAATAATAATAATAATAATAATAATAATAAAATAAAAACAAAATTAATCATCACACCACTTGCTTACATTTACATTGAGGCAGAAGAACACCAGACAGGGTACAGAAAGCTTAAGCTTTGAGTGTCCCTTTACTAGTTACCTGCCTTGAGTTTTTGCCAATTTTTTTTCTTATGAGGACACTAAACTGTGAGGACAAAATGAAATGACATATAAAAAGGATTTACTGAATCGTAGAACACTTTTTAAAAACTTACATTATTATGATCAGGGTGGTAGTTCAGAAGCATTCACTTTTCAGGGAATAGAAGAGGATCCACACTTTGTAATCCAGGGCGTGACAGCAAGCCTACTGTGGCTAGTGAGGAAGCCCTTGTCTTCAGAGAGGACACTCAGTCACTTTCAGGGTGTCCTCTCAGGGCATCCCTCTGCTGGAGGGAGGAGAGCAGAGAGGCATAACTGTTTTGCATCCGTCAAGCATCGCCCTTATTGAGTGAGGAGAAGAGCAGGCGGAAGAGCTGAGAATAAGAAGGTGAAGTTACTGCATGATCCAGGCAGAGTGGTTGTCTTACATCATCTCATAGGAAATTTTTTGGCTTCCAGATCATTTTAAGAGGCAGAGAAAAGACACATTCCATTCACAGGGGGCAGCATATGGTGCTATTGGATTGTGGAAATGAGAGGTCCAGCTAATGGGGCTTTGCTGGTCACGGAATTTTTCTTGCAGTTCTTGCATGCATCAAATTAGCTAAAGTTAAAGGTGAACTTAAGCTTTTGGGTTATTTTCAGGATGGATGTGTTTTGATATGTTCCATTTTGTGTCAGCAGACATATTCCCCCATTTGAAGGGAGAAACTCTTTAACACTGTGCATATCCTGGGTAAAATAATTCAAGCTATTAAAATATGTTTTCAGAGAATCAAGTTCAGAGGGAGATACTACTTGTTAGATGTAAATAATACATTCTATCAGGTCAACAAACTCAGAAATTCTTAGACATTTTTATTTTAACATTCAAATTATTAACATTCAACTTAGTTTTTTTATTTTAAGACCCCATTCTGCCAAGGTGACTGACTTTAATCTCAATAGATTTGGATTCTAAGTTAAATTTCAGGGGACTTATGTATTATATTTTGTCAGGTATGAGCTAGACAGTTTTCTTTTTTTCTTTCTTCCTTTCTTTTTTCTTTTTTTTTTTTTTGAGAGGCAGTTTCTCTATTTCCCAGGTTGGACTTGAACCCCTGGGCTCTAGCGAGTCTCCTACTTCAGCCTCCTATGGCTAAGGTTAAGGTTTGTTTTTGTTTTCTGTGTTTATTTTATTTTTTTGAGTCAGGATCCCAGTTTGTCACCCAGGCTGGAGTGTAGTGGTGCGTTCATGGCTCACTGGAGCCTCAACTTCCTTGGCTCAAGTGAACCATCCCAGCCTCCCAAACAGTTGGGACTACAGGTGCCTGGCTGCTTTTTAAAATTTTTGTAGAAATGGGATTTTGCTATGAGATCAGGCTGTTCTCAAACTCCTGGCCTCAAGTAATCCTCCTGCCTCAGCCTCCCAAAGTGCTGGGATTGTAGGTGTACCTGGCCCTAGGTTAGGTTGTGATGGATGTGACAGCATGGAGAAGCAGGTGGATCTGGTCTTTAATATATCAGTTAGCTTTCAGCTGAGATGACCATCTCTTTGTCCAAGATCTACAGCCCTTCACAGGTGCCTCTGTTCTTTTCACTTCAGTGATATCCTATATATCCTAGAAATCACTCATCATTTCAAGGATATATTTCTTTTTTCTTTTCTTTCTTTCTTTCTTTTTTTTTTTTTTTACAGCTGTATAGTTTTACAGTTCTTCTCATATGTTTGTTAACTTGGGTAGTTTCCAGTATTTTTAAATTACAAATACTTACGTAGTGAATGGACTTCTTCATATGTATTTTGTGTCATTGAAGGTATATTTTCAGTGCAAATTCTTAGAGAAATAACAAGGTCTCCTTGGGGAAATGCCTAATTCTGGGCCTGCAACAGAAAGATAGGAGGCAACCTGAATATCTAATGATAAAAAGTAAGAAAGTGCTCCAAAAGTGATGAGAGCATGGCAAAAAGACACTGGAACAAGACTGAATGAGTACCAACTGACCAAATCAGGAACAATTTGAGCACCAAAATAAATAAGTGTCCAAGGCTGAATGTGAACGCAACTTTGTTACATATGGATCCGTTCCTTCCAAAGAGGAAATTTTCTTCCACAGCTCCATTCAGCAGCCCATGGAAGTGTTTGGTTCTCTACCTTCTGACAACAGAGAATATTGTTACAATGTTGAGTGTTTGCCTATTAGTGAAGAATGATAACTCTGTGTACTTTTAATTTTCATTTCTCATACTATAAAATAATTTGAACATTTTTTTCAAATTTCTGAGGACCATTTTACATAGTTTCTTTCATATTTCTGAGGACCATTTTACAGAGTTTCTTATTTGTATTTTAGGGATATTAGATGTTTGTTGGTCATATATGCTACAAATACTTTATTACAATTTTTCATTTGTCTTTTAACTGTGCTCATGGGATTTTTTTGTTTGTTTTGTGCCAAAGTATTTAAACCTGTTTATATGATCAATTTATCAATAATTTCTTTTGAATTTGTATTTTTGTTATAATTAGAAAGCTTTACATTACTCTCAGGTTATATAAAAAATTCATCCATATTTTCTTCTAGAACTTATGTAATTGCACTTATTATATATAGCTAGGGCCTTGGGATGGAGTTTTTTTTTTTTTTTTCCTCTATTGCATTCTATTAGTTTAGTTTATATTCCTCTTTTATTTTGCTTTCTACCGTTCTGCATTCCTGCTGGCATCTTGCATTTCCCTTTTATCCCAGCATGCTTTCAGTTTCCGTTCTGTGCTGAGGTTGAGGCACAGTTTACAGAAAGAACTTGAGGTATCTACCTTTGCCATTTTGATATGTAGAATCTACAATAGTGTAGTCAGTACTATCTAACAGAAATATGACTTGAGTCACATATGTAATTTTAAATTTGCTATTAGTCACATAAACAAAGGCTAAAAGAAACAGAGGAAATTAATCTTAATAATGTATTTTTTTAACTCAGTATATCGAAAAGATTATAATTCCAACATGTAATTAACATAAAGCTTTTAAATAAATTTTTACGTCTTTTCCTATAATCTTCCAAATCTGGTATGATTTTTAGACTCACAGCACACCTCAATTCAAACTAGCCACATTCAAGTGCCCAATAGCCACAGGTAGCCAATGGCTATCATATTGGATGGCACAGAACTAGGTATTCCTACTTATCCTCATGGAAGGCACATGAATCAGATAGATATATTTAGCACCCATAATTTGGGAGACTTGATCCGGAAGGAAGATTCAAATAATGGTTGGTCAGTTCTGGGAATTGTAGAAATTCCAGAATATGACCTCTGAGGGCACAATTCTCCAAGTAGGAAGCAAAGATCATATATGGAGTTTCCTTTCTTTGGCTCCTTTATAAAGGTTCTTAGACATCTTTCCAAGCTGTGAACAATGTGCACAACTGGAAATCACTGTGCCAGTTTTTTACTTGTGGAAAGAGGCTTTTCTGCACCCATGATGTTGGAAAGCTTACTTTTTTCATCTTAGCATACTAGCAACTTCACTAGTAAAATATCAAGATTCCATGAACCTTACTGAATTTTGTTTAGGGAGGTTATGGCTATTAAAGAGGAATCCTAATATTTGGAAAAGGTAGAGTTATGGTTAAAACAAGCCCTATATGTTTTTAGAGGTGATGGCTGATACTGTTTTCTGTGTGAGTGAATTTTAGAACATCTACTTTTTCAGAAATGGTTATCAGTCATTCTTAAATGAAATAATGAGACTCTAGAATGAAGATTATTTGCTGGCATTGAGCAATATTTGCTCCTTGACAATTCTATTGTCTAAGACAACCTTGGAAAATGCACCATGAGTTATAAAACTGCTGCAATATAAGATATCACAAATCAGAGGGCAGAAGAAACAGTACAAAGATTGATTAATAAAGGTTGGACACAGGAGCTCATGCCTATATTTCAGCACTTTCAGAGGCCAAGACGGGAGGATCACTTGAGGTCAGCTTAGGCAATATAACAAGACCTT
Source organism: Plecturocebus donacophilus (assembly GCA_004027715.1). Taxonomy (NCBI): domain Eukaryota; kingdom Metazoa; phylum Chordata; class Mammalia; order Primates; family Pitheciidae; genus Plecturocebus; species Plecturocebus donacophilus. Next base: position 50,004 of record PVKP010000215.1, read on the forward strand.
GTCTCTATAAAAAAAATTACAAAGTAGCTGGCACTGGTGGTGTGTACCTGTCCCAACTACTCAGGAAGCTGAGGTGGAAGGATCGTTTGAGCCCAGGAGTTTGAGGCTGCAGTAAGCCATGATCATGCCACTGTACTTTAGCCTGAATAACATATATATATTCATAGATACATGTCTATGTATTTATATAAGATATATATGATATATGTATAACAGATAATATATATAATTTTTTATTAAAAAAATTTAAAGGGTGTTCTAAGGCTCACAGAGTGCTCTTAATCTTCTATCTAAAACCTTTTGAGACTTGAAATCTAAGGATCTCGAAAAAACTGCACATAAGAACATATACACAGTATTTGCTAGCAATTTCAGGCCTGGCTGCGTACATGAACTTCAGGTTGGTGGTGAGAAGCCCTGTATCATGTCTCACTTAAAGCAAAATGTAGTTATTCAGTAGCCTATTTGGCTAAGAATTAGACAGAGACAGCAAACTTCTATGATCAGACACAGATCGCTATCTTAATTTATGGGATTTAAGGAAGTAAAGATCAAAATCTTCAGGCTGTGAATCACATACGTTATTTTTTGATATGGATTCTCACTCTGTCTCCAGGCTGGAGTGCAGCGGCATGATCTTGGCCGACGGCAACCTCCGCCTCCTGGGTTCAAGCAACTCTCCTGCCTCAGCCTCCCAAGTAGCTGAGAATACAGGCAGGTATTCTAATTTTTTTGTATTTTTAGTAGAGATGGGGTTTCTCCATGTTAGGCTAGTCTCGAACTCCCGACCTCAGGTGATCTCCCCACCTAGGCCTCTCAAAGTGCTGGGATTACCAGCGTGAGCCACTGCGCCTGACCACACACTTACTTAATAAGAGCCCTTAGTGCCCAACACTATGAGGAGAAACCTGTAAAAGAAAAGTAATAAATATCCTCGAAGAAGAAAACAGAGAATACAATAATATAGTCTATAATCAAATGTGAACTGGTGTAATGTAAACTTACAAATACAGATTGCCAAAAGTACGTTTACATGCAAAGAGAATATATATTACACAGAGTATAGTGATAGAGCTTACAGTGTTCTTACTTCTGGTTTTCCACTAGCAAATTCGTAATTAGTGGTTATAAATTTCCTATGACACTTTGCTGAAGCGCCGTGGTTTAAGCTTACTGGCCTACTTCCTTCTTGCTCTTGCAGAAAAGTTGCTTTATAGTCAGTAATGAGCATCTACAGGCGAGCAGTCAAGTCAAGTTTCTGAGGCTCTGTCTCAAAAAGAATGTTATATCATTGGCTAAGATATTCTGGGAATAAAAGCCTATTGACTTTAGCTGAACCTTGTGAAACAGTATCATTGCTGACTATAGCTTCTCCTCCACATACCATCTTAAAAGGTTTTTGCTGCAAAAAAAAAAAAAAAAAAGGCATTTTGTTTCATTTCTTGACAGCTTTAGAGCCTAGAGAGTTGGTCCCTTAGGTCCTCTATGCTGAGTATAGAGTGAAAGAATTTTCTGTTTCTTTCTGGTACTTCAAATAAACATAAACAGTGTTTATATCTGAGACGCTGCCACAGAGTTCCCAGACAACGCAAACTCTAGCTGAAGAAAAAATTGGCTTTGTGTTTTCAAAAAATGGCCATTTCCAAGTTGGGATATCGAATTCACACACATACCTTTTGTAAGAGTGTGAATTCTAAGAACCTGATTTTGTAGAGAAGATGTTAGCTGGTCAGATGAGGAACCATATTACCAGAAAAAAACAGAAAAGAGATAAAGTGCAATCTAGACTCCACCACCAACTGGATCTGAGACCTGGAGCACGTCTTTACATCTTTAATGCACAGATTTATGGTGAGGGGGAGTGAGTAAATGAGGTGTTTCGATCAATTGTTACTAAATCCAACTGAGGACCACTTGCTCAGCACAGTGAAGCCAAATATCCACAGTGAGGTTTGCAGCAGGAGAAAGGAAGGCATTTATTTCCAGAGCACCAAGCAAGGAAATTTGTGAAGTTCATGCTTAAGACCTGACCTCCCCCATGCCTGGCAAGGAAGGGTTTTTAAAGGTAGGAGTAAATTTCAGGAAAGCAGAAGTTACAGGCAAACTCGTAAATCAGCACATGAAGGTTATACACTGGTTTGACCCAAAGAGGTGTGTCTTGAGGCAGACGCTTACAGGTCATAGGTAGATGCAAAGATTTTCTGATTTGAAACTGGTTAAGGAAGAGATGCTTTGTTTAAAATTTGGGGTCAGCAGAAAAGACTGTTACCTCTGGCCCATAGATGTGACTTCCTCCCAGCCCCTGAGGAAGAAATTTAAAGCAAAAAAGACATCAGGGTTCAGTCCTCAGTTCCCCTTTATCTGAGGTCAGTGAATCTGTTGGGTGGGGGTCTGTCTGGGTTTCTGAAAAATTCAGGGACAGATGTTAAGATGATATCTTTAGTTTCTATAGGGAATTAAACATCTCATGACTTTAACTTTCTTGGCTGTTGTTTCAACCTACTGGTACCTTCTTTCATATCAAGTGACTCATTTACCTCTTAGTGCTAGTTAGGTGCCTGGAATTTCCCTTGAAAGAACTCAAGATTTTTCCTTATTTCCACGCTTGCAGAGGTTGGGGGTGGGGTGAGTGGACAGGCTCCAAAGAGAGGTCCCTGCTCTGACTCACAGTGTCGAATACAAAGTAAATATTAGTTCATCTGGAGTATTTCTGGCAATTTCTCTTTTCCGTGGCATTAAGCCATTAGAACAGAAAAGCCTCAAATGGAAGAAAGATAAGACAATAAAATAGAACAATAGTTGTTTAGAGCTGCCTAGGAATGATCTGATGGAAACAGTACATTGGGGTTTTTTTTTTTTTTTCCAGACTGCTTGCTTCTCACCCTTGTGCTGCTTTTCCTAGAGGGGCTGCATTTGCCAGGACAGCAGCAACCATCATCAGCAGCAGAAACTAGCGACAGTGACGCGTGAGGCTGGAAGTGTCAGGCGAGCTACCCATCAGGGCTGCCACTGAGACTCAGGCTAGGAAAGAGACTAAGGCATCAGGCTAGGGCTTGCTCAGGAATGAAGAGACAGTCTATGAAGAGTCCAAAGGGATAAAAGCCAGAGCCAAGTGGCCTACTCTTTGAGCTCCCACCTCAAATGGACAACTTATCTGAGACCTAAGTGCCTGGGGGAAGAAGTCTGTGTGTCCCTTTACTGCAGTAGCATCAACAGTTTTGCAAGTCTGGAAGGTTTGTGATTATGTTTAATGAGAATTCACACAATTGCTTCCATAGGATTCGGTGTGATATGGTTTGGTTCTGTGTCTCCAACTAAAACTCACCTTGAACTGTAATCCCCACGTGTTGATGGAGGGACCTGGTGGGACGTGATTGGATCATGGGAGTGACTTCCCCTGTGCTGTTTTTAGATAGTGAGTGAGTTCTCAAGAGATCTGATTTTTATTTGTGTATACTTTAAGTTCTGGGGCACACGTGCAGAACATGCAGGTTTGTTACACAGGTATACACGTGCCATGGTGGTTTGCTGCATCCATCACCCTGTCATCTACATTAGGTATTTATCCTAATGCTATCCCTCCCCTAGACCCCCACACCCTGCTATCCCTCACCTAGCCTCTCACCCCTCGACAGGCTCCGGTGTGTGATGTTCCCCTCCCTGTGTCCATGTGTTCTCATTGTTCAACACCCACTTATGAGTGAGAGCATGCGGTGTTTGGTTTTCTGTTCTTGTGTCAGTTTGCTTAGAATGATGGTTTCCAGCTTCATCCATATCCCAACAAAGGACATGAACTCATCCTTTTTTATAGCTGCATAGTATTCCATGGAGAATATGCACCACATTTTCTTTATGCAGTCTATCATTGATGGGCATTTGGGTTGGTTCCAAATCTTTGCTATTGTGAACAGTGCTGCAATAAACATGTGTGCATGTTTCTTTAGAATACATCTGAGGGTTTTATAAGTGTTTAACAGTTCCTCCTTCACATGGTCTCCTTTGCCTGCTGCCATGTATGACATACCTCCTTCTTCTCCCATGATTGTAAGTTTCCAGAGGCCTCCTCAGCCATGTGGAACTGTGAGTCAGTTAACCTCTTCCCTTTATAAATTATGCAGTCTCGGTAGTATTCTTTATAGCAATGTAAAGAGGGACTAATACACAGTGAAAGGAGATAGATATAATGAGAAAGACTCAGCATCCCTTACTGTGCTGCATTACTGTATTAATCTAGGTAGACATTTCTCTCCTGCCAAGCATTTGGATGCTTCTGCAAGAAAGTCTGGGTTAGAGAGAGATTTTAGCAGTATTGAAAGACAGATATACTGTCGTATTAATTGCAGCCTTTTTTCTTTTTTAAGAGGTGGTGTTTTGCCCTATTGCCCAGGCTAGTGTGCAGTGGTACAATCATAGCTCACTGCAGCTCTGAACTCCTGGGCTCAAGTGATTCTCCTGCCTCAGCCTCCCAAAAAGCTAGGACTACATACAGGTGTTAACCACTGCTCCTGGCTAATTTTTTATTTTTTTTTTTTGTAGAGACAGGGTCATACTATGTTGCCCAGGCTGGTCTCAAACTTCTGGCCTCAAGCCGTCATCCCACCTAAACCTCTGAAAGTGCTGAGATTACAGGCATGAGCTGCTGTGCCTGGCCCCTTTTCTCTTTCCTGCTTTACTCTCAATCTCCTTTTCTTCTTGCTCAGATAAAATTATATCTTTAGATAAACTATTAAAAGCCATAGCTCTTACCATACAGTTCTGATGGCCTTCTCAGATAGGAACTCCAAATGTTTCTGTATTAATAGTTTTTCATAAAGACTTATATGCTGCTATATGAAATAGGTGATTTTCCTGAAGTATGCCATTTAATCCACATACAACCCGATTATTATATAATATTATCCTGGCAATTTCTACAGATGAGGAAATGGAGAATTCAATGTGGCATAGTCTATTAGAGGAAGAATTGGGATTGGAAGCTCTGGTTGCCTCTGTGGTTCTTGGCGCTCACAGCTATCCTACCCTACATCACTCCACTCAACTGCTTCCACTGGTCTCCACATCAGCGAACCAGCCTCCTGGAGGAAAAGCAGGCAGGCCCAAGCTAATCAGCTCAAGCTCTGCCTTACAGCAGGCTGCAGATTTCAATAACTTCCTTGCTTCTTCATCATTTTAAATCTCACTTCTGAATGCATCATGTATCTTTGCCTCTTACCTGTTCTCTGTGCCACTTTATGCAACTTCAGTGCATAAAATCCTGACCCTGCCTTCCTCCCCTTGCATGCTTTGGGCTTTCTTTTCACCTCTGCTTTCTAGAACTCCATCCCTTTGGGCCTGTAGTTCTTTAACTTGGATGCTGGACTGGACGTTTATGTGGATTATTCTGTTTGCTCTCAGAGTTATTAAATCTACTCCACACCCACCCCACTTCCATAAATTCTTCCACTTTTTTCAAGCATGGCTCAGGCCCTTTGATTTGTATTAGAAACAAACATCTGTTTCCCTTTTCTGACAACAATGATATCTTTTTAAAGGGAAGCTAATGTATTTTATGCAACCATTGATATTATTTTATAGTCAAGAGGTTTGGGAGTGGTCCACCAATTCGAAGGTGTGCAGCCCTTAAACACAGTGTGTGTGCATCTTACATTTTTACATTTTAGAGGCATTCATGGTGGATTCCTTGTTCTGTTACTGACTGAGACAACTTTTCCCCTAAGGTGCTATTCTTTTCTGTCTGGTGTTACCATGGCTCACAAATCAACTTCTCGACCAGTGAGGGTGGGTGGGTTAAAATGTAAGGTTTCCCTAACAAAGGAGTTGGACATTAATAGCAAAAGGTGAAATGTCCGTGTCTTTTCTGGAAATGAGGAGTGAAGTCCTCAGAACCAGGGTCTCGTCTTTCTTTTTGTATTTTTAGGACTTCTTTCAGTCATTATTATGGCAGTTGTCAACTGTCATGGTGTTGGTAGGAATGTAATTTAGCATGAAAATGAAATCATAACAAAGCCTAAGGCCTTTTTCAGGTTGTTGGATCAGCCATCTTGCTTCTATCCAGTCTCTGCTGGTCTGATTACAAAGGGAACTTCTTACGGCAGTTGTCCTATTTCTTAAAGATAAGCAGAGTTAGGGCAGCATAGAAATTCAGCTAAGTCATGTAGACGTTACACCAGGTCACAGTTTTACCACTTAATATCATGTAGCATCTTAGACAGGTTACTGACCCTCTCTAAGCCTGTTACCCTGATATAAAATGTCAGAAAAAAATAAAATCCTACCACACAGGGATCTTGTGAAAATAAAATAATGTGTATAAAGCATTAGCACAGAGTCTCACACATTATAATTCACCAAAAACCAATAACTGCTGTGTCACCATTAATATTATAGAATTCCAGCTTTATCTCTTTCTTATAATCAACAGCTTCTCAGTCCCAACCTCAATCTATTACAAATACATAATGAAAACAGAACCTACATAAGAGCCTTGCTCTGAAAATGGTGACTTGTTAAGCTGAATTTCAACTTTCAGCATGAACCATGATGTACAGATCATTTATATTCTGACACTGAGGAAAGTTAAAAAAAAGTATATCTGTGTAAACTTTCCACCTTATGTCAGAATCTTTCCATATAAGTAATGAAACTTCATTTTCTTCTATTGTGTGGGTTTATATGAGTGGGAGATAAATGTTTTCAAAATTCCATCATCTTAATTGGCTTATGAAGAGTATTTTTTAAAAATAAACCTTCAAAGATTCTAGACTAGCATGTAGCTCGAATTAAAATTTTAAGAAGGTGGAGGAGAAAGATACTGAAAATGGACGGCAGTGATTTAATGTCAAATTTGTTCTGGTCTATGAATTTTTTTACACAAAACTTACTTTTTAGATAATAGGAATAAATGTCAAGAAAAAAACTAAGAGATGATTCTCAAAGACAGTTTATATGTAAATACAGATAGAGAAATAGAGAAATATGTAGATAGATATAGATACCTTATAAGAGAGCCTTATGGTAACATCCTGGTTGTGTTAGATGCTATTCTGTTTGATGTACTGGAGTTACATTTAACTCTCTAATGTTTATTTCATCCTTTTCCTTATTTGAAGAGTCTAATTCTGCTTTATATATTATGTACTTCCAGGAATGTGTCCTGCAATGACAATGAAAGAGGCTAAAATAATCAGTTTTTAATGCTAGTATAACACAAATATTTGATGCATACCTGTGTGGATGTGACTTCAACTCTCACCTTATTTTTTTGAATAGAAATACTAATAGCCACACAGCTCTACTTTATAGTTAACTGGTAACTGATTATTTGTGAACATTCTCTTTAAACTGATCACATTGACAGCAATGTATGTTTTTAAATAGTCTTTTTTACCCCTTTTCTCTCCTTACTGTTTCAGACACATTACAATTCTTCCTGCTCCCATGGCTGCAGTCATGGGTTCCCTTCTTCTGGAACATCATTCAGTCTCTTATTCATCTATCCAAATTTCCTTCTTCTTTCAAGACTCAGTTCAAAACCCAGTTCACGATAATGTCATTTATCTCCTCCAAACTCCTATAGCATTTAACATCTGAACCAGACAATTCAGTTTAATTTTTTGAAGAGCTCATGCCTGTCAGTTGCTCTAAGAGTCTTGCTTGATTAACTTTATGGTAGGCTGCTCATGCATTATGCATCCCATTGGCGATGATCTGGAGGACTTGCAACATATCAATTTGCATTTATGAATTCAGTGTTTAGTCTGTTTAACTAGATTATCATCTACTCAAGAATAGGGACTGTGTCTTATATCCTTAGAGCAGTGTGTGGTCTGACTCTTTCAGGTGACTCTGTTTGGCAGGGTGATAGATGTCAAGACTTTGGTTGGGTTTTTTTCTCCCCAAGCTAATAAAGTATGATGACTTCAGTTGACTTTACGTTTGTTGACTTTCCTTTTGTTGTCTGTGGTCTAATTATCTTTGCTGACAGTCCAGTCTCACAGAAACCCTGCTGGGCTCTGGAGCACACCTTTGAAGAATGGCCACTGTACGTAATATGGGTTATGACAGACTGACCTGGGATTGATTCCACTTTCGCAACTTAAAAGCGCCATCACCCTAGGCAAATAACATAATCTCCCCAAGCTTCATTTCTTCAAATGTAAAATGGAATATTAATTGCATCAGGGTCAGAGGGCTGGTTGTGAGCCTTAAGTGAGGGTTGGTGTGGGGAACAGATGAAGCAGAGCATGAAACTATAGGTGCATGTTGTAGATATAATAGCTCATGAGAGAGGTTAACTGATATGGTTGGGCTGTGTTCCCACCCAAATCTGATCTTGAATTGTAGCTCCCATAATTCCCACATGTTGTGGCAGGGGTCTAATGGTGATAATTGAATCATAGGGGGCAGTTTTCCCCATACTGTTCTCATGGTAGTAATTAAGTCTCACGAGATCTGATACTTTTATAAGGGGAAACCCCTTCCAGTTGGCTCTCATTCTCTCTTGCCTGCCACCATGTAAGATGTTCCTTTTGCCTTTTGCCATATACTTGTGAGGCTTCTTAGCTATGTGGAACCATAAGTCTATTAAACCTCTTTTTCTTTATAAATTACCCAGCCTTGGATATGTCTTTATCAGGAGTGTGAAAATATGCAAATACAGTGACAGAAGTTAATAAAGTGGGGGGTAATATAAGTCAAGTCATAAAGGTAGTAGGTGGCAGAGCTCTTGAGTCTGGGCATCTGACTGCAGAATCTGGGCTTTCAGCCACTCTACACTCTACATACAAGTGTGATTCACACCTGAAGAGCCTCAGAAATGTTACCTTCTACTCCTTGAGGTGGAAAAAACTCTCCCCAAACCAAACAAACATTAGAATTTAATCACCTTTTGTAGCTCTTCAAGAGGTGAGGAGGACAGAGGATTGTTTTTTGCTTACTTAAGTAAGAGTAAAGATACAAAACTCTCGCTGGGGAGGCTGAGAGTACACTGTGGGAGACTGCCTTTCTCTTGGCTGGCAGCAACTTGGGCCTACTTTGGCTGGAAGTAGATTCATTTACCCTACAAGCAATGTAAACTTTTCCAAGGTATGCTTTACTCTTTACCACAAAGGAAAATTTAGCTCTGGTATGCTTTGAGCTAGGCAGGTGTTGAAGCACTAACTGCAATTCTGTCCAAAAGGGCCCTATTCTCACCACTTTAAAAATGAGATCTTTCCAGGGCTTGCTTATTATGAAGATATAAAGCTTTATACTAGATCCAGAGTCAAGTTTAAATCAATGTCCTCACTTGGTATGTAGCAGATGTGCCCAGAAAGACTCCCTTGCTGCCTGGAGCTGGCTGACATACAGACTACTACTGGCTTTAACCCATCAAGCAAGTTTCACTTTCGTAAATTCCTTAACACTTTTACAGAAAGAAAAAAAGCTCAGGAATTTTTTTGAACTGTTAACAAATAAATGTGTTGCACCCAATCACCTTGAGAGACATGTATGCATTGCTTGCTCCATGCCAAACAATGAGCTGATCTGGTGCTCTGGGGATCATGATGAAGAGCTGCTATCTGAGCCCACTCTGTGCTCCACACAAGGGTGAAGCCCTCGTGCTTATGTCAGACAAAATAACAAATGTGAGAAGCCATGTTTGCTCATCTGCTTGCCAGCATAATTTGACAAAGCCACTGACCTTGTGGTGACATGCAGCTCTCTAGAAAGATGCTTTGAGGACAAAACAAGATAGCACACACTCCATGGCTCTTGCCTGAGTCACTCTATGTCTTAAAAGATAAATTACACCGGTTTTTGCCTTTTTCTTTGTTTTTTTTGTTTTGTTTTTTTTGAGACAGAGTCTTGCTCTGTCACCAGGCGCCAGGCTGGAGTGCAGTGGTGCGATCTCGGCTCACCGCAACCACCCCCTCTCGGGTTCAAGCAATTCTCCTGCCTCAGCCTCCCGAGTAGCTGGGACTACAGGCATGCGCCACCACGCCCAGCTAATTTTTGTATTTTTAGTAGAGACGGGGTTTCACTATGTTAGCCAAGATGATCTCGATCCCTTGACCTCGTGATCCACCCACCTTGGCCTCCCAACGTGCTGGGATTACAGGCATGAGCCACTGTCCCCAGTCTGCCTTTTCCTTTGTTTTAAAACATTTTGTTTTGTTTTGTTTGAGAGGGTCTTGCTCTGTCGCCCAAGTTGGAGTACAGTGGCGTGATCATGGCTCGTTGCAGCCTCTACCTCCCCAGACCCAGGCAATCCTACCACTTTAGCCTCTAGAGTAGCTGGGACTATAGGCATGCAACACCATGCCCAGTTAATTTTTGCTTTTTTTTTGGTAGAGACAGAGTTTCACCATGTTATCAACACTAGCCTGGTGCAGTCCTGGCTTATATGTCACAGGAGATTTGCTTAAGGGCAAGATTTCCCATAAGTATGAAGTAAATACTTAATAACATCAAAGTTATTTCAACCTGAGGACAGGACTTATGTGAAGTACCTGAAAATCGAAATACTACAGGTATTCCTGGAACTGGGCTTCATCAGAAGTCAATATGGCAGATTAGCATCCAAGACAGAGTTGCTTTAGCCTCTAAAAGGGTTAAGTCCCATTAGAAACCACCCCCACCCCTCTTCTGATGCTAATCCCAAGTCCAGGTTGTCACCTGTGCTTTGGACCAACTGGCTTTAAATCAGAGTTCTCACAACTCTCTCCTAAGTCAGTTCGAAGAATGGCTCACAGACCACAGAGAAACACTTTCCTTATTACATTGCTATTTTCTTATAAAAGAATACAGCTTAATTAAGCATAGCCAGATGGAAGAGATGCACAGGGCAGGATGTGGGGAACACCTAGGTATGTGTGGAGCTTCCATGCTGTTTCTGGGCACATCACCCTCCCAGCACCTATTCACCAACCCAGAAGCTCATGATTGATTAAATCACTGGCTGATGGTGATTGAGTCAGTCCAGTCCTCTCCTCTCTCTGGAGGTTAGGGCTTAGAAGCTGAAAGTTCTAACCCTCTAATTCCTTGGTTACTTTCTCTGGCAACCAGCCCTCATGCTTAGGAGCTTTCTAAAAGTCACCTCATTAACATAAACTCTGGTGTGGTTGAAAGAGGCTTATGAATAACAAGAGATACTCCTTTTACCTTTAAGGCTTGAATTACTTAGGAACTCTTATCACTTAGGAAGTTATAAGGGTTTTAAAAGCTCTGGCCAGGGACAAGGAATGAAGACCAAATTACATATTTTTCATTATATCACAATATCACATGGATTCCAGAGAGAGTTCTAGAATCTTCTAGACTAAGATGTACTTCTAGGCCAGAGCTAAGAAGCTTAATGAACTGGAAGAATTGAAAGAAGAAAGTCAACATGCAACAAGGGATAGAAAAAAGCTGGGCCAAGAAAATCTGTTAGAAGTCTGCTGTAATTGTTGAGATGAGAAATGATGAGCGTCTAGACTAGGCAGTAACAGTGTAGGCAAAGTGGTGGGTGCAGGAGTGGAGACTCAGTTTTAAAGACAGAACAAACAAGAGTTAGTGATGAAGCTGACATGAGGGAAACAGAGAAAAAGGAACTAAAATTATTATTTGCTTTAGAAGCCAGCTAACTAAGTGAATAGATTTATTAGTTTTAAAAAAATTTGAGCACTTACTATGAAACTGTTGGAAACAAATGCTTGTTGATGCAAAGAAGAACTAGCACTCAGGCAAAAAGTTTTTTCAGCAAGGCAATTTACTTCTGCAGAAGGGTGCTTGCTGCCTGCATCAGTCAGGATTGTAAGAGCACACCGAACAAAGGAGAGAAGGGGTTTTTATCCCTAATGCAGTTCCTGTGCCTGTGTCCTTCCCCTGTTGGCTAAGATTGGACCACACAGTCTAAGCTGATCCCAGTTGGTTAAGGCTTAAACTTTTCTAAATATGGTTAGTGCATAATTTGGAAGAGAAGGAGGGGCTGGTCGTGGTCTGTCCGTTATGGTACAAGGCATGTCTGGAGATGTCTGGGCATGTCAGGGTACAGTTAGAGCAGGAGGATGGTTTGCAGGCTGGAAAGAAGAGAGTACAAGGAGGTTGGGCTTTTGAACAAAGGATAAGTACATTACACAATTAAACCTTTTGAAGAGGAATTTATTATTCCTAACGCTACCTTTGCAAAGATTGTGATAATGACGGAAATCTGGAATGGCTGACTCTATCTTATATCTAGCCTCACAGGCTGGTTGTTGTCATTCATTCTGGGCATAGGCCAAGGTAACCATGGGAAGAATTTAGTTTATATTTTAACTTTGAGGGAAGGATGTCTTAGCACCTCCCTAAAACTGACCCTTTCCTTATTCCAGGGGCTGAAACTGCCTTTGTAAGACTAATGAAAGACCACAAGATTGGGATTACAGGAGAGGCCTGAATTTTGCTAAACTGTAGGCATAGTTTCTATAATCCTTTACTATTCAGGAATTATGTGTCCAGAGATCACAAGATTTGAGAATTCTCCAATTGCTCCTATAGATAACATCACTATTGTAAAAGCTAAGATTGGTCTTTGGTGATGTTTTTCAGAGTTTTGCATTCTGGTAACTGACTGGCCTCACCCAGACTCGTGACTCATCACTCAACCAGTCCTGTGGGTCTCTACCCACAGATGGACTCGGCACATAAGGACTATTTACACACTCCTATGATTGTATCCCTAATCAGTCAACATTCTCCATGCCCTAGAATCCTGCCCACCAAACTATCCTTGAGAAACCCTAACCTCTGAGCCTTTGAGGAGACTGACTTGGGTGATAACTTCAGCCTTGGCTACCTGGTGTTAAACTCTTTCTTTATGGAAATACCAAATTCTCAGTAAATTGGTTTTGCCTGGGCAGTGGGCAGAAAAAACCCACTGGGTAACTACAATTACATGCCAAGAAGAAGATAGGGAGGCAGATGAAAGAGAAAACTTCTGTCATAAGGAGTTTCCCTTCTAGTGTGGGATTCACTAAAATTGACACATATACAAAACCATTTTGGATAGTGACATAATGGAAGAAAATCAAGCAGATAAAAGAAAGAAGTCACCATATGATGTGTACAAGAGTAACTTAAGATGGTCAGAAGAAAGGGAATGAGATACCCTAATGCCCTGAGGAACTGCTTTCAGGCAGGAGGATTGGCAAATGTGGAGGTGCTATGGGCAGGGAGAGGGCAGGGGGCATTGAAGGATTCCCAAGAAGGTCAGTGTGGCTGGAGGATAAGGAGTGTAGGAGAGTGAGCAGCAAAGGACATAAGAGAGGAAGACAGAAACCAGAATAATGAAGAGCTTTATAGGCTTGGGTGGAAGTTTAATGGGAAAACAGTGGAGGATTTTAAGTAAGAGAGCAACATGACTTATATTTTTAAAAGGTCACTTTGGCTACTTTGATGTGGAGCAGACTGCAGAGAGATCACAGAGCAGAGAGACCATTTAGGAGACAAGTACAGAGAAGAGCATGGTTTGAGCTGGGAACTGGATGATGTGACATTTGTACTATATTTTGAGTGAGGAGCTGTCGTAACTTCCAGGTGGATTGGATATTGGGTGGGGAGTGGGCAGCAATAATGAGGAGACTGAGTAAAATCGTGGCTGGCTCTTAGATATTTGATGCAAGCAACTGAATGAATGGTGGTGCCAGTCATTGAGCCAAAGAAGTAGATGGGGGAAGAAAACCAGGAGTTCTATTTTGCCCATCTAAGCAGTAGGCAGTTGGATACACTAGCTGATGCTTATGGATGGGGTGCAGGCTGGGGAAATATATGTGAAAGTCATGGGAATATAATGAGAAGACAAAGTCCAGGAGGTGGATACATCCTGAGTTCAGACACAGGTTCAACTATAGAAACTAGGTTTCAGGGTTTTGCAGTCAAGAAGATGAGGGAAGGTCTGTGAGGAACATGAGAAAGCAGTGAGAGAGGCAGTGTCTGAGAGCCAAATAGGAGGAAATTAGGAAATTAAGCACTGGAGGGAATAATGGTTTAATCTCAGGCTAGGTTTAAAGCATTCAATGATGACAGACTAATAGTATGATAACCACAGCATAATCTTGCACGGTTACTACTGCTAACATTACTTACAGTGCTAAGTGCCCATTGTCTCACAGCAGATGTTTCGGCAGCTGTCAAATCACACCAAACGGGCGACAGCATTCACATAGTCTACAGAACTTGTTCCATTTCATATACAGACAGAAACCTCCTGCAGTGGTCAACTTCTTGGAGCCTATCCAAACTCTGGGTCTCCTTTGCCTTCTATGGGATTCTCTAGCAAGAGAGGGAGGGAGGCAGAGAGAGAATAGGGAAGGACAAAGGCCAATTGAGAGCTAAACATGTGCCAAGCTCTGTGCTATGCACTTTATGTATTTTATCTCATTTTTACCCTTTTTACAGTCCCATGAGGATGATATTACTAACCTACATTTATGGATTAGGAGCTCTGTGCCCAGAAAGTTAAGTAAATTATCCAAGGTCAAAAATTAAGTGGCAGAGCTGACGTTGATACATTGACACCCACCACCCCGACTCCTGGCCCAATTTTTCAATTTTCATGTTACCTTTTTAATGTATTTATCTCATAAGACCCATTTTCTAATATTTCTGTCTTGATATGAGAGACAAAAAATGAGGTAAGATCTTTGATTTATTAGGAATGCAGCGCCAAATTTTGTTTTCCCATCCAGACTGTAGCTTGGGTGGCATTTATTTCCCTGGAATAGGTCCTTTGGGACTAGGATAATTTAGTGAGTGAATTATATAAAAATATGCCTAGATTAGAGTAGGCTGGAGTCTCAATTTAATTATTTCACCTACAACACTGAAGCACTGTGGAGCTGTCACTATAAAATGCACTCTTTCTCACTTCAGTGTTATTCTTCGCCTCTCACCAGAGCATTTTTGACAGGAGTAGGTCTATTTTAAAGTAACCAACCTAAAATTTTAACAAAGCCACAGTGTTCTAAGGGAAATTGTTAATTTGAAAACTGAAGTTCATCTTGAAAAACTCTGAAAGATACTTCATCATAATTTCTCATGAAACAAATATTGGAAGCTTCTTAAGGGAATTGTGGAATGAGATTTCCCTTTGCAACAAAGTGATTGCCAAGTGGCGTTAAAGATGATACTACCTTCTACTCCCGATGCTAGAGGAAGAATACTATCGCTGGTCATAATAAGAATATAGGGACTCAAGAGAATGGTAATTAAATTTATTTACATAACTCTTTGAAATTCAGAAAGGCTAGAATGGAGCCTGAAAATCATCTAAGAAACTTGGTTCAAATTTTTAAAAAATCATCTTAGAAAGCACAAAGCTGATTGTTTCAGTAGGGCTTGGGTTACGAGACTCTTAGAGGGGAGAAATGCAGAAAAGGACATGAATTGGAAGCAGCACTTTGATTAGAGGGTAAATCTGGCTCCAGGATGGTGGGATCCTATCTTATTTTTTCACTGCCTTCTTTTTTTTTTTTTTAACCACACAGTAAAGATTCAATAAATAGTTGTTTAATGAGTGAGGTAAGAATGCAGTTCTTTTGAGTAAATACATTAATATAGCTGAAAATAAATCCACCTCATCCAGAGAAATGTAGTCTTTTCCACTGGAAAAAGTGGTAAGAGTTTCAAGTTCCTCAGCATGTGGCTGGGCTCTTTGGGTGCCTCCACTGATTGAAGACTCCAAACAATTTGTCTAGTTCATTTCCCTGCATAGGGGCACATTTCTGGTAATTGTGAGGATAAGGAAGGAAGGATTAAGAAAGGAACATTAGAGACAGAGAATAATTTCCCAATTCTGAATGCAAATGAGACTAAAGACCTAAAGGGAATATAGATCAGATGACCCCACCTTTGACTCTGTAAATAGAAGGCACACTTATGTATTGCTTAACGACAGGGATATGTTCTGGAAAATCTGTCATTAGGCAGTTTTGTTATTATGGAAACATTCAGAGTGAACTTCCACAAAGGTAGATCATGTAGCCTACTATACCTCTAGATGCTATGGTATGCCCAATTGCTCCTAGGCTATAAACCAGTGCAGCACTTGATTGTACTGAATACTATAGGCAACTATAACACAATGGTAAGTATTTGCGTATCTTACATAGAAAAGGTATAGTCAAAATATGGTATTAGAATTTTTTTTGGAGGGGGGATGGAGTTTCATTCCTGTCGCCCAGGCTAGAGTGCAATGGCACACTCTCAGCTCACTGCAACCTCTGCCTCCCAGGTTCAAGCAATTCTGTCACCTCAGCCTCCTGAGTAGCTGGGATTATAGGCATGCACCTGGCTAATTTTGTATTTTTAGTGGAGATGGAGTTTCTCCATGTTGATCAGGCTGGCCTTGAACTCCCAACCTCAGGTGATCCGCCTGCCTCAGCCTCCCAAAGTGCTGGGATTACAGGTGTGAGCCACCACGCCCAGCATGGTGTTATCTTATGTGATCACTGCCATGCATGTGGCCCATTGCTGACTGAAATGTCATTATGCGCCTCATGACTGTACTTTATCAGAGCTATTAATTCACTAACATTGAACCTGAAATATTATAAAATGAAGTAAAATATATTGAATAATAGAGACTTTAAGTAATACCTTTTAGCGTTTAAAAATCAAGTATTTCTAGCCCGTTTAAATATCCCTTTGTGAGATTTGAAAAAATCATTTACTAAAATTAAATGGGAAAAATTCTAAATTTATCCTTAACCACCTCTTATCCACTTGCGCATTCTGCCAAGATCCATGCCCGAACAATGGCCTAAGAGAGGAATTAAAGAAATGATACTGTTAAGTGTTCAGAATTAAATCATTCAGAAGGAGATCATTTTATTTAATTTCATGGTTTTTTCCAAAGGCTAGATGTCAACAGTTACCATCTCGTTGTTTTAATGTCGCTAATTTCATTTTTAGCCACTGGTTTAAAAAATACTAGGAGATAATGTTTAAAAATTGGTGACTGTCTGCTGGCTTTTGAAAGTTGTGCTTTAAATGTTACTGAGTCACCATTCTAAATGGTGTTGCAGATAAAGGCGAAAGTTTTCTTTATGCACAACTCGAAAGAAAGTTGTTTAGATGCTATCACAGTTACTGAGTTAGTACGTTATTTCTCCTCTGGACTCTTGTGAGCCCCTGAAGTTTCAAGATTTATTTTTCTGGGTTCCATTTCCATACGTCTTATTCTTTCCTAGCTAATGAGGATCCTAGAGGAGTTATTTAGTAGAATTGGTAGAAATGATTTGCCTTCCTGGAAAAATTGCGTTTTTTTGTGAGATTCTCTCAAAACCAAGGCAAAATAATTGACTTGTTAATTCAGTGACTGTGTAAGTTGCTGCTCTCTTCTCTGTTGCTCTTTAAAATTCTACCATAGGATGAACGAAGACCATATTCCATGGTCCCCCTTTAGCAGGAGAAAAGATGGGCCAGCATTGTTTAAAAAAAAATGAAGTTTTATGATGGAAAGGTGTAGAATTGGGGAGATATTTTTTTGAGCAGGAGGGCTTACACAGAACTTCTCAGGCAGGTTTTTGGCAAAGAAATCCATAAAGATGGATGGGAATGAGAGTAAATAAATCTATATTTTCATTTTAAAATTCACTTCAGACACTGGTGACAAAAAATGACAGATTGGGGTTCCACAGGAAAATTCATAAGTGGTATCAACCTGTCTTCATTTAACCAACATGCCACATTTTAGATTTGCTTTTAGAAGGGGAACTACTGGAGTTGGTGATGTTCGAAGCCACATATTTTAAGTTAATTTGTTTCAGGAAAAGAAATACCAACATCTCACCAAGATTTGAATCCTCAGTGATGCAGTGAAGTATCAGGACCTTTATTTCCTTAGTGTTTGGTGATATCCTAAAAACTTAAGTCAGTTATTTTCTATTATTCTCTCCAATATTACTAAGCAGGGAGTTCCTGATGACTTCTACCATGACTCCCAGGGGTAACACTGCTCAGATGCCCGAGACACTGCCTGTTTCAGATGGGGCTCATAGAATTCACAAAAATGTCCAGAGAGTAGCAGACTGTATAAGCGAAGACATTCCCTTTTAAAAAACCATATTAATTTAAATAGTTAGTACATTAAACATCATCGGATGGTGCTTTAGTATCTCAGACTACCCAAGTTTGTAGATACAAAGATCTGTTTATTCAGTGTAGTTGAAGATGAATTGGTTCGAGTCTGGTTTAAACATCCTATCTTTGCATAGGACATTTTCTTTCTTCATTCAAATTAAAATTGGAGTTAATTGAGGCCAGACACGGTGGCTCACGCCTTTAATCCCAGCACTTTGGGAGACTAAGGTAGGCAGATCACGAGGTCAAGAGATGGAGACCATCCTGGCCAACATGGTGAAACCCCATCTCTACTAAAAATATAAAAATTAGCTGGGCATGGTGGTGCCTGCCTGTAGTCCCAGCTACTCTGCAGGCTTAGGCAGGAGGCAGGAGAATCACTTGAACCTGTGAAGTGGAGGTTGCATGTGAGCTAAGATCGCACCACTGCACTCCAGTCTGGCGACAGCGTACTCCACTCTGTCTCAAAAAAAAAGAATAAATGCTCTCAAGTGTGTCTCCCACCATTTACCATTCTCTTGGGGCCAGCCGGAAGCTGTGCTAAGAAAAAGGAGGGAATAGAGGAGGGACGCTAACATAGTCATGATTGTTGCCTAAACTAAAAAATCTGTTCTTGGTCCATGAACAGTCTAGTATTTGGACAAAGACAAACCCTACCGTTTTGCCTGTTGGGAAACAGAAATGATAAAAGAAAGCAAACCAATATTTATCAGGGAGGATTGCTTAAATTTGTGAGATTCAGCAGCTTTGAAATTTTGAGAAATCTGTTTACAGCATCAATTTTAGTGAAATGGGGCAAACACTCTTGTGTTATTTTGTTTATTTAGACACTTTGAGGTAGTGTGACTCTAGGTATTATTTACATACATGACCCCTTATGGATAACCCTCTCTTTTTATTAGTAAAATAGTACTTTAATAAGAAATTATAGTATGTTTGTATAATGAAAGCTCTTTTCCACATACTTACTATGTTCAGCTTAGTGATGTCTACCGAATGCCAGTGGCTGTGTTAGTCAGGGTTTTCCAGTGAAACACAGCCAGTAGGATACACATTGATATGGTTTGGGTCTGCATCCCTGCCCAAATCTCATGTCACATTGTAATCCCCGATGTTGAAGGTGAGACCTGGTGGGAGGTGACTGGATCCTGGGGGCAGATTTTCCCCTCAGTACTGCTCTTGTGAAGGGAGTGAGTGCTCATGAGATTTGGTTGTTTAAAAGTGCATGGCCCCACCCCCTTCTCTCTCTACCTCCTACTCTGGCCACATAATAAAATGTACCTGCTTCCATTGTTTACAATAGCAAAGACCTGGAACCAACCCAAATGCCCATAAATGATAGACTGGACAAAGAAAATATGACATATACACCATGGAATACTATACAGCCATAAAAAATGATGAGTTCATGTTTTTTATAGGGACATGGTTAAATCTGGAAACCGTAATTCTCAGCAAACTGACACAAGAACAGAAAACCAAACCAAACACTACATGTTCTCACTCATAGGCGGTTGTTGAACAACAAGAACACATGGACACAGGGTGGGGAGCATCACACACTGGGGTTTGTTGGAGGTGGCTAGGGGAGGGACAGTAGTGGGTAGGGAGATTGGGGAGGGATAACATGGGGAGAAATGCCAGATATAGGTGACGGGGGATGGAGGCAGCAAACCACCTTGCCATGTATGTATCTATGCAACAATTCTGCATGATCTGCACATGTACCCTAGAACCTAAAGTAAAAAAAAAAAACACACACACACAAACAAAACAAACAACAACAACAACAACAACAACAATAAAATGTGCTTGCTTTCCCTTCGCTTTCTGTGAATTGTAAGCTCCCTAATTGTAAGCTTCCTGAAGTCTTCCTAGCCATACATCCTGTACAGCCTTCAGAACCAGGAACAAATTAAATCCCTTTTCTTTATAGATTACCCGGTCTCAGGTGTTTCTTTATAGCAGTGTGAGATTGTTCTAATACACTTACAGATATATAAGAGATTCATTATGGGAATTGGCTTGCCCAACTGCAGAGGTCATGAGGTCTCACAATATGCCCTGTGTAAACTGGAGAACCAGTAAAGCTGGTGGTGTAATTCGGTCTGAGTCTGAAAGCCTGAGAACCATGGAAACCAATGGTATAAGTCCTGGTGTCCACAGGCGTGAGAACCAGGAGCTCCGTTGGGCAAGAGCAGGAGAAGAGGTGTGGTCCAGCTCAAGAAGAGGGAGAGAATTTGCCCTCCTCCCTTTTTATTGTTTCATGTGGGCTTCAGTAAATTGGATGATGCCTGCTACTTTGATTAGGGTAGATATTCTGTGCTCAGCCTACTGACTCAATTATTAATCCCCTCCAGAAACACCCTCACAGATGCACCCAGAAAGAGTGTTCAACTAGCTATCTGGACATCACTTAACCCAGTCCAGTTGACACATAAAATTCAGTACCACGCTGGCTAACTACAATTGAGAAGAGTGAAATATTCAGCACATCACTCCTCGGGATTCTCTCACTTGGCCTTTTGCATTCATCACCCATGTTCCTCAGTCCTCTGCTTGTGCCACCAGGGAGATATATCTTGAGAAGGGAACTCACAGTGTTTTGTGGTAGAATGTGAATTTCAGAGTTGTGATCTTAGACTACTAATCAGATCTTAAGATATTCAGTGATTCATAGTCTCAAAATCTTGGGAAATTGAGTAAAGTGAGTTATAGGTCTTAGAGTTTCACATTGATTACTAAATCTACTCTTTCCCTAGATTAACCACCTTTAATGCGCACTTTATCTCCCGCAACATTGTCTAAATGTTTCAAAAATGCACTGTTAAAGCATCCCACTCTTGACATTCTGTAGTCCTGCTTTGCAAACAGGTATTATAATTACTTGTTGTAGATCTCAGTAGAATCTCAAGAAGATTTAGCTATAAAACAGTTTTAAATTTCAACTGAGAAATTAATAAAATACATTAGTTTAGCAAAATTATCCTGATTGTCCTATCTGTTTTACAACTGTAGATTTCTCTTCTACCAACAGGGACAATAAGATATTACTTGAAGATCCAAAAATAACTACTAGGGTAAAAATAACTAATTAGGGAGACGAAAGGGATAGATGACAGGGAAAGGAGAAACTACATAATAATCACTTTTAAATCTATGGCTTTATATAAAAGATTCTACTATATAATAATATTTAACTTGCTGGGCATGGTGCCTCACACTTATACTCCCAGCACTTTGGGAGGCTGAGGCAGGCAGATCACCAGATCAGGAGATCAAGACCATCTCGGCTAACATGGTGAAACCCCATCTCTACTAAAAATACAAAAAAATTAGCCAGGCGTGGTGGTGCATGCCTGTAGTCCCAGCTATGCAGGATGCTGAGGCAAGATAATTGCTTGAACCCAGGAGGCAGAGGCTGCAGTGAGCAGAGATCACGCCACTGCACCCCAGCCTGGGCAACACAGCAAGACTGTGTCTCAGAAAAAAAAATTAACTTGAAAATCATGGCTTTTCGGTTTTTTTTTTTTAATTTTTATGCACTAATAAAAGACTTGCAAATGATGAGATTACATGCATAATAAACATGAATAATTTCCACTAATATCAAGGGCTAATATCTGCCCTAAATTAACATATGTACTTCTCTCAGGAAGTAATGTACCAGTCTTTGCCCTTAAAGACATTTAAATAAATTTTGTGAATGAATGTCTTACATTAATTTCCTCAGGAAGTAATATGCCAGTTTTTGCCCTTAGGCATTATATAAATTTTGTGAATGACTATCTTAGAACATAGTTTGAAATTTTATTTAAACTTTAGTTGGAAAGGCATAATATGTAAAAATAAAAAAGGAGTTTAAAAGATATTAAAAATTGAACAGTTCAGCTTTTTCTAACAAAATTTTGAATGTAGAGATATTGACTTAATTACACTTACAGGATTATATGCTAACGTGTCAACTTGAAATACTAAACTGTAAATTACTAAAGATAGAATAATTATTTTCACTCAATCATCTCTAAAGCACCATTCCAAAAATATCACAGTATTGTCAATATATTGAAAACATATTGTTGTAGTGGTTATAAAATGGAAACAGAATGAGGCCAGGTACAAGGTATAAATTTAAATATGAACTAACTTCAATAGCTTATGCTGATATGAAGCATTCTGAAAATGTATTTGTCCTTGAAAAAATAACTTATCTAAATCTCTGAGATTGAAAAATTCTAAATCTAGTTTAAATATGTCTGAGTTTAAAATATTTTTTGAATATCTGGGTTTTCTAGTGTAAATTAATTCTGATATGATTAATAATTTATTATGTCTATAAATGTTACTTATTCCAAATGAAGAAAGATTTTATTAAGTCAGAATATTGCTTAAACAATTGAAAGATAGCATACCAACCAGTGTTATGCTATGTTAGAATCAGAATGTCCATGTGAAAATTCAGGCTTCCAATTATTTTGTCTACATGTCAAAACCAAACAATAAATATTAAGATCCCATAAGATATGACAGATGCTTATGTTTTAATCTTATCATATTCATTATTAAATAAACAAACTTTTATTAGCTAACTTGTTATATATATTCATTATATCTAAATGTGTCATGTTAACCAATAAACATTGTCTTTAACATTTGCTTATTCCAATTTTCTCTTTCTCTAGGAATAATCAGATCTTTTCTATGGAAATAAAACTGTTTCATTTTTGCTTATCATTTCTTCCAGAAGGTCTTAGAGTGGGACTGTAAGCATTTTTTTCCCAGATGTTTAAAATATGCTGTTTATTTAAAATTCTATTAAAATAAATGTAAAGTAGCAATCTAAATGATATATTCTTTTTACATATCAATATATCTTTTATTATGGAAAAGTGATCAGTTATTTGTACAACTTCACATAAGGAGGAAACTATTCAATAGGTCTGAAGTAGAAAACTTACCATAGAGTAATCAATGTTTTGTGAATCAGAAGGCTTATCCAGTTGTGCCAGGAACAAATCACATCACTAAATGAACTATATGCCCAGGATTAGCACAAGGGTATTGGGTGAGTGGTATTAAAATGGCTGTTTTTTATTTCTACTCCATTATCTAATCTGGGAATGAGAAGAACATGTCCATCAGCCATGGAGCAATCCATTCATTAGATATTCTGCTCTGGGAGAACCTTTGTTCAGTTTCTACTTATGATCCCAAGGCTCATAACACAAGTGATCCCTGCTTCTTTTCTTGGGGGTGGAAATGAATAGCATTAGCAAGTTGTTACTGATGTCTAGTGTTCTTAAATAATTCACACTGAGATCTGTGGCTTTTATAGAAAAATGAGTACATCTATTAGAACAAAGGAAATACAAAATGCCTGTTTATCATTTGGGATTCTGAACACTGACACAATTCTGATGAATTTCTAAATGAATACTGGTGGGCTAAATGCTGTAACAAACAACTGCCAAATCTCATAGGTTTAACAATGAAAAATAACAAAATATTTATTGTTTTCTCAAATTTTACTCCAGCATAAATGGGTGGGGGAGCTCTGCTCTATTCAGTTTTATGGGGTTCTTTTAATTTTGTGTTGCCTCCGTCTTTATGACACTCCCTCCAAGGTTGCCACAGAAAAGGAAGAGGATGGAGATCACAGGATTTTGATGGGACAGACTTGGAGGGTCACACATCTCTTCTGCTCACATGTACTACCTAGAATTTAGTCACGTGGCTATCCTATTTGCAAGCAAAGCTGAAGACGTAGTATAACTGCATGAAAAAGGAGAAGAGAAAATATGTTTGATAAACATGTAACCAAGTTCTGCTAAATCTGCCCTTCAGGTCATTAAATAGCTCTTTCATTCTTGTTTCCACACATAGATTGCAATCAACATCTCTTTACGGGAAACAAACCAGACTGTCACTTAATCATCTCATCCAGATCAAAGTCTATGTCCATCAGATGCAGAGCTGGCTGCTTCAAGTGTGGTATGAAAGCCAACGATTAAGACAACAGTTCCACCTTTTCTATCCTCTCAACAGTGAAACAGGTCTAGGCTAACTGAAATAAAAACTCTCATTCCAAAGAAGTACTGGTCTATAGTCTCTCTGCAGTCCTGTGATTGTGTAAGGCAGATCTTCTAAGTGAGGGCATTGCTCTGATTGGACACTGGCTCAGTTCCTTGGGAGGCACTACCTGGTTTTCTTTGCTTTTGTTTCGTTTCTTTGTTTTTTGTTTTGCTGTGTTATGTCTCCTAGCTCTGCCACCTGAGGGTGGAGTGAGTTTTTTTTTGTTTCTTGTTTGTCATCATCTTGGGACACATATGATGACTAGAGAATACCCCCCTTAGGGACTATAGAAATTTTGTAACTTGTTTTCCATTTGTAGAAGGTTGGAGTATAAGAGTTGTTTAACCCTTGAATAGTCTAATTTTTTTTTGATACAGTTTTGCAGTTTTCTTTCAAATATAATTCCCTGAGAAAACCTCTTACCTATTTGCTTCTAGTCAGTTACATTATCAGTAACCACAGCTAATGTTCTTTCATAGACCCAGCTCTCTAATAGCTGGCCTCCCTTTCTTCCTCTTTCCTCCTTCCCTTCCCTTCCCTTCCCTTCTGCTTCCCAGCCCTCTCCTTCTCTTCCACATTCTTCTCTTCCTTTCCCCATTTCCTCTCTCTATTTTTCTTTCTCTTTCTCCAGCCACCTCTTCCTTCCCTTTCAGTTTCTGTTTTCTTGCCTCCTTATTTCTTTTTCTAAACATAACAGTGGCTACCCCAGGGCTATTAGGCCAGAATTAAAGGTTCAGACCCTTCATCTAATCTTTGCTTGAGTCATTTAATTCAACTGAGAAGCTTTATTGGATGTTTACCTCTGAAAGTCTTTTAAAATCTCATCTCTTACTGTTTCAAATTCAGAAGCAGTTAGGTTTTCCAATTTTTCAAAGATCAAAATTCTGGACTCTTACTCTCTTCTATTTCAGCTTGGGTATTATCTAAGTCTTTCCTGAGCTTATCTTTTTCTCATAATACTTAGCCAAACAGCCAAAAGTAGGAAACACAGCATATGAATTCCCTCCCAAGTTACTTCTGCTAAGTATTTGACAATGTGTAACATGGATTATGATTGTTCCAGCCTCTGCTATCAACTTCTTAACTACTCACCACCTGCTGTCTCCTACCCATCCATTCAGCCAGTGCCACGTATTTATGTCGTGAAGGCAGCACTCTCCTTCAAGGGAAGTAAAGCATTTGGGCATAGATCTTTCCATGGCTAATTACTTTTGTCTCAGGAGAAGTGATAGTAGGAGTCTCAATACCTTCCTCCCTTGAAGCAGTTGCTCAATTGTTGGCAAGACCCCTTGCTACCTGCTTCAAAAGTGGAGTTTGTTCCCAGATATGTATATATTTCTGAAAACAAAACAAAACAAAAGACAAGTAGACAGCCAAAATCTTTATAGTGCAATCTGGAATTTCAAAAAGTCATTTCCTAAGATGGAGGATAAAGGGGCAGTAGAAAAATCTTTTTGACTGATCTTTTTCTTTTGGCACTTAAAATTTCCTGTTCATTGCTTAATTTGAAAGAAACAGGGTTGTCCCAGAAAAGGGAATTATACCTGATTGTGTCAGGATCTTAAAGCATGTAGATATATTTATTTAAAAAAAGGAATGAAAAAAAAAGAAAGGAAATAAGGAGTATATTTATTTTCTTATATGATTTTATTTCTTGAATAACTTGAGATGGAACTATCTCAATTTACTGGGAGATTAATTTTTTTTTGGAAGAAAAGGTACAACCATCATTACTTTAAAATTGACAAAACATTGAATTAGAAGAGAAAGCAAGATAGAGCCACTGTGACTAGGAATTGGGAGCTGGGAGCAAACCTGCTCCTTGGATGGCACTCACATCTGGTCCTGTTTTGGCCCTGCCAGGGTCATTCAACCCTGTGGACACAGCATGAAGACTGAAAGCTGGTAACAGATTTCAACTCAAGAGAGCAGCAACAAGGATGGGTCAAAGCTGAGACTGTTGGGTCTCCAGTCATAGGGATGGGGCATGGCAGGGCTAACCTCAGAAATACAGGAAGACAGTGTCAGGATACTCTGGGGGGAGTTCTGGTGCAAGGTTGCGGACCTTAGGAAGAGGGCATGATGTGTAAGAACATCAGTAAATGATTCCAACGTTTGAAAGTTGGGGATCATTGTTGATTTAATTCTGTCTCCCACTCTACAAATTATGAACCACAGACTCAGTCTATCCTAGTTCTGAACTTCCCTTCTTTCAAATATGTTGTATTTTCATTATCCTTGGCACACATGAGAGCTGTTTAATGGTTTTCTCTGCATTTGTTTTGTGAACATCTAAATAATTCTTCAAGATACAGGGTAGAATATTAAAACTTTAAATCTCTTTATGTATCTTATCATCTTAGGATTCTACAATGTTTTTTTATGTTCCTTGAATCAAAATATCTAAATCCATAATACGGCTTTTTTAAGGATTCATGATCTGTCCTTTTCCTTCCCCTGCAGCTTACCTGTATCCATTTCTATGTTCCCTTTACCCAGGTAGGGTTGGATATCTTCCACTGCCTCAGAAGTGCCTTCCTTCCTCCACTCCACTTCCCTAGAGACTTCACACTTGTTCTGGCCTCTGCTTGGAACGTTTTAAAATCCTTTTTCCTCTCTCCTCCTTCTTTTCTTCATGGCACCCATCATACTTGGTTTAACATGAGGAGAAATATCCTCTTTGTCTTCTTGGCTACTGATTCTCCCCAGAGTCCTTCATACTGCTTGGCATATCGATATATTTTATTGTTAATTTTTAAATACTGTTATTTTTGGATTAGTGAAATAGGTGAATTATGGAATTACAGAGGACTATGTAGGACTTATACCACCTTGTATTACAGAATTGAAATGAACGGCTAGAAACTATTCAGAAGTGTACTCATTAGGACAGTTTTACCTGAATAGACAGGGTAAAGATAATCACTAATGAAAAAAAAAAAATCTTCTTTTGCACAGCTAAACCAAGACTAATTTAAAGTAGCCTTTTTGGGTAGCTTCATTAATTCACTAAGTCCCTGTTTTGCCTATGACTGTTAAGTCAAGACTGTGAAGGGTCTGAGATTTTACCCTACTAGAAATCTAACCAGTTAGCCTGACCCAGTTTTACACACATTGACTAATGAAAAACATGAGGTTGCTGAGTCAGAGTTTATTATTCACGACAAAATAGCAGCCAGGGCAATATCTTGTGTCGGTTTCCTGAGCTCCAGTCCCCACAGAATGACTCATTGAAGACCAGATGGTACCTGCATACACAGTAGAAAGGTGGAGATGGAAGTTTAGGAACTCTGATCTTAAATAGGACTGCTGATGATCTCTCTCTGTCTCTCTCTCTTTCAAGATCTCATCTTTGCTTCAGAATGTAAGCAAATCCTCTCTGTGCACAGAGTGAGGAAGCTTTACTATTCTAGAATATGTCTGAAAGAAAGATGTCTATTTGTATCACAGTGGCCAAGAAATAATTCTATCCTCTAATATGGAGAGAGATGCTGTCTTTGGCTTCCAAGGCTGTTCTTTTGCTCGGAGGACCTGGACTATATAGAAATATAGGCTGTTCATGGAGAATATCTCCCAACAATGACTTTTATGCCAAATAATAATTTATTCAATGTTACTAAAATTAAAGAATTATTGCCCCTCCCTGTGACTTCCATCTTCTTTCCACAGCTGGTGTAGTCAACTGTGACATGAGCAAAATTTCAGTCTGGTCAATTATTCCTCTCCTCTGAGACTATTTTGCTTTAGTAGTCACCTCAAGAGAGCTTATCTCTGTCCTTAGGAATCCCAGTGATCTTCCTTGTTAAGAACCAAACATAAGTTGCCTTTTAGAAGAGGTCCTCAGGTTTCTGAACTTCCTTTCCCGTCTCTTCTGTACATAACATTATATACAGCTATGTGATTAGATTCCTCAGAGCACAGTGTTTCAGTCTGCTGAACTAATAGAAGCTGAAGTGTCAATTAGTGTTTGTGTCTTTCAGGATCATCTTTCCTATACCATCTATTTTATTCAGCCTGCTTAAGTTAATGAATTCAAAATTATGACTACCTAGAGATTTTAGGCTTCTAGAGACTAGATGGAAAGATAATTTGAGAATGATACAACAGGAAAATAAGCAACTCCAACTTCTATAAATTAGGCCAGTGCTTTATAAACTTTTTTTGAGCATCTACCCCACTGATTAAAAATATTGAGTGTCCACTCTTAATATATGTATTTTTGAAATGATTAACCTGCTACTCCACCTAGATATTAAGTAAATTCTAAAACCTAAAATAATTAAAAGCGATGAGAAACAATGATTATAAACAGAAATTTTAATATTTTTTTAAACACCACAATAAATAATCTTTTACAAGACACCTTAGAGGCCAGTGATACAGACCTAATAGATCTTGGATGGTGAATTAGTCAGAGTTCACCAGAAAAAAAACAACTGTGTGTGTATATCTGCATAGTGTGTTTGTGTGTGTGTATACATATATATACAGAGAGAGAGAGAAAGAGTTTTATTATGTGAAATTGATTGGCTCATGTGATTATGGATGTCTACAAGTCCCAGGATCTGCGGTAAGCAGGCTGGAAGCTCAGGAGAGCTGATGGGGTAGTTAGTTCCAGTTTGAAGTCTGGCCGGCTCATGGCCCAGGAAGAGTTAACATTTCAGTTTGAGCCTGAAGATACACAAAAAGCCAATGAATCAGTTTGAAGGCTGTCAGTTGGATAGAATTCTCTCTTAATCATGGGACGGTCAAATTTTTGTTGTTTCCAGACCTTTAATTGATTGGATGAGGCCCACCTACATTATGAAGGGCAATCTGCTTTACTTAGTCTACTAATTTAAATGTTAATTTCATCTCAAAAATTCTTCTATGGTTTGGATATGGTTTGTTTGTCCCCACCAAATCTCATGTTGAAATTTGAGCCCCGGCTTGGCGGGGTTGGGAGGTGAGGCCTATTTGGAAGTGTTTGTGTCAGGAAGAGCGGGTCTCTCATAAATGGTTTGGTGCAATTCTAGCAGTAGTGAGTGAGTTCTTGCTCTTGAGACTGGACTGGTTCTGGGGAAATGGATTAGTTCCAATAAGAGTGGATTGCCGTGGAACCAAGACACCCCTGGGGTTTGGTCTGTCTTTGCATGTACCTGCATCCCCTTTCCCCTTCTCCACCACGTTTTGATGCAGCACAAAATCTTTCACCAGAATCTGAGCAGATGCTGGCACCATGCTTCTTGTTCAGCCTGTTGAGCCATAAGCTAAGTAAATCTCTTTTTAAAAAATATAAATTACTGACTCCCAGGTGTTTCTTTATAACAACACAAAACAGATTAAGACAAACCTTCATAGAAACACCCAGGACTGTTTGACCAAATAACTGGACACCCCATGGCCCAGGCAGATTGACACATAAAATTAACTATCACTGATGAATTCTTTTTAACCTTTTATTATGAAAAATCTAAAATATGTAGAAATAAATGGTATTATGAACATCTATGTTTCCATTTTCAGCCTCAACAATTGTCAAGTCATAGGCAATCTTATTTTATCTATAACTGTGATTTTTCCAGTTATTATTTTGAAGCAAATCCTAGATGTCATATTATTTTATTTGAGCTTGAATGATTAACTCAGGAATGATTTTTGCTCTCTGTCTCTCAGTAAACAGTAATTCTGTATTCTCTACTCACTATATGAGAGTGGCTCAGTAACAAAAAATAGCCCCCCCAAAAAAAAGCCAGTGAAGGAAATTTAGTGAAAAAAATAATTGTCTTCTAAATATAAGGCATGAAGCCAACAGAAGTACAGATTGTTTAAAAAAAAAATGTGAGTAAGAAAGACAAAAGCTGAAATCCCAATGAAGTTAATAGAAATAAGAAATTAATGAGTCTCCCAAATTAAAATTAAACAGCAGAATTACATAGGCTTTGTCCCAGCATATTTGTGGGGCATATGTGTTAAGTATATCTTAATTTAATTTAGGTAAATGAAATCACTGATTCATAGGAGAAATTTAAAGGATCAGAAAAGTTTTTGAGATTTTACAGAGAAAAATGATGAGATGAGTTTACACAGTTAATAATAGAGAAGGCTAAAACTAGAGATCCAAAGTAGAGGTAAGTGTTGTTTCTAATGAAAAATTTAGAGCCACTCATTCAATTAATTATAAAATTAATAATTTTAATTAATTAAATAATTTTATAATTAAAGGTATAATGGAAGAAAACTTGCTGGAATTAAAAAAATACTGATGTGTATAAATCAAATGACACATTGTGCTGTATACAAAAGAAGAATCAGTGAAAAAAGAATCATAATTAGAGACATTCAAGCAACATTTTTTCCTTACAAAGATAAAAAAGAACAAAATGCATGCATACAAGAAAGCAAATTACTTATATGTAGTAAAATCAGATTGCCCTCTAAATTGTCCTTTCTAACATTAGATGCCAGAAAAAAATGGAACAGCATGGATAGAGTTTCAAGCAAAGAAAAATTGAAATTCAGGGATTTCTTAACAATAATATAAAAATTAACTCAGGATGTAGAAAGTGGTATAATCACAATGGAATAATATTTTTAAACTTTTTTAAAGACTACTTGATGTTTTAAAAATGATGGCACCAGCTGGCTTTATTAGAATTTTTTTTCAAACTTTCAAGATAATTTCCATGCTGTATGTATTAGTCCATTTTCAACTGCTATAAATAACTTTCCTGACACTGGGTAAATTATGAAGGAAAGAGGTTTAATTGACTCACAATTCAGCATGTCTGGGGAGGCCTCAGGAAATTTACAATTATGGCAAAAGGGGAAGCAGGCACCTTCTTCACAAGGTGGCAGGAGAGCAAGGAGCAGGGGAAACTACCGTTTATAAAACCACAATTTGAGGTTTCTGTTGGCATGCAGTATCTTTTTCCTTCCCTTCATTTTCAGTCATTGTGTATCTTTATAGGTGAAGTGTGTTTCTTATAGGCAACGGATCAATGGGTCTTGTTTTTTTAGTTCATTCAGCCACTCTGTGTCTCCCGATTGAAGAGTTTAGTCCATTTACATTTAATGTTTCTGCTGATATATAGAGACCCTTGTCATTTTTAAATTTGCTTTGAGGTCTTTTCTTTCTTTCCTGTCTTCCTTTAAGTAAAGGTCATTTTCTCTGGTAGTATGATTTAATTTCTTGCTTTTTATTTTTGTGTCTCCATTTTATTAATGTGTTTCAAATTGAAGTTACCATGAGGTTCACATACTGTCTTATAACCCGTTATTTTAAACTGATGCCAAAGTAACACTCATTGCATAAACAAACAAACATGCAAAAAAAAAAAATGGAAACTCTACACTTTAACTTCGTCCCCCAACTTTTAAACTTTTTATTGTTCCTATTTAGGTCTTTCTGGACTGCCTATGATTTGGAAAGTTGTTGTAGTTATTATTTTTGATTAGTTCATTGTTTAGATTTTCTGCTTCTTATAAGAGTAGTTTACACACCACAATGACAGTGTTATAATAGTCTGTGCTTTTCTGTGCTCTTACTATGATCAGTGAGTTGTACCTTCAGATGATTTTTTATTGCTTATCAACATCTTTTTTCTTTTCAGTTTGAAGAAATACCTTTAGCATTTTAAATTTTATTTGTCTGGAAAGGTCTTTATTTTTTCTTCATGCTTGAAGAGTATTTTCGCCACACTAGTGTAGGATAAAAGCTTTTCTTCCTTCAGCACTTTAAATATATTATGCCACTCTCCTGACCTGTAAGGTTTTCACTTAAAAGTCTGCTGTCAGCTGGGTGTGGTGGCTCATGCTTATAATCCCAGTACTTTGTGAGGCTGAGGTGGGTAGGTCACAAGGTCAGGAGTTTGAGACCGGGCTGGCCAATATGGGGAAATCTTGTCTCCACCAAAAATGCAAAAATTAGCCAGGCATGGTGGTGGGTGCCTATAGTCCCAGCTACTCGAGAGGATGAGGCAGAAGAATCGCTTGAATGTGGGAGGTGCAGGTTGCAGTGAGCCAAAATTGCACCACTGCACTCCAGCCTGGGTGACAGAGCGAGACTCCATCAGAAAAAAAAAATCTGCTGCCAGATTTATTGGTGCTCCATTGTATGTTATTTGTTCTGTTTATTTTCTCTTTCTGCTTTTAGGATCTTTTCATTATCATTAACCTTTGGGATTTTGATTATTAAATGACTTGAGGTAGTCTTTGTTAGGTTAAATCCGCTTGGTTTTCTGTAGTCTTGTACTTGGATATGGATATCTTTCTCTAGGTTTGGGAAGTTCTCTTATTCCTTTGAATAAACTTTCTACCCCTATCTCTTTCCCTACCTCTTCTTTAAGGCCAATATCTCTTAGATTTGCCCTTAAGGCTATTTTGCAGATCTTTTAGGAATACTTCGTTGTTTTTTTTCTTTATTTTTTCCTCTCATCTGACAGAAACAAGAAAAAGAAAAAAGATGCATTCTTTAATATGTATTTTTCACCTCTAGAATTTCTACTTGATTCTAATTATTTTAATCTTTGTTAACCTTATCTGATAGAATTCTGAATTCCTTCTCTGTGTTATCTTCAATTTCTTTGAGTATCCTCAACACAGCTATTTTGAATTCTCTGTCTGAAAGGCTATGTATCTCTGTTTCTCCAGGACTGGTTCTTGGTGGCTTATTTAGTTCATTCAGTGAGGTCATGTTTTCCTGGATGATCTTGATGTTTATAGATGTTCTTCAGTGTCTGGGCATGGAAGAATTAGGTATTTATTGTAGCCTTCCCAGATGGGCTTGTTTGTACCCATCCTTATTGAGAAGGCTGTCCAGGTATTTAAAAGGACTTGGGCTCCAAGCCACGTAGCACTGTGGTTTTGCAGACTCAAAGAGGGACTGCCTTGGTGGTCTTGGATAAGATACAGAAGCATTCTCTGGATTACTAAGCAGACACTCTTGTTCTTTTCTCTCACCTTCTCCATAACACATGGAGTCTCTCTCTCTCTTTGCTGAGCCAGCTGGAACTGGGGGTGTGGTGATGCAAGAACTCCTATGATCTCCACCAATGGGACTGTGCTGGGTTAGACCTGAAGCCAGCACAGCACTTGTATTGCTGAAGGCCCACTGTAGTAATTACCTGGTTACCTGGCTACTGCCTATGTTCTCTCAAACCCTAAGGCTCCACAATCAGCAGGGGACAAAACCATCCAGGTCTGTGTCCTCCTTTTTAAGTGGTGAGTTCCCTGAGGTCCCAGGCAAGTCCAGAGATGTTGCCTGGGAGCCAGGGGTTGGAGTAAAAATACCTTAGAAATTTGCCAGGTATTCTATTCTACCGCAGCTAAGTTAGCACTCAAACCAAAATATAAAGTCCTTTCCATTCTTCGCTCCCCTTTCCAAAGGCAGAGTAGACTCTTCCTGTGAGCGCCAGCACCATCAGCTCATGGGGGTGGAGGGTTCTGCTAGCCCACTGTCCATGTTCACTTAAAAAGTTCAAAGGTTCCCCTGTCGGCTTGTGGTGAATGCCGCCTGACCTGGGACTCACCCTTCAGGCAAGTGGGTTCCCCTCTGGCCCCGGGCAGGTCCAGAAATACTGTCTAAGAGCCTAGGCCTGGACTCAGTGACCCCAAGAGGCTGCTCGTTGCTCTGCCCCATTGTGGCTGAGCTGGTGCCTAAAGTGCAAGACAAAAATCCTTTTTACTTTTCCCTCTGCTTTTCTCAAACAGAAAAATTTTTTCGCCACAGGTATCACATCTAAGCATGTGCTGGGTTGCACCTGTATGTCTCACTGCCCAAGGCCCATAGCATACAATATGGGCATCACTGATGGTTTTTGGGGGCCCAAGGGATTTTTAGTCAGCAGGTGATGAATCCTTCCAGGACTGGATTTTTTTTTTTTCCTTCAAGGCAGTGGGTTTCCTTTTGGCCCAGGGTGTGTCCAGAAATGTCCAAGAGCTAGTGCCTGGAATGGGGACCTCACAACTCTGCCTAGTGCCCTATCCTATTGTGGCTGAGCATGTACCTAAGATGTAAGACAAAGTCCTCTTTACTATTCACTCTCCACCCCTTGAGCAAAGGAAGGATACACTTTAGTTGTTGTTGGCTGTACTGTCTCGGGGTGGGGGAGAGATGGCACAAGCACTGCTTTAGCTGCCCTGGCTGCAGTCTTCATAGGTTATGTGCCCCCTAGTTCACTGCTGTGAGGCCAGCTCAGCACTAGAAGTTGCTAAGGAATTGCAGTCCTGGAGACCTAGACTGCCTTTCAAGTTTGCCTAGGACCCCAGAGCAGTTTGGCTCATAGTGGCAAGTCTTGCTGAGAAACTTGAGTTCTGATCCGTGGGATGGGCAATTCCCCTCTGGCTCGGTCTGCTCCAAATGCTCCCTCTATACATGGGCACTGGCTGAGTCCATCATGGTTTCACTCTCTGCTATGACCGGGCAACACTGTTCAATGTAATGTCTTCTAGTAACTGCTCTCCCTTTCCAAAGTGCAGATGTTTCTCTCTGCACTGCTTCTGCTGGTGAATGGGAAAAGGGTGGCATTAAAGATACTAAAAAGGGTGGCATTAGAGAGACTAAAAAGATAGTCTCCCACCCTCCTCAATGCTTCTTTCAATAATAGGATGTTAAAACCAGGTACTATGATTGCTCAGTTCATTTTGGGTTCTTTTCTGTGTGCAGATGTTAAAATGTGATGTTCCTGTGGAAGGTACAAAGAGTGTGGGCTTCTATTCTGCCTTCTGGCTCCACCCTGTTCCTTACAAACTTTTCATGCCAAGCCACTATTATTAAAACTAATAAAATTCCAATTTTTCTTCAAAAAGCTATAGATTGCTTTATTTATTTGTGCCAGTCTATGAACATTTATGTTCTAAAGGCACCCTTTAACAGTAAAAATATGTTTGGTTGAAGTTCTAATGGTACACATGAGAAACTTTGGCCTTGTAAACAATTTTGTTTTCAATTATAATTCACTTAGAGCATATCTATTGGACATAATCCTGAAGGAAAATTGATGTTACTCATGGAAAAATGGTTTACAAGAACACAACTTCCTATAAAATTGTATTTTTAATATAGCTTTTCTCTTTGGCTTAATTTTTCATTATTTTCTAAAGAACGCTATTTCC
Organism: Plecturocebus donacophilus; assembly: GCA_004027715.1. Taxonomy (NCBI): domain Eukaryota; kingdom Metazoa; phylum Chordata; class Mammalia; order Primates; family Pitheciidae; genus Plecturocebus; species Plecturocebus donacophilus. The sequence continues at coordinate 85,254 of PVKP010000215.1, forward strand.
ACAGAAAAATCAATATTACAGTACTTACACACTTTTATGTACATACTTATTTTGTATCAGTATTTTCAATTCAGAAATTACTTGTAATAATTTTGGCTGGGTGTGGTGGCTTATGCCTGTAATACCAGCACTTTAGGAGGTCAAGGTGGATAAATCACTTCAGTTCAGGAGTTTGAGACCAGCCTGGCCAACATGGTGAAACCCTATCTCTACTAAAAATACAAAAATTAGCCAGGTGTGGTGGTGGGCACCTGTAATCCCAGTTACTGAGGAGGCTAAGACACAGGAAAATCACTTGAGCCTGGAAGGCAGAGGTTTCAGTGAGCCAAGATTCTATCACTGTACTCCAGCCTGGGTGACAGAGTGAGATGCCGTCTCAAAAAAAAAAAATTACTTGTAATAATTTTAAAAAGAATAATGCTGGACTACAAGCAAGCAAGATTTCTCCTGCTTGTTGATGGTGGGAATGTAAAATGTTATAGGTTTTATAAAGGACAATATGACAAACTATATAAAAAGCTTTAAAAATCTCATTTACATTTGGCCCATTGATAGTCAATTTTAGGAAAATAGTTGAAAGTCTAATAGTTGAAGACATATTAAATTATAAAGCATTTGTATGCTGGAATGCTATGAAGATATTATAGGTTAGAGTACTATATATATAGAGTATGTGAACCACATATATTTATGTACTATCTACATAATACTATGTAGATATTATAGGTTAGAGTACTATATATATCTGAAGTATGTGAACTACATATATTTATATGTAAAGATGTTAATCTTCATATGTTGTTACTAAATAATAAAAGCAGAATCAGTTTATATAAATACATACAGATATCCCACACAAGCACTACCACCAAGTTCGTAATAATGGTTAACAGTTTGTTTGGATGACTAAATACTATTTTGGCTCTATCTTTTACAATTTTCCCACAATGAACTTGTACTATTTATGTGAAGACCAAATGAATAAATACCTTTAGAAAGAAAAAAAGACATCTTATAAAATTGCACATTTGATAGCTCTTGCAAGTAAAGTCTCTGAAGATGTGTGTTTTGGGTCAATAATTAGAAATGTTTTCTTTTCACAATTCTAGATAGACTTTTCTTATGCCAAAGCTTGTGTTTTATAAAAAGCAATGCTGTCATCATAAAGTGTTCACCTGCCTATGTTTGTATGTTTTCTGAACTATGAATTGTTTCATTTGTACTTCATTCCATGTAATAGATGATTGTTACATGGGTTGCTGTCATGACTGCAAAGTCAAACTTTACAGAAAAAATATTTCATAAAGAGGAGGTTAGTATCTCAATCTCAGTGCTGGAACTTTCTTCTTAGCATTTATTCTTGCTGGTCTCCCAAAATTATTTATTCTTTTTCACATGTTGCTGTAAATTTCTAAATATAGAGAATATTATCCTGCAGTAAGACCCCTGGCCCACTGTAAACCCTCAATGGTGTTTCAAAACAATTCCATATTTAGTAGCTTCTGGATACACATGACCATGTCTTAAGGTAATCAGGAATTGTATTTGCCCTTGAAAGATCTGTTCCAAAGGGTAGAATACCTTTGATTGCCATAATCTTCCTATAGTCAAAAGGCTTCGGAGAACAAACTACCTTTATATATGAGTCAGAGCTGTTTCTGTTGCAACTGGTTTAAGTCAATGAAACTACCTGAAGCAAAAATCTGCAGTGACAGGATGAACTGTCTGATGTAAGTGTGAAGTCCAGTCATGACCACACTTCAGCTGTGGTAGGTTCTATCAGCTCAAATGATATCAATAATTCTATCTCTCTACCTACCTCTGGATAATCTTGTAGAGTAACACTCTCACAAATCAGATGAAACTGCCTCCAGTTGGCTGAAATGTTAACTGGCAGCCTCAGCTTAGAAAATGAAATGAAAATGGAAACTTTTTCCTTCAAAGATCTATTTATCAGTTCTAGAATGTTATCAGCCCTGCCTGGGTCCCTTATGGTACCCATAGGTCAAATCACTATTGCTTAGCATGCTAATTCACACACCTAATTTACTTTCCCACCACAGTGGCTATAAGGAGGTAGGAACTATCTATCAGCCTTAATACCTGGCACCTAGAACATGGCTGACACATTGTAAAGCTCAAAAGTATTCATTGAATGAATGAATGCTCGCTATACAAAGGGAAAAGAAGAAATGAGCTAGCACTTATGTGGTGGACACTATACCAATAGTTATACATAGTTTACTTGTATGAGGCTTATTTTAGAGACAAGCAACCTGAAGTTCAGGGCATTATCTTGCCTTGCTCCTAGTACAGAAATAATGAGGGAAAGGGCTGAGTATTTAAGCGTTCCATTTGGTTCTTTATGAGCTTTATTCCTTGCTTTCATGGAGCAACCTTTCTATCAATGTCTTTCCAGTTCCTAAGTTCAATGGCTGTATGTCATGACAACTCTCACATTCATTTCTCTTGAAAGCTCTTTCTACTGATTTCCATTTCTGTATATTCTCCAGATTTCTGGACATATCCACTATGACATCCCTGAGGTACTTTAATCACAGTAAGTCCTCAGCTGAACCTCATATTCCCAATTCTTCCTAATTTTACTTTCTTCCAATAGCCATTATCATGATGAAAGGGGGCCACAAGCAAATGTAGTTCTAAAGTCAGAGACATGGAAACAGTGCCATTTCCTTCCTCATCCTTAATACTTATATGTAATCGATTGGCACATCAAATCAGTTACATGTTATAAACATCTTTCAGACCTATCCTTTTCCCTTGATCTCCCTTACCATTGCCTTAGTTGGATTACAATGTATGTTGTCTTTCAAATATACATAACAAAATCTCTAGGTTTTGCAACCAAAATGATATTCTAAACATGCAGACCCTATCATCTCTCTTTTCTCCAAATTCAAACCAAACAGTGATTTTCCCATTGCCTACTAGTTAGTACAAAATCTATCATAATTTGAATGTATGCTGGCATACAAAACCTATTGTAATATATTCCCAACTCTATCTCAGTCTTCATGTGTCACTCTTCATATCTCTGACCCACTGTCCTAGGCATACCCAGTTTTCAGGATGAGTCTTGCAGCCTCATTTCTTCCTGACTTTGCACATCATCCCTCATCTCTTTGGTAGACCTTGTCTGTCTTTCTCATCTTCAGTATGCCCTGGAACTCATGTAGATGTTCACCTTTTTAGGAAGCTGTGTCCCTGACCTCTCATCCCCAGGCTGGATTAGCTGTATTGAATTCTCTTGTGTTTCAACTGCACTCTGTGCTTGCTGAATCGTAACACTTCTGATTTATCTTCATTTCACAAGCATAAATTTGATGCTCTTCTTTTCTGTTTCTCTCATTAATTGAACATTTAATGGGGCATAGATTGTCACTGAGTATTCCCATAGACTAACCAGTATTTGGAAAATGGGAGCCTTAAAATATATCAAATGAATCAATGGACTGAAGTTTAGAATAACTTCTAAACAACTTTGTTAAGAATTAATCCACATACAGGTTGAGTATTCCTAATCCAAAAAAAAACAAAATTCAAAATACTCAAAAATTTGTGAATGCTGCCATGACACTCAAAGGAAATGTTCATTGGAACATTTCCAAATTTTAGATTTATTTTCGGATTAGGGATATTCAACCATAAGTATACTGCAAATATTCTCAAATCCAAAATAATTTTAAATCTGAAACACTCTGGCTTAATATTCTGAAATCCAAAATAATCTTAAATCTGAAACACCCTGGCTTAATATTCTGAAATCTAAAATAATCTTAAATCTGAAAGGTTCTGGTCCCAAGCATTTTGGATAAAGGGTCCTTAATGTGTACCATATATCTAAGTCTATTGGGACTACTGTATCACAATACTTTAGACTGTGAGCTTATAAACTACAAAAAATGTATTTCTTATTGTTCTGGAGGCTTAGAAGTTCAAGATCAATGAGCCAGCCAAATTTACTGTCTGTTTAGGGCCTGCTTCTTTCATAAATGGATGTCTTCTCGTTGTAACCTCACGTGGCAGAAGAGGCCAAGGAGCTCCCCTGGGCCCAGTTTATAAGGCACTAAATTCTATTCATGATGACTCTGCCCTCATGATCTAGTCACTTTCCAAAAGGCCCCATCTGCTAATACCTTAGGGGTTAGGATTTTAACATGTGAATTTTGGGGAGTGACCCAAACATTCAGATCATAGAATAATACATTTCACCCATTTAGTTTTTAGTATATTCACAAGATTCTGAACCCATAACCATCACTGAGTTTAGGATATTTTCATCATAACAAAAAGAAATCCTGTACCCTTTTAGCAGTCATATGCCGTTTTTGGCATACTCACAAGTCCGAGGCATACACTAATCTGTTTTCGATTCTATAGATTTGCCTGTTCTGAACATTCCATATAAATGGAATCATGCAATGTGTGATATTTTGCAACTGGCTTCTTTCACTTAGTAAAATGTCTTTAAGATTCATTCGTGTTGCATGTATCGATACTTCATTCCTATTTATTGCTAAATAATATTTCATTGTATAGATATACCACATTTTGTGTATCCATTCATCAACTGATGGACATTTAGGTTGTATCCACTTTTAAAACTATCTTGTTGTAAGCATTTGTTGCTATAAACATTCATCTTAATACTAGTTTTCTGTATTCCATAGATTTTGGTATGTTGCGTTTTTATTTTCATTTGTTTCGAGATATTTTAAATTTTCTTCTTAATTTCCTCATTGACCCAGTGGTCATTCAGAAGCATGTTGCTTAATTTTCATCTATGTGTACAGTTTTGAAAGTTTCTGTAGTTAATGATTTCTAGTTTTATTATATTGTGGTCAGAAAAAATACTTGGTATGATTTCAATTCCTTTAAATTTGTTGAGACTTGTTTTTTGTTGTAATATGTAGTGTATCCTGGAGAATGTTCGATGTTCTAATGAGAACAATGTGTATTCTTTAACTATTGGATAAAATGTTCTATTAATGTCTGCTAGGTCCATCTGGTCTAAAGTAAAATTGAAATCCAATGTCCCCCTTTTTAAAAAAATTAATTCTATGCCTGTACTTGCCTGGAAATCTAATGTTTCTTTGCTGATATTCTGTCTAGTTGATCTGTCTAATGCTGAGTAGAGTGTTGAAGTCCTCAACTATTATTAGAGTAGAGTCTATCTCTCCCGTTACATATAATATTTTCTTTATGTATCTGATTACTCTAATGTTGGGTGCATATAAATTTATAATTGTTATATCCCCTTACTAAATCGATATTTTTTAACATTGCATAATAACCTTTCTTGCCTCATTTGAAGGTACTCTTAATGAATAGTTCTAATGCTTATGACTGCAGCTGAGAACAACTTTGGCTTGAAGATAGGATAAACATTTGTACAATTTGACTCTAGATTAAATAACTTTATTTGGTACTCATTTAGTAATTGGATATAAAAATTAAACAAAAATGATTGATTGTTGTTTGGCAGTTTTCCAAATTTGAGGATGTATGAATGACATGGAAGTCATCCAGAATTCCTGATCCAATTTGCCATAACAAATTGCAGGAGAAGTCTTCCCTGGAACTCCAACTTCTGTAAACTTTCACTTATTAGAAAATACTATGTTTACATTCCATTTCCTTGGACTTCATGTCAGTCTTTCTACGGCCTCAGTTCCAATCTCTTCCTGTCTTAAAGCACAAAAGACAATGCTTGTCTTCCTGTTGTGGGCCGGTTATGTTTTTTAAAAATTTACTCTCTCTCTCTTTCTCTTCCTCTTTCTTTCTCTTTCATTCTTTTTTTCTTTCTTTTGCTCTTTCTTTCTTTTCTCTTTCTTTCAAAAAAAAACATAAAAAAACCTCTCTCTTTCTCTTCCTTTCTTTCATTCTTTTTTTTTCTTTCTTTCAAAAAAAAATTTAATCATAATTTCTTACTTCAATTTGTTGTATAATCATTATGAATTTTCATAATTATCCAGTTTTATAGCTTGACAACTTAGTGTCAAAAATAATTAACTATGATTTGGGGAAGTGTTTTGATTTATTTTTGAGTCTTTCTTAGGGACAGGTTGGCTTTCTAGCTGGATATAAAAAAATCTACTATGGATGTCTTAAATGTTAATTTCGGCACAATTTAAATTTCCCTAATTCTTTCACCTAAGCGAAAAGAAGGCAACATCTAATTTTATTTCAACGCACAAAGCTATTTCTGCATGCACCATCAAGCCTGCCAAAGATTAGTTTTAAATAAGTAGTTGTTTTGGAATTTAACTAACAATAAAAACTAACCTCTGTTCCTTTTTTTGACAATCTAATTGAGAAAAATTGGTCATTTTACATTGGGTATGTCTCTTTGAATTGCAATTTTGATGTAAATGTAGCTCTTTGCATTTGGTTCATAGAATGAATAAAACAAATTAAATATCTGGACAATTACCAATGTGAGGAAATAGACTGATGTGAGTATGCTGTCCTGTGTGTATGTGTGTGTTTTAACCAATGATGAGTTCTTGTGTCATAGAAATGCAGAGCTCGGATGGATAAAATGCAAGAAGCAATAACTTGTTTATGAGCAAGATTGACTTCCAATTAGATATTAGCTTGATATCTTACGATATTTCTAATCAGAAACCTATAAACTGCCATAAAGAAAAGAAACAGACACCATTTTTAAAAATCCGTGAATTCTTCTTTGATTTTGTACTTTTCATTCAAGGTCACCCTAAACAGCACATTTTCATTTATATAACTGTATCAATGAGGTTTTAGATGAATTCATCATTGACAAGTCTAAAATTGCATATTGAAGAAAGTCGAGAATTTCTGGGTCACATTCTGAACTTGTTCAGAAAAACATTATAGAAGGTGGGAAAAATAACATTTTTCCAAACGTTCCTTGCTGTCCTTGCCCCAGTTCTAGATTGATTTAGCATCTAACTCAATTTATTTCTTACGTTCTCATAAACTATCAGAATATTCTTTTTCTATTTTTAACAAGTTTATGAAGTTTTTTTTAACCATAATCACAATTCCGTTTCAGAACATTTTATCATCCTTCCAAATTCTCTTGCTCCCCAGTTGCAGTTAGTTTCCTCCTCTATCTCCAGGCCTGAACAACCACACATCTCTTTCATTGTCTATGTTTGCCACTCCTTGACGTTTTGAGTATACAGTATTAGAGTTTTGCAGCTGATTTCTTTTACCACGTTTTGCTCATTTTAAAATTTGGCTGTTTTCTTATTTCTTTGTTGTATGAGTTATTTATATATTCCAGTGATATGGTTTCCTTCTGTGTCCCCATCAAATTTCATGTTGAATTGTAACCCCCAATGTTGGATCACTGGGGTGAATTCTTCATGAGTGGTTTAGGACTATCCCTCTGATGCTGTTCTCATGAGAGCTTCTCATGACATCTGGTTGGTTTAAAGTGTGTGTATAGCACCTCCCCTCAACCTCTTGCTCCAGCCATATGAGATGTGCTTGCTTCCCCTTCACTTTCTACCATGATTGTGTTTCCTGAGGTGCCTCCCTAGAAGCAGAAGCTGCTACAAAGGACATGAATTTGTTCTTTTTTATGGCTGCGTAGTATTCCATGGTATAACTGTACCATATTTCCTTTATCCAATCTGCCACTGTTGAACACTTATGCTGATGCAATGTCTTTGCTATTGTATTCATATATTTTGAGTTATTTTAACCTTCATGTTCATTGGGTTTTTAAAAATTAGTTTTCTATATTGCTAGCCTATAATAATCAAAATTCACAGGAGCCAGTTAAAAGCATTTATTTAAGTGCAAAGTGTGAGGTTGACCATCTGGGGAGCAGATCTATGCCAAAGAATGGTAAACAGTGCTCCTAGTGTGGAGGAAGATGAAGATAACTTATACTGGCAAAAATGGAGGTTCTGAACTGAATTACATTTTCCATACAAAGGACAATATACATGATTTGATTGGCTACTATTGATTATCCTTTAAGGAGATTTCTGAACATTCTATTGTAAGTAGGTAACAATCAGAAGGGTCTCTATTTCCAATGTCATATACTCTATGTTTGACTAAAGAGTAAGGAGACAAACTAATATATAAAATCTCAACGCAAAATCAGAAAGCAACAACTATGCACCAGAGAAGAAAAACAGCCTATTACCTGGTGTCAGTTTCCAGGGCTTAACGTTTCCCCATGACATAAAAAATTTAAAAGGTCCTGAAATTTTATTTTCTTTTTACTATATCTAGTGATATCAACATTGCTTTCATTTTTTTTGTATTGTGTATTTGTTTTTGTGTATTGCATTAATTGATTTGCAGACATTAAACCATTTTGTGTTTATGATGTAAATCCCACTATGTCATGGTGTATAACCCTTTCTATGTCACTGGATTTGATGTGCCAATCTTTTATTAAGAGTATATGTAACATATATTTATGAGAGATATTTGTCTGTGGTTTGTTATGTTTTTGTTTGGCTTTGCTATCAAGGAAATCCTGGAATCAGAGATTGAGTTTGGAAGTGTTCTTTTCTTCCTGTTTTCTGAAATAATTTGTGAAGTATCTGTATTGTCTCAATTTTATTTGATGGAATTCACTCGTGAGGTCACCTGAGCCTGAGCTTTTCATTGTGGGAATATTTTTAGTTATTAACGCAGTGTCTTTGTTATAAATTAATTCACATTTTCTATTTCTTCTTGAGTGAGTTTTAGTACTTTGTGTATTTCTAACAAATTTTCCATTTTGTCAACAATATCTATGTGTTGGCATGAAGTTGTTCCTAATATGCACTAAATCCTTTGAATTTCTAAAAGATGTATAGCAGTGTTTTCCTTTTATATCTGAATTTAGAAATTTGTTTTGAAAGAAACCAAAATATCTTACCCCAAAATATACTTCTTTGACATATTTCACGATGACTATTCAAAAAAGCTGGAAATACAAAAATAGCCGAAAAACTATCTTTTATAGGGGGAGCTTTGCATTTGTAGAGTGTTAAAGCAAACTAAATATGATCTGAGAGGGCCTCTGTACTTCTGTATTTGAGTCCTTGTAGATGAACTGTAACCTAGCTTAATAGTCAGACAAAATGAAAATCCAGTTTTATAGTATGCACCTGTAACAATAGCTGAGTGTTGGCCAATCCCAGCAGCCATACTTCAACCACTCATGGACTCATGAATATTCAGACTGCCTTCAAATAAGGCAAACGCCGAGCTGTAACCAATCTCACTGTTTCTGTACCTCACTTCCAATTCCTGTACATTACTTTACCTTTTTTGTCTATAAATTTGTCCTGACCATGAGGCACCCCTGGAGTGTCTGTGTATTTGCTAATTCTGGGGTCTGCCCATTTTGCAAATAATTCATTGCTCAATTAAACTCCTTTAAATTTAACTCGGCTGGTTTTTCTTTTACCAAGAGGCAATCTGTGTTGACGCTGCCAAGCCTTTTCTGAGGTCCCTCTCTTGTTTGAATCTAAGAAAGATTAACTGTGGGGTGGACACCTTTAACATTTTTTTTTGAGACCGAGTTTCGCTCTTGTCACCCAGGCTGGAGTGCAGTGGTGTGATAACGGCTCACTGCCGTCTCCATCTCCCCGGTTCAAGAGATTCTCCTGTCTCAGCCTTCCGAGTACCTGGGGTTACATGTGCTGGCCACCACGCAAGGCTAATTTTTTTGTATTTTTAGTAGAGACGGGGTTTCACCATGTTGACCAGGCTGGTCTTAAACTGCTGAACTTGGGTGATCCACCCGCCTCGGCCTCCCAAAATGCTGGGATTACAGGAGTGACCTTTACCATTTTTTAAAAAAGAAAGACACTTTCAGCATTTTTTTTCTCTTTGAGGACTGCTATCTGTGAGGTTTCATCTGCCTAATAGGACCACCTTTGCCAGCCAGGCCTCCTTTTCTCTCCAGCCCATAATCTGTTTTGCCACGATCCAAGCCCCTGTTCTTTGTGCCACCTAAAGATGATATAAAAGCATCAACCATCGGGCTGGGCACAGTGGCTCACACCTGTAATCCCAGCACTTTAGGAGGCCGAGGAGGGCGAATCACCTGAGGTCAGGAGTTTGAGACCAGCCTGACCAACATGGAGAAACCCTGTCTCTACTAAAAATACAAAATTAGCTGGGCGTGGTAGTGCATACCTGTAATTCCAGCTACTTGGGAGGCTGAGGCAGGAGAATCACTTGAACCTGGGAGGTGGAGGTTGCGGTGAGCCAAGATTGTGCCATTGCACTTCATCATCCTGGGCAGCAAGAGCTAAACTCTGTCTCCAAAAAAAAAAAAAAAAAAAAGAAAAAAAGCATCAACCATCTTGCCTTTCTGTGAAATCGTGTATTTTGGAAGACTTCTGTGCATAGTAATATATTTGTATTCCTCTTCTCCTATTAATCTGCCTTTTGTCAATTGATTTTCAGTGAACATTCAAAGGGCAAGTTTTCCCTTGGCCCCTATTGCTTTCTCTTATTTCTTATTGCTCTCTCTATTTTTTTCTTCATCATAAAACCATTTCTAAAAAACTTTTATAAAGTCAATTAAGGGAAAAACTCCAATGAGGCTCACAGCAGCACTCATTAAGCCAGTTTGGCCTATTTTTTGTAGCTAGTTGCTACTTAACTACACCAGGATAGCATAGTCCTTGTCACAGGACTGCCCTTTTTCTGTTCTGTGGATAAAATCTAAGCCATCGTGAGTTGGTACACCTTCTATTTGGGCTACTTCTTTTGGTTCTGCATACCAGCAAAACTGTGAGTGCCAGATGGTCTGGAGGGCCCAGGAAGAAGCTTACTCAAGGAGGAATACCTTTTCAGCATCCTGACAATTTCATTCCCTTACCTCAACCAGTCAGTTGAGGAGAGCAAAGATCACCTGGAATGCATGCATGCCAAAACTCACTGTGCAACCCTTGCCAACATTAAAGCATCAAAATGTCTGCAAATGTAATCACTTATCATTCAAATGATCCTTCAGCTGCCACTTGAAGGTCGACAAGCACCACTAAGGAAAAGTCCACCTGGGCACACTCAGTTCTCTCTTGCTGAGGCATCTCGCTGCACTCCTCTGTAGCATTCTTCCTGTTTAATAATCTTTCTTTTTTCAAATCTATACAGTTGTCAGTAGTTTTTTTTTTTTTTTTTTTAGGTGGCATCTTGCTCTATCATGCAGGCTGGAGTGCAGTGTTGCAATTGCTGCTCACTGCAACCTCTGCCTCCGGGTTCAAGTGATTCTCCTGCCTCAGTCTCCTGAGTAGCTGGGATTACAGGTGCCACCACCGTGCCCAGGTAATTTTTGTATTTTTAGGAGAGAAGGGGTCTCACCAAGTTGCCCAGATTGGTCAGGAACTCCTGACCTCAAGCAATCCACCTGCCTCCCAAAGTGTTGTGATTATGGGCATGAGCCACTGCACCCAGCGGTTGTCGGTAAAACTTTACAAACCTGAGAGTCAACCACTTTCTAATGCTGGGGCTCTCACACCTTGCGCAGCATCTCGGTGGCCCCTAGGGGGACTTTGCTAGCATTTCTTCCTTCTTTTTTCCTTCCAGCTTCCCTCGATGATCTGGTTCTTTGCTACTGGGAACTGAAGGTTCCTGGCCTAGGCCATTCTTCAGTGGGATTTTGAAGCTCTAGAGAAGAGATTCCTGTCCATTGTTGCCCTTAGGGATAAGAAACTGGCCAGACTTCATTTCTATTTTTGGACTGCCAGTGAACCAGCTGGAGTATTCTTTGGCCATTGAGGGTTTCTGGCCTAGGGCACTTTCAATGTTACCCGAAGGTGAAGACAAAAGAACAACTTTGGCCGGATGCGGTGACTCACGCCTGTAATCCCAGCACTTTGGGAGGCTGAGATGGGTGGATCATGAGGTCAGGAGTTCGAGACCAGCCTGGCCAATATGGTGAAATCCTGTCTCTACTAAAAATCCAAAAATTAGCTGGGTGTGGTGGTGCACGCATATAGTTCCAGCTACTTGGGAGGCTGAGGCAGGAGAATCGCTTGAACCTGGGAGGCGGAAGTTGCAGTGAGCTGAGATCATGCCATTGCACTCCAGTCTGGGCAACAAGAGCAAAATTCCATCTCAAAACACAGACAAACACACACACACACACACACACACACACACACACACACACACACACACATTTTATTTCCATAGGTTATTGGGAAAATTGGGGAACAAGTGGTGTTTGTTTAGATAAATAAGTTCTTCAGTGGTGATTTGTGAGATTTTGATGCACCCATCACCAGAGGAGTATATGCACCCTAAGTGGACCCAATTTTGGATTCAGCTTCATCACAGGCCACCGCATCCCATATAAAGGATGAGTTCTCCTTCATGTTAGATTTGGCCACTCAAGGGCATGCTTGGAGTGGTCATCCAGGCAAGGGCAGGCGCTTTATCCCCGGTGGGATGCCTCTGAATACAGTGAGACAAAGAGAAAAGGAAGGTCGAGATCCCTCAGGATGCCTCAGGGATCTTACAGTGCTTTATCAAAACCAGCCTGGGTTCAATTCGTTCTTCAGTTCCATCTGACTCACCCTTGAGTTGTGTTCTTAAATAGTGGTTCTATTTTGACCCACAATCTCTCAAAAAGAAGCTACGATTTTTTTTTCTAATGCAGCTTGGGTTCAATATAAGCTCTCCAATAATTTAAATTGGCCTCTTAATGGGACCCTGGATTGGAATATTATTTTACAACTAGATTCAATTTGCTGGAACTTTGGAAAGGATTCAGAGATCACGTTTGTATCTTTTCGGCTTTACCCCAAACCTGAAAATTACATAAAAATGGTCAGCTATGCTTCCAAGGAATTTCTTCTCTCCCCGATTCTGATGTTTTAGATGATCCTTCCTTTTGCCTATCACACTTTTCTCAAACTGCTTCCACTTCACCCAAACTCTCTATCTGTTCCATCCCATAATCAATCGCCCCCCGTATCCAGATGCTTTATCTCCCTAACATACTCGGAATGGAGTCACATATACCACGGGTACAGAACCCTCAGAAAATCTCAAAAATGTTTTGCCTCTCTGTGAGGTGGCAAATGGAGATTTGGGAACAATTAGAGTTCATGTCCCCTTTCTAGTATTTGATCTTTCACAAATTCAATCCAAGTTGGGTTCATTTAGCTAGGATCCCTCTAAGTTCACTCAAGAATTGCATGCTTTATTGCCTCTGATTTAACCTGGCAAGACATATTTGTAGTATTAACTACTTGTTCCCATGAAGAAAAACTATGCATATTGTTACTGATGGAAGGTATCAGAGTTATTGGTGTTGAAAAACAAAGATCACCTGGTGATCAGGCAGACCCCAGAGACAAAAACCTCCTTATCTGAGGAATTCAGATGTAATTAGACTTCCTTATTATCTAAAGGCATCTGGTCCCCAGCCTCTTTTCAACTTAAAATTTATAGGTAACTAGAATTTCTCTACATCTCCAGAATGCATGCATGCTGAAACTCATTATGCAACCCTTGCCAACATTCAGGCACCAAGATGTCTGCAAATGTAATCATTTGTCATGCAAATTGCCCTTCAGCTTTCACTTTAAGGTCCATAAATACCAATAAGGAAAAATTTGCCTTGGTGCACTCAGTTCCTCCTTGCTGAGGTGCCGCTTGCTGAGGTACCCCACTGCACACTTTAGCAGCGTTCTAACAAAACTTTCCTTTTCCAAACCTATATTGTCAGTAAATTCTTACTAACCCATAAGTCAACCACTTTTTGATGCCTGAGTTCTGACACCTCACTTGGCATCAGTGACACTAAATTTTCCAGCCCCTTGTCCTCCACAAATCCCTTTAAAAACCCTTTCCCAGAACCCCTGAACCAAACAGATTTGAGGAATGAGAATTCCTCTTGTTCCTTCATTTGTCAGCTTGCAATTATTAAACCTTCTCTGCTGCAACCCTGCTGTCAATGTATTGGCCTGTTGGTGTGCAGTGGGCATATGAACCTGGCAGTCCTGTAACAATCAGTTTAACAAAAGATTTATCGGTTTTGTTGATCTTTTAGTAGAACTTTTTTTTATTATTATTCATTTTCACTATTTCTTTTCTGGTTTTCATTTAATTGATTTCAGCTCTTTATAATTTCATTCTTCTGCTTACTTTGGGTTTGGTTTCCTCTGTCATTAGTTTCTTAAGGTGGAATCTTACGTATTTGACTTGAAACCTTTTTTTTGATATTGCATTTTACATCTATAAATTTATTCTTTATCACTGCTTTAGCTGCTTTTCATAAATTTTATATTGTATTTGCACTGCAATTCAGTTTAAATATTTTCTAATTTGTCTTGTGATTTTTGTTTTTGACCCATGGTTTATTTATAAATGTGCTGTTTATATTAAACTATGGTGAGTTCCTAATTTTTATTCTATTGTGGACTTCTAATTTCTGCTCTGTTGTTGAAAAATATACTTTATATGCTTTCAATTATTTTAAATTTATTGAAACTTCCTTGGCCCAGCATATTGTCTATTCTGGAGAATGTTTTATGTGCACTGGAAAAGAATTTTTATCTATAGTCATTGGATAGAGGGTACTAAATGTGGCAGTTAGCCTTCTTCAGTCGTCTATCTCTTTGCTGTTTTTCTGCCAAGTTGTTCTATTCATCACTGAGAGTCAGATATTAAAATCCCAGATTGATTATTTTTGAATTTTCTATTTCTTGTTTTTATTCTGTCAGTTTGTTTCATGTGTGTTTGCACTCTGTTGTCAGATGAATATATATTTATAATTGTTATGTTTTGCTGATAAATTGATTTATCATTATGAAATGTTCCTCTGTGTCTCTCATAATATTTTTTTTTTTTTTTTGAGACAGAGTTTCGCTCTGTCACCAGGCACCAGGCTGGAGTGCAATGGTGCAATCTGGGCTCACTGCAATCTCCGCCTCCTGGGTTCAAGCAATTCTCCTGCCTCAGCCTCCTGAGTAACTGGGACTACAGGTGCGGGCCACCATGCCCAGATAATTTTTGTATTTTTCAGTAGAGACAGGGTTTCACCATGTTGGCCAGGATGATCTCGATCTCTTGACTTTGTGATCTGCCTGCCTCGGCCTCCCAACATGCTGGGATTACAAGCATGAGCCACCGCGCCTGGCCTCTCATAATATTTTTTGTCTTAAAATCTCTTTTTCTTGTTATTACTCTAGCAACTCCAACTGAAGTGGCTTTGTTGTCTGGGGTAACACCCAAGGTTTGTTGTCTCACGGCCACAGATATACAGGATGTGGACACACAGAAAGCGAGGATAAGAGTGGAAATTTAATAGCCAAAATAAAGGGAATAGCTTTCTGCTACAGAGGGGGGTCCCGGAAAAATGGATTGCTGATCTGCTGTGAAATTATAGCTAAGCTGGTGGAGAGATGGTGTCTGATCTACTTAAGAGTGTGAAACAATGGTTAGGACCAGGTGTGTCATCTGCATAGGGCATGAATCACTGGCGGCCCCCACCCCAATCTTTTATTATGCAGGTGGGTTCTCTGCCTGAGCTTCTCCATGCTGTCCATTTCTTTCTTACTGTACACGTGCTAACAAAATAGGGAAGAGGGAGTTTCCAGGGTGGACATGCCTGGCCCCCAGGTATTCCTTTTCTAGTGCAGCTGGGGCCATTGCCCCATGCAGGCTTCTGGCTTCCTTATCTATGTTTGCAGCTTGCTCTTTCAGGCTGCTCTTTGTTAGAAAAGAAACAATTTCTTGGGCGGCTTTTTGTTAGAAGGGAAGTGCTGCCAATAATTCTTTTGCCCTCACTATCTGCCTATATAATTTCTTTCTATCTTCTGTATCCCAACTATCTTTTGGTTACTGTGTGTATGACATATCTTTTTCCATCCTTTGATTTTTCAACCACCTTGAATCTTTGAAATGTATCTGAAATCTGTATTTGAAATCTTTGAAATGTGATATTATATTGAACCTTATCTGTCCAAGAGCATATGGTTAGACCTTATTTGTAAATCAGTCTGCCTTTTAATTGGTGTGTTTAGAGTATTTACCTTTAAAGGAACTATTGATATAATTGGATTTGTATTTGCCATTTTCCTTGTTTTCCAACTGTCTCTTGTCTCTTTTGTTTATAAGTCCCTCTTTTACTGTGTTCATGTCATTTGGCACACAATTTTAATTCCTCTGTTGATAACTTTTTACTATGTTTGTTTGTGACTTTTTTCTTTTTAGTGGCTCTTCATATTGCAATATGCATCTTCCTTTAGCACAATCTACTTCAGATTAATACTAACTTAATTTCAGTAAAATATGGTATTTTTTTTCCAATAGAGCTTCATTCTCCCTGTCCTTGTTCATACATGTACATGAATATATATATAATAACTCTATAATCCTATAATATTGTGCTATAGTTATTGCTTTATACAGATTGTACCTTTTTAGAAAGTTAAGAGAAAATGAGAAAATAAATATTTGTAGTTTTTTATATTAACCTACATATCGACATTCTGGCATTCTTCATTTCTTCCTGCCTGTGGATTCAGGTTAATACCTAGTATCATTTTCTTTCAGACTGAATAACTTTCTCCAGTATTTCTTCTAAGACTAGCCTGTCAGCAATGAATTATGTCTTTTGTTATCTGTAGGCATCTTTCTTCTGCCTTTCTGTTGAAGAATAAATATTAAGAGTTGTACTGGCTACAGTATTCTTAGATGACGGTTGTTTCTTTCAGCACTCCACTGCCTTCTGGCCTCCACTGGTTTTTTTTGAAGCCAATCTATGATTATAATGGTGCTCCTCTGTATGTGATGAGTCTTTATTCTGTTGCTGGTTAAAACATTTTCTCTTTGTCTTTGTCATTCAACCATTTGTTTACTTTGTGTCCAGATGTGAATCTGCTTGTACTTACGCTCCTTGGGAGTAGCTGAGCTCCTTGGATATGTAGATCTTTCTTTTTAAATTACATCTGGGAAATTTTCAAATTTTCTACTCCTTTATTTATTCTCTCCTTTTGGGACTCCTACTACTTATATTGTTACACTTGATGTTGTTTCACCAGTCTGTGAGGCTCTGCTAATTTTCTTCAGTCTTTGTGTCTGTTATTCATATCATGTAACATCTATTAATTTTTCTTTTATTTTGTTGTTTTCTTTTGCCATCTCAAATATACTTTTGAGATTTTTCTCAGTTATTTACTTTTCAACTCAATAATTTCCATTAAAAACAATGTATGATATCTTTATTGAGATTTTCTATTTGTTGATTCACTGTTGTCATACTTTCCTTTAATTCTTTAAATATGTTTTTTAAAATTCTTTGGAAATATTTATAATGGCTGCTTTAAAATCTACATGTCCTAAATCAGACATCTGAGAACACTCAGTGACCATTTCATTTGACTGCTTTTTTTTTTTTTTTTTGGCCCTCAGTGTGAATCACACTTTCCTGTTTCTTTGGATGTCTTATAATTTTTATTGAAAACTAGATATTTTTGATTATGCATCGTAGCAGCTCTGGATTCTGATTTTTTTTTTATTTCACTGAAATTTGTTACTGTTGCTCTTTGTCTGGTAATTTGAGCTAAATTGGTCTCTTTTCCTCTATGGTATAGGACTGTTGAGTTTTTAAACATTCCTATTTTTATTTTTAAGCCTGACTCCCTAGGCGTTGGCCATATGTCTACATAGCTTAGTTATCACCTAATGATTCAACAATTGTTGTGTTCAAATACCCTGAGCCAGTATATCTTCTATCCTCTATTAATAGATCTAAATGTGGGCAGGGAGCACATTAAAAGCTCAGGGTGCTTTCGGGTATGCCTAGCTTTTACTTTTCCTTGGGCTCTTTTGTGTCTCCTCTGTTCATGAGTGTAGCTTAGGGTAAGCCAGGAGATGTGGATAGTTTGTTCGCTCTTTGATCTCCACTGTGTTGGTGGCTTAATCCAAGAATAGGTTTGTCCCAGCCATGACTAAAACCTCAGGATAGTAGAGTCATTGGTCTTTCCTGCTTACCCACTGCCAAGGTCATCAGTTTTATTTACCCTAACACTAGGCATGGGTATTTTATGCCACTCTAAATTGAGTGTGTCCTTTTTGATCACTGTCAGCAAAGCTGCTGGTCTTCATGGCATGGTTTGCTCTGGAAGAAACTCCTTGTTGACTGAGCTTGGGGGTGAGTAAGAGCAGCTCCAGGAAAGAATACCACAGACATTTGCTACTCTTAACTAATGTTCAGCAATTCATAAAGCATAAGCTCTTTTCAGATTTCTACAACTTGTTGGTCAATTTCCATAGCATCAGAATGGCTAATTTTGTTAATTTTTCTCACCTTTATAGGTTTGTTTTGTTTGTTTTTTTGGTGGTAGTGGGGAAAAATTTGGGACCTCTTTACTCAGCCATAGTCAGAAGTCAGAATAACATTCCGAAATTTAGAGGATAAAATATGAATAAGAAGAGGGATGTGTTTTTTTCTACTCTAAATTCTTAGGGCTTTGGCAAGGTGTAATGTGCCTTTAGCAGGAACAATGTTTAGCAGAAATGAAGAGTAATGAAGGAAAAATAAGCAAAATAATGAATTCAAGTTTGCACAACTCTTTGAAGTGTAAGTGCATTCAGAATACAAAGAGATGCTACTGATGTATAATTCATGAGTATTTATGAAAATGGCTATGCAAAAGACTTGGAAAAGAGAGGGAGGGGACTTACAAGTAATAGTCTTCCTTAGCTGTCACTTGCATGACTAGTTCTTGTCAATATGAAAAAATAAAACATCCCAAATGCCCAACTCTTAGAGGTTTTATATTCCAGGCACAAAAGCTTGTGACCTTGGACTCCCTATTACACTTTCCAGTCTGATTCTTTCTACATCTTTCAAATGGGGATATGATAATACTGACAGAGGTGATGTAAGCCTTAGTAAGGTTAATGTGGGTAAAGTATTCTTAAGATCTTGGAAACATAGGTCTCAGGGTATCTATTTCATAGGACATTTTCGTCAAACCAGCAGTTTTAGTTGCTTTTTAGCTTCTAATAATGCAAGTTTCCTCTGATATCTGAAGTAAATACCTACTAGACAGGCTCTTCAACTAAGCCATGGTACTGGCTAATAGCTGAAGTAAATATCTAAAATCATTATATGTATGTGTGTGTATATACACATATATATACACATATACACACATGATTATATATACACAATTACACATATATAATACATATACCTGCAATATATAAATATGTATCTATAATACAGATATATATGCTGTATATACACACAATTATATATATACATACACAATCTCATACACACACACACACATATATATATGTGTATACATACATATAGCTATATATACAACAGAGGTGAGGAGGAGAGGGAGACTGTTTAAGAAATTAGTTCATGTGATTTTTGGAGGCCGAAAAGTGTAAAATCTGAAATCAGCAAGCTAGGACCCAGGAAAGTTGAAGCTGTAGTTCCAGTTCAAGTCTAAACGCCTGACAACCAGGAAATTAATAGTGTAAGTTCCAGCTGAGTCTGAATCTAAAGGCAAAAGAAGACAAATGTCCCAGTACAGAGACTATCAGGCAGAGAGAAAGTATCCTTTTTAACTCTGATGTTTTTTTATTCAGACCTTCGACCGATTGGATGAAGCTCACCACTTTGGGGAGGGCATTTGCTCTACTCTGTCTACTAATTGAAAAGCTAATCTCATCTAGAAGCACCCTCACAGGCATACCAAGAAATAATGTTTAACCAAATATCTGTGTTGACGCTATGGCTTAGTCAAGTTGACACATAAAATTAACACTCATACCATATCCCTGAGTGCCAGCACTCCCCACAGAAGTGATCATGTTCAGATGACTGACCATTTCCAGTGTGGGTGCCTCTCATTGATTCCAGTCTGTGGGAACCCACCAAGCCACAGAGAGTTTACTCATGACCTATTGTTATGTAATGAATTACCAAAACTAGGAGCTTAAAACAAGACTCATTTATTATTTCAGTTTCTGTGGTTCAGGAGTCCAGGCACAACTTAGCTGGGTCTCCTGTTTCTGGGTCACAGGCTGAATTGAAGAAGTCAGCTATCCCTGCTGTGTCATCTAAAGAACTAACAAAGGAAGTAACTGCCTCCAACCTCACCTGGTTATTCGCAGGAATCAGTTGCTTTCAAATTGTTTCCTTGAGGCCCTCAGTTCCTTGCTGTTGTCACTAACACTTTCCTACCATGCAGCTTACAACATGGATGCTTCCTTTATTAAAAGATGCAAGTCAAGACAAGAAGGCAATAGTGTGTGATAGTAAGGCAGAAATAACAGTCTCATGTAACCTCATCATGGAAGGGACGTCTATCACTTTTGCCATATTCTATTGGTCACAAGCAAGTTACAGGTCCCGCCCACACTCCAGGACAGGAGATATAAGGGTATGGATACCAGAAGATGGGGCTATAGTGGGGCATCTTAGAGTCTGACCCCTGCAGGTGCAAAGTCTCACATTCCTGCCCCTCTTGATCTCATTGTCTTACTCTGCTGCTTCCCTTAGTTTTCTGTGATTTAGCTAATTCGCAGGGACTCAAACCAAATCCCTATTTGAATTGTTAATGATTTTTCTGTCTTGCACAGAGGAGCAAACTAGCTTCAAGTTTTGTTCTCACAATTGGGGTGATGAGGTTATCTGTGTCTATACAGACCACAGGCCTCTCTCTCTTTGGGCGGGGCAGAAGGCTCTACATCAGCGTTTCATTCATTCTTTCTTTTTTTTTCTTTCTTTTTGAGAGAGGGTTTTGCTCTGTTGCCCAGGCTGGAGTGCAGTGGTGTGATCAAGGCTATCTGCAACCGCTGCCTCCCGTGCTCAAGCTGTCCTCCCCCTTCAGCCTCTCAAGCAGCTGGGATCACAGGCATGCGCCACCACACCTGGCTAATTCCTATTTTTTTTTTTTTTTTTTTGTAGTGACAGAGTTTTGCCATGTTTCTCAGGCTGGTTTTGGACTCCTGAGCTCAAGCAATTTGCCTGCCTCAGCCTCCCAAAGTGCTGGGATTATAGGCATGAGCCAGCAGGCCTGGCCTCAGTATTTCCTTTTTCACTTTATTAGGCTACTACCTGAGAAAGGGAGTGCAGCTTTTTTTCACATGTGCAAATCAGTAACTTGAATCTGAATTCCTGCCTGTGGTAGTCAGAGAGCTTGATCATCCTAACCATCCTTTTTGAATCTCCTCTTGGAGGCATCTCTCTTGTTTCAGAGTGGCTGAGTGTCACCCATATCACCCAACTTTGGTAGATGCTCTATTTGAAAAGAGGCAGGCTCTGCCTCGTACAACAATCTCTAATTCCTATTCTGGGCTCCTCAGATAATTTTGTCAAGAGCTTTCTGTCAGTAGTTCCTGACTCCTCCAGTCTCTAGCACCTTTGTAAGGCAGGCACATGTATATCCAATCTATACCAACAATCTAAGGACTTTAAAAATATTGAAGAAATTAGTGTTTGTTATCTGCGCATCCGTCAGAGGTATAGCACTAACAATGAAATCATTGCTTGTGACTCTAAGACACTTTAATAGTCACTGGTTTGTTTGCAGTGAAAATGCATTTGCTTTAATCTATTTAATCTTTGCCTTGGCAGAGGCAACATGAAAATAATTCTTAGAGACAACATTCAGCACCATTCTTTTTCACCATCAAATATTGATTACTCACTAAGTACAAATAGCCATACCAACTGATGTGGGCAACATAGAGAGATCATAGCCATGGTTCAGGTCTTAAGAAGTTGCAATTTATTGTGTAATGAAAACATACACTCATAAAAAGTACCAAGTTCAGAAGGTTCACCTTATAAGCTTCACTCCCTCGGTCTCATACGCACTGTGCCAGCCTGTCTCCCATGAGACTCTGAGCTCCATGAGGACATAGACTGTATTTATTCTTTTTCCCTAGAGTTTGACCCAATATTCTTTTTAAAAAATAGGAAAATATTTTGTTGTAACTACTAGATTGAGAATATTAGTGGAGGAAAAGGAAACTACAGACCAAGATTATAAAGAGGAGGCAAAAGGATCTTTCCTTCTTCAACAAACACTGAGAAAATCTCTTCCGGAAATAGCTTCTTTGGTATCATAGTGGGCGGACGTTGCCACATTGCCTTCTTTTCCATAGAGAGCTCAATTACAATTTCCCTTCACAAAAATTATGTATTGGATGAATGTTACCGATAATTCGAAATGTAAATCAAATGAATGGTAGTGTCAGTACTAGTGCTTATCGACCCATCGATCCATTGGGTCTTTCTATGTTCTCAAGAACAGCCAATGCTCTTTTAATGAGAAGCCCTCTGGCTGTCAGCAACCCTGGACCCGCCCCACACCCCCCTCTCCCCAGCGTGTCCAATCTCATCTCATTGTGCCATTCACTCTGAAGGTGGCTAATGGCCAAAGTTAATATGTTTTAGAGAAACAGAAGCACTTCTCCATTATTTCTGTAGACGTGTATCCTTGTTTATGAATTGTGTGCTCAGCCCTTTGCTGATAACTGCTGAGTCAGAACCAGTAGACATCTTAGGCCCAGACAGTGCTGGGGTGGGGATATGGGGAGCTGCTCCAGATGCCATTCCTTCTAACTTTGGCTTCCCTGAGCTGCAAAGGAGAATAGATCTAATTATTGCGTATGAAAATCTGTGAGGTGACATGGAGCCAAGTGTTTTTTGGTATACCCATTATAAGAGGAAGAAACACGTGGAAGGGCCAAGTGATTAAAGAAGAAAAACAGCAGCATTTAATGAAGAAAAACAGTTTCCGGCATAATTTCATGGGGGTGGTGTTCTCTTTAGAGATTAGGATCCCCAGGTCAAGGGATTATACACCTCTTAGAGGATAAGGAATCAGGCAGCTAAAAAGGAAAATCAAACATCTTTTCATCTCTAAAGTGAAATTCCTTTATTAGGAAACAGTACCTTTAAATGCACCTTTCTCTGAATTAATTTCACTTTCCAAAAAGCGTGTGCAGGTGTCTGCATCAGACTGAGAGAAAGCAGGTGTGGGGAAAAATAATTACCTGGAGCCTAGACATACTTAGTCTCATCTCCAAGGATACCTGCAGAAGCCAGAGGATGAAATTGTCTCTAAGACCCAAGATGAAAAGGTTATGAGAGGTCAACATCCTTAATTTGAATTTTTGTGGTCTTATCTCTCTTTTCTGTGTAACAATAGAACTTCTGTTATCAAAGGGCTTTCAATTTTGAAAAGACAACTGCTTTGTTAAAGTGAAACATTGGCTACTGCAAATGAGCATTAAAATGCTAAGCATCTGCTGCCACTTGCCAGAGGGAATAAATATTGCAATTGCTTCCTTCAGAATGCTCACTTGTTAGAATGCTGGCCAGGATAACACCTGAAGTGGGTGACATTTGAGATAATCAATCTAAGGCATATGCTGAAGTCTGTATTGTTTAACAAGAAAAAAAAAAAAGAAAGAAATAATCTTCTTAAATTATATTTAAGACACATTACCACAGGGTAAACTAAAAGCAGAAGTAGACAATCTATATTCCAGCAATATTAAGAAAAAGGTATGTGGTTAGCAGAACTTCACTATTATGGAGTTTAATTTTATGACTCTACATAATCTTACCAGGCATATTTCTCCCATCATGTGTTCTGCTATTTTCAGTGGCTGGATACATCCTTGTGTTGATTGAATGCTATGGTTTACATGTACTCTCCCAAATTCGTATGTTAAAACTTAATTGACAGTGTGATAGTACCAGGAGGTAGGTTCTTTAGTGGGTGACTAAGTCATGAGGATGGGTAAAACTAGGGCCTTTATGAAATGGCTTGAGGGATGAAGTTCATTTCCTTCTGTCCCTTCCACCATGTGAGGACACAGAGTTTGCTCCTTCTGGAGGATGTAGCAACAAGGCGCCATCTTGGAAGCAGAGATCGTGCCCTCACCAGATACCTAACCTGCTGGTGACTTGTTCATGGACCTCCAGGCTCCAGAACTGTGAAAAATAAGTCTTTCTTGTTTATAAATTATCCAGTCTCAGGTATTTTGTTACAGCAGCAGAAATAAACTAAGACATTGAGCATAGGTCAAAAGATCCTTGATCATAAAATCAATGTTCATTTCTGATTTTGTTTGAGAAAATTAGCAACTTATAATAGTGAGTTAGGCATGGTGGTGTGCGTCAATAGTTCCAGCTACTAGGGAGGCTTAGGTGGGAGGATCATTCAAGCCCATGAGTCTGAGGCCAGCCTGGGCAACATAGCAAGACCTCATCTCTGAAAAAAATGATATTGGTCTCTCTCTTTGTGACTTAATTACTTACTCTAAGCAGATCATTCAATTATGATTGAATTGCAGAAATAGTGTAAGAATTTGTGGATCATTTAACAGATTTATTGCAGAAGAAGTAAACAGTCTAATTTTATAAGAAGTATTTATAAAAATTTTATAAGGAACAATGTCCTAACTCCTTGGTATCTATCTTTAGCCCCACCAAACTCTGGTAGTTTCTTGTACACTATATTGCCTTTTCCTCATTGGACATTTGCTTTTATGATTTCTCTCTGCTCAGAATGCCCCAACCAGAAGTCGCATTCACAAAGATGTGTAGTTTAGTGCTTGGCGTTCGTACCAACTTTTTCAAAAGGCAGCCCCTCTCTTTTCACGGTTGAGTTTTGTGACCCTGCTTCTCCGTCCTGTAGCTTCGTGTACTTAAAACAATCGGAGAACTCCAATGTACTTATCTGTGTAACTCTGTTTTCCTAACTATAAAGTCATACTTTTGAAGAACAGCAAACATGTCTTGCTCATCTTTTTATTCTATGGCCTGGCACCTAACACATAATAGATACTCTAAAAGATTTGTTGAAAGGCTCACTGGCTGAGTTAAAGAGAGTTTGAGCTCCTCAAAACTGTCATAGAAGATCAGCAGTTACACTTCTTTAGTTCAAACAATAAAATCTACCACTGACTAACCTGAGAAAGAAGAGGGGTTTCCTGGAGAACCACCGAGGTAGCTCAGAAATAGAAGGAAAAGGTGGGCAATCCTGCTTTGTGAAGACAGTACCCAGCACAGTTAGGAATATCCAGATAAAGAAAGTTCATGGAACTTCTAAGGTGCAGCCATCAGTTGGGAAGTTTTAACTACCTCTTACTCCTGTATGTCATCAGTCGTGTTCAATTCCAGGAGAGTAGAGTCAGTTGGCCCAGAGAATCTCAGGTACTCACTAGTACGATCAGAGGGCCAGGATCTGTTACGGGAGGGAGGTGAATGTGTTGTGAAAGTATCTGAGCAGATAATAGCAGTAGCTCCCTGAAGACTTCTTCCTCAAAGCCTATCTTATAGAAGGGTTGAAGGTAGAGATTTGACGTGACATTTTTTCTATTACATTTCAATATCTGTACATTTTTTAAAAAGGTAGTATAAGGGTTGAACTTCAGAAGTTTAAATACTTGAATGACTTTTTGAACAACTGCTTCCACTGGTCTTCCTTCTGCTTCCCTACAATGCTTTGTTCACTTGGTGGGAGCAGAATTATCATCGGGTTGTGGAGTGAAAGTGTTGAGATTTCGACTCAGGTATATTTTAGCTCGTATTTCTTAATTTCCATTTTATACAAAATTTTTTAGGTATGTAACATATACCTGTAGCATGCAAATACTTACATATAAAAAGTTATTTTATTCTTTTTTACATTAGAGCTGTGAGATAAAAAAAGGATCTAATTCTATGAAGTTAGAAAGCTATGCAAAATTTCTAAAGTAAATATGAAAAACAAGAAAACTTTGTAACATGGCAAACTAGTTACATTAGAAACCAATATAAAATAAAATACTTTGTATTATATATTGTGTATGTTAATAAATATGCTAATAATTTTTGTTATAAAATAAAACAAGTTTTATTTTTCTGGCTTAAGGACTTGACCAGGTTTGATTGTGATAGTAGTCTGTGAAAATATCCTCAAATATTACTTTGTGATTGGTGATAGTTATAATAATACCTAATTAGAGGCTGGCTTTTTTTGAACAAATCCATCAAAAATAGATTCCTTTAACTGATTTCATCAAGTTAAAATCGTTACATGTAACATGGCAGGAGAAGTCACTTGTTTACTTGACATTTATCCTAAACTTAATAATGTTCAGATTCAATAACCACAGACTTTAAGAATTTCCAAGAGAAACCATGCCATTTCTAAATGTCTAATATTCTGTTTTATGATCTGAAGTAATTAAAACACAAACTGAAATCTTTTAAGTGAAGTTGTTTGAGTTTGTTGGAAAAGCCAAAATGCATAGTATCTTCATGAAAACAAACAAACATACTGTGTTTACCTGACAAAAAGTCAGCAAAGCAATTCGTGAGAGTGTGAAAGATTTAATTAGTCAGCAATGTTGTTTTTTATGGCACTAAATGCTGATTTTGCTTTTACTCGTTTATTTCATTTTATTTTGGATTGAGTTGGTTGGATTGGTAATGTTGTGTAGATTAATGAATCTGCATTTAGAGGTTATCCTTTCGCCTAGTATCACGTATCTTGTGGATGGTTAGTCTTGCCTCTCTTTTCCTCGTTTCCTTTTCATTTGAGTAAGAAGGCAGCCAGATCAGCTCTGCCCTTTCCTCCATCTTTTGTTGGATCTGCCTGCCTGTAAAAAGGGTGCAATCTGACTGTGGTGGATTGATGGCAAATTGACCCAAGCCTCCACTTGCCCTGTTTTGATGCCCTTGCAATGTTATTTTTCAGTTCCTCCCTTCAAGATGTGGAGTCCATTTCCCCACCTCTTGGATGTAGACTAGTCTTGTGACTTGCTTAGGTTAGCAGGATACAGTAGAAATGATCATCTGTTTGTGCCTTCCTGGCTCTGTTTGAACACTACTGTGCCATAAGAACAAGCCCAGACTCTCTTGCTGAGAGAGAGAAACTACTTATCATTGAAGACTATCCCTGACCATTCTGTAGACCAAGATGATCTGTCTAGTTTCTTTAACTCAATGTATTATCTGTCTTAATGAACACAGTCATGCTATTAAATAAAACAATCTTCTGACATTAGAATTTTGATACCAATCCAAAAGTGCTAAACTTCTTTCTGAATTTCTTGAATAGTGTCCCAAAAATGCATGTCCATTCAGAACTTGGGAATGTGACCTTCTTGAAAATAAGGCCTTTGGAGATGTAATCAAATTATGATGAGGTGCTACTGGGAGAAGGGGGGCCCTAAGTCCCATAACTGGTGTCCTTACAAGGAGAAGGAATTTGGAGATAGACAGAAACAAAGACACAGAGAGAGGAATACCATGTGAAGATGGCAGCAGAGACTGGAGTCATATGTCCAAGGAACAGGAAAGACTGAAGGAAGTGCTAGTAGCTGAGATAGGCGTCTGGAACAGGTTGTTCCTCGGAGTCTCAAACCGAGCATGGCCCTGATAACAACTTGATGTGGTCATTGAGCTTGAAAAACGGTGAGAGAATAAATTTCTGTTGTCTAAAGCCACCAAATATGCACTGATTAATACACCTGGAACAAGAGCTCAGGGATACTCATCCTTCTGGCTAAGTGAGTGACCATACTTGGTTGAGGTTTATAGAGTGGTAGAATAGGATTAAATGCACTCAAAACTAAAATTATTTCGAATATAGTATGTATTTGAAAAATTAGAGCACATTGCAGGATTTATAGTGTTTTAGGATTATCACGAAGAATAAACAATTTAAACATTTTCTGAATAGATGTTGTTTCACTGCAAATATGTTGAAAAGGTAAAATAAAATAAAAATGTCCTTCTATAGAACAATAAGAATTAGTAGTGTAGGAGGTTCATCTGTTCAACAAAAACTTATTAAGTACCAGGCACAGTGCTAAGTGCTAAGGTAGACAGTTAAATAAGGCTTTTTGATTTCAATCTTTGCTGATAATATTTGATATACTTTGAAAATTATTTTAAAAATAATTTCCAGTTGTTTGATGAGTGAAAGTAATCCACCGTTTGTAGATTTTATAATGCACTGTCTTGCTAATCGTCTTTTCCCTGTTCTCCATGGATAATTAAGGAGTGAAGTAAAATTCTCACCAATAGGCTTCCTCAAGAATGTCAAGACTCATTTTATCTCAGTGTTGTGACCTACATGTCAAATGAATCTTAGGAGTGGGGAAGAAAATAAAATTTTAGGCAAAGCCGGAGAGTAGTTCATGCTGTGGTATATGTCAGACAGTGCCTCGTGAGAATGTTAAAGTGCTTCTTCAGTTAAGTCAAACTTTTGATGAATGTTCAGAGTTTTTCTGTTGACTTTATATAGCCCGAGCTAACAGTATAGACTGTTTTTCCTTGTCAATGCCTAAGGCTGCATCAACAATGTCAGTAGCAGCAACAACAACAATTCTTTGAATAAAATGTTCTATTTTTCAGTAATGAATCCAGTGTCTATATCATCAGCTCCCGATCCCTCAGCCCTTTGGCTCTGAATACTTTCCAGAAGACTTCAACTGCCAAGAGCATATGTGGAATGTACCAGGTGTAAAAGGAGGCTTACATTTTCCTAGAACTCAGGAAGTTTTTCTCTTCTTTCTGTAAAGCGTGGGATGCTGGAAGGAATGACTGGGAACTCTCAGGCATTCAATATCACTCACTATTACAACTCAATCCTACAGGCACTCAGTCACTGTTGAAAGAATGAATGAGAAGCTGCAGATAATAATAATTAGGTGGGAATGGTAAGGGAGCTAGGAGTTTTCAACTTTAAGGAAGAAGACTGAGAAGTAACTTAGTATCCAAGCTAATGGCAGAGACTGTTGTGTAAAGTGTGACGTGGTAGAAAGATTTAGACTGGAAACAAGTTTTCAGTTAACTGTATGACCTTGCAAAAGTTCAACTTTATGTTCCTCAGTGACTTCCTCTTTAATTTAGGGATGATGATACTGGTGCTGCAGGATTCTGTGATGACTGGGACCTAGCTCACATAGGTGGTGGATCAATGGCAGCTGCTATTTCTTCCACACATACTAGGCATGATGAGATCCTTGAGATGAAGAGTCACGCACTGCCAATTTTTGTATTCCATAGAATGACTAGTTCAATGCTTGACTCAGAATGGGAATTCAGTATATTTGTTGCATTAAAACGCAATATGCATGATTTAGGTTAGACATAAAAGAAACTTTTTTCTTATTAGGTAAGTTCTGCACATTCCTGGACTCACTTATCTTAAAGGAGGGCTACAATAGTCTTAAGTTTTTGGAAATAGGAGGTACTGATGTGTTTGGATGTTTAGCTGTCAACATAGAGATGTTTAATATTGTTACCTTATTTTTTTTTTATTGCATTAGTGCATTTTGATTCTAAACCTTTCAAGTCTTTAAAACTGTGGAAGGGACTACAATAGGAACTTTTTTTTTCCCTAGAGAATTTAGGTCTCCAAATGAATCAATGTAATCTGCAGGTAGTAACATTCTGAATATGACTTTCTTCTTTCTATTAATAGATGGAATCTAGTTGACCTCCTCCACTTTTGCTAGGCTACAGTGATTATTTCCAAATTTAAAGAGATCCATGCTTGCCCTTGGGCCTAAAATCTTAAGTAAAATGATGTCCCTTGTTATTAACTCTACATCCGTAGAGCTAATAATTGATCCAAGGAAAATCTGTTGAATGGCTTCTTCTCGTATCTTTTTAATGGCTTTCCCAAAGTTCTGTCTTAATCCTCCCCAAACCTAAAAGAGTATCCAAAAAAACAGAATAGGGCAGAGATTTTTATTCACAGCAGTCAATTCCCCGCCCTTCCTGTATCTTACCTTTGTTCAAGCCAGCAGCTTGAGCTCCCACTGGTTTGTTGTCTAATTCTGTATGTTTGCAAGCTTTTTGTTTTCTTTTTTTCCTGTTTACCTCTTGGGTTGCTTTGAACAAGATAAAATGGATTCAGTTGAATGCCAACATTATGTGATTTGATTTTCATTACTATAATGCTTCTCCTTCCTTTTTTACTTTTGCTGATAATCATTTCTCTTAACTAAACATGATAATTAGCATTTTGTGTTTTCTTAACAGCTGTTTTCTCTCTAATCATCTTAAAAAAACCATAACACAAAGACGGATGTTTTTCTTCAAGTCATTTTTGTCTTTGGATTTCTAGTTTTAATTGTTTTTCTCATTTACTGCTATTCAGAAATAATTCTATTTCCATGTAATGCAATTAAAAAATATTTTTGATAAGAATTGCTTTTGAGTATTAGTTTTACCTGAAGTTTTCTTTTTTTTTTTTCCTTTCATTTCACCACAGGAAAAAAAAAATCTTATAGAAGATATTAATTTAACAAATCACCCCCATGACTTTTATGAGGTTTGTAGTCTATGTATAAGGCATAAGATATTCAAAGTCTAAACTTAAAAAAAAAAATGAAAATAGGTTTATCTAACTTAAAGAAAATATCCAATTATAGATGAAATTAATCACACTTTTTTTTTTTTTTTTTTTTTAATATGGAGTCTCTCTCTGTTGACCAGGCTGGAGTACTATGGCATGATCTTGGCTCACTGCAACCTCTGCCTCCTGGGTTCAAGCAATTCTCCTGCCTCAGCCTCCTGAGTAGTTGGGATTACAGGCATGCACCATGACACCCAGCTAAATTTTGTATTTTTATTAGAGACGGGGTTTTGCCATGTTGGCCAGGCTTTCTCGAACTCCTGACCTCAGGTGATCCACTCCCCTCAGCCTCCCAAGGTGCTGGGATTACAGTCATGAGCCACCCCACCTGGTAACATTTATGATAATTCTTTATCAAGACCATTCCTTAGGTATCTTTAAATAATGTTTTCATACAAAAGCATAATGACGTGTTTATCCTTCCTGAAGGATATAAAACAGAATCAAAACAAATAGAAATATATGCCACATTTTTACATGAAAAGACAATATTAGAAAATGTCAGTTTTCCTAAAACTGATATGAAAACTTAATACAATTACTATTTACATTTGCTTTCTACTGCGGTGTCATAAATTATCACTAATTTAGCAGCTTAAGAAATACCTATTAATCTCAGAGTTTCTGTAGGTCAGAATTCTGGGCAAAGCTTAACAGGCTCTTTGATTTAGTTTTCACCCAATGTTTTCATGATGACTCTGTGAGCTTGGGCAAGTACAAAGGCCTACAGATTATTTTAAGGATGAAGAAGTCACAAGATTCTAAAGCCAGGCTTGTGATCTCTTTAGCAATATGATTCCCTCTAAAATTGAGTAGATTTCCTCTGTGCTTCCAGCCAGTTCCACGTTTCCTTATTCATAATCAAATTAACTTTTCTAGAAAAAGATAATAGGTCTTCTTTATTTTCCCGATTTTTTTCCCCTATCTCTACCTCTCTAGTTTGTGCCTTAATGGCAGCTACTTCAAAACCATCTGGGACAGCAGCCTTAACTCCCACTGTTTGGAAGTTCAAAGTATTCCATTTGAAGGGCCAATTGTGTAAGGCCCCAAATATCTCTACTCTGTATTTCTCTTTCCACAAACCTGCAAATTCCCACTTGATCTCACCTTATATGTAATGCCTTACTAAAGTGAAAGTAAAAGTCCATACTACCACACTTTCCAACCACTTCTCCTGGCGTCACCCAGTCTGCCTTGCAAGTTAGTATAGGTGACTGTTTTACTAAACATTAGAATAAACTTTGTCAACTTTTCAGAGTATGATATCCATTTCCACATTTTTAGTTATCCAAAAAAAATCCAATGTCTTATATTATTATTGTTAGAGCAGCGGTTTACATAAAAATATCTATTTCTGTATTAAAGTATAAAGTATTAAATAAAGATTCATTTACAAGACTGTAGCAGCAAATGAATCTAAAATATGTGTGTGTCTTATAACAATAGAAATTTATTATTTTACAATAGTTGGTTGCAGGTTTTCCAGGTCATCAGTGGTTCTGCTCCAAACGGTGATTTAGAGACCTACATCTCATCCACCTGTGGCTCCATCATCCTTGAGTTCTATCTAATAGAATCTGAGTGGAAATGATGGTCATTTTGTGTGTCTTCCCCTATTCTCTTCTCCTTCTACTGAGTAGATGCAGATCAAGATAAGAATTTCAATTCGTATCTTTAAATTTAAATTCTTGATAAGAATTTAAGTTCGTATCTTTAAATTTAAATTTGTATCTTTAAATTTAAATTCTTATCCGGATAAGAATTTAAATTTGTATCTTTAAATTTAAATTCTCAGCTTGATCTGCATCCACTCAGTAGAACTCAATGACATGAGTTAGGTCTCACATCTAAGTTCAGTTGAAGCAAGGAAATGTAATCTATTCATATTCCAAAGTAGAAAAAATAGATTCATTTTAGATTTTGGTAAACAACTAACAGTCTCTATTGTACCAGCAAATGATTATTTATATGTCTTCATTTAGGGTATTTGCTGCAGCTTTTAAGTAACAGAAAGCTCGATTCTGCAAATGTAAATCTACTTAGATATATTTCATATAGTCCCAGACACATAAAGAAATTTGGCAAATCTATTCTGATTTTTTTTTTAAGAATTTGGGTCAGACTCTTCTTTCTAAAAACACAGTGAAAAAAGCTTCTCAGTCTGGTCTCCAGAAGCATTCTTCTCCGTAGTCCCATGCCCACTACCCACCTAGAACATTGAAATTTGTTGCTCTACAAAGAGTTCTCTGAACTACTGGAACTCTTCAGAAACAAAATTTATAACACATCTGCAATTAGAAAGAATCCTTCCAGTCAATCCAGGTCCTTCCCTGGGATTGGGAATGTGCTTGGGATACCACCATGTCTCAGAGTCTGCCCTCTGTTTAATCTTTTGAATCACTTGTTTCTCTATACACTGTTAATAGTTTTTCATGGCTTTTGTAACAAATAATTACGAATTTAGTTTTTAAGAGACACTGATTCTCTCACCATTCTGGGACCAGAAGTTGGAATCAGTCTCACTGGGCTGAATGAAATTCAGGTGTCAGCAGGGCTTCACTCTCTGCAGAGGTCTAGGAGAGGCTCTGTCCATCCCTTGCTTCTTTGACCTCTGGTGACTTCCAGGATTCTTCATCTGTGCCACATCACTCCGATCTTCAAGTCTCTTGCTTTGTCTCCACATGTTCTCTGAGGAGGATTGAGGGGAAATCTCTTGCCTGGTTCTTCCAGTTTCAGGTGGCTGTTGCTGTTTCTTGTTGCATTGCCACATCAGCCCAATCTCTGCCTCTATCTTCACATTGCCTTTTCTTCATCTGTCTATAAAATCTAGCCTGCCTGTCTCTTATAAGGACACTTGTGATGGCATTCAGGTCTCACCAAGGTAATCCAGAACACTTGCCTCATTTCAGGATCCTTAGCTCAATCGCATGTGCAAATACCCTTTATCTCAAGTAAGGTAACATAGATAGTTTCCAGGGATTATGACCTGATATCATTAGGGAAACCATTTTTCAGTCTACTACATATATACCCAATGTCAAACTTTTTTTCGGTGGAACTGGAACACAAGAAGCTAGGAGAAGACCAGCTGGAATATGTGGGTATTGGTTATATTTACTAATTAAAATGCATTCCATGTGCCCACTTTATCTCCAGAGACTGGATAAAAAGAAAGCAAGCTGTCTTCCCTCTCTTTTTTCCTTACATATGAAAATCAAAAAAAGATAATAAGAAGAAATTCATACAAACCAAGTTATGTTTAAGACTCAACTTAGTTTTACCTGAAAGTTTACACAAAAATATTGAAGATCTGATTAAAGGTAAGCAATATCAGAAAGGCACTTGCTTTCTAGTACAAATTCAACTGCTAGAATCTCTACTAATAGTTTACTTTTTTGTTCAGTTGAGAATCTTAGAATTCTAGAACCAAAAGGGGTCACTGAGATTGTCTATCCTAATTCCTTTATTTTAGAGGTGAAAAAATATGCCCACAAAGGATAAGCTTCTCACCAATGTTACAAAGTTAGTTAACTTGCAGAATTACTCAGCTTTTTTCCTTGCCTCCGTTTTAGTGCTCTGACCTTTTAGACTTATTGCTATGACCATTTTCTCCAGTGTTACACAGAGTTGCAATGTACCCTTCTAAATGTTTAATCACCTCTACCCCTAATATAGAAAGCTGTACATGTTGCCCTTTAAATTGTTTATTCACACTTGAACACAGAAAAATAAGTCTCCACCAGAATTCTTTTCAAACATCCAAGATAATGTGGACAGAGAAGATAAATTCAGGGGAAGGAAGTTGGAGAAAGTCACTACCTGTTGGAATAACATCTTTTCACTAGATGACTATTACCTGCCCAAATTTTAAAATATGAGCCCAAATTTTAAAATAATAATAAACTAAATCAATCCAAACACCTCCCTCCCTCAATACATGAGGATTACAATTTGAGATGAGATTTGGGTAGGGACACAGAGCCAAACCATATCATTCCTCCACTCACCGTTTCCAAATCTGATGTCTTTTCACATTTCAAAACCAATCATCCCTTCCCAACAGTCTCCCAAACTCCATTTCAGCATTAACTCTAAAGTACACAGTCCAAAGTCTCATCTGAGACAAGGCAAGTCCCTTCCACCTATGAGCATGTAAAATCAAAAGCAAGTTAGTTACTTCCTAGATGTAATGAGGGTACAGGCATTGGGTAAATGCTCCCATTCCAAATAGGAGAAATTGGCCAAAACAAAGGGGCCTCAGGCCCCATGCAAGTCCAAAATCCACTGGGGTAGTTATATCATAAAGCTCTGAAATGATCTCCTTTGACTCCATGTCTCACATCTGGGGCACAATGCTGCAAGGAGTAGGCTCCCACCGCCTTGGGCAGCTCCTTCACGTGCTGTGTTGAATGCCTGTGGCTTTTCCAGGTGCACTGTGCAAGCTGTTGGTGGATATACCGTTCTGGGGACTGGAGGATGGTGGCCCTCTTTTCACAGCTCCACTATGCCCCGTGGAGTCTCTGTGTGGGGGCTCCAAGCCCACATTTTGCCTTTACACTGCCCCAGCAGAGTTTCTTCATGAGGCCTCTGCCCCTGCAGCAGACTACCATCTGGACACCCAGGCATTTCCATACTTCCTCTGAAATCAAGGTGGAGGTTCCCAAAGGTCAACTCTTGTCTTCTGTGCATCAAAAAATGCAACTGAAATGTGATCTGGAGTTGAGTTGCATTCATAAAATTACTTGAGATAAATTCATCTTTTTATAATATTATGTCATCCCATGTAAGCAAATAAACAGTTCTTCACTTATTCAAATTATTTGCCATGTGCCTTTTAGGGATTCACATTTTGTCCACAGAGGTCCTATTCCCTATAAAGTTAATACCTAGGCTCTTTCATTGTTTCTTGCTAATGAGAAAGATGACATGTTTCATTACAATTTTTAGTTGGTTTTGCTGGTATAAGGAAATATTAATTTGCATTGGTTCAAATCTGACAGCTTTACTTATTTATAAGTTACTTTACTTGTTGACTTGGTCATTTCAAATATAATGTTTTTAATTATCAGTGTTCAAGATATCTAACAATATGTACAACAGAAGGAAAAATGATGGACATTCTACTCTTGTTCCCAGTATTTTTTTTTTAGACAGAATCTTGCTGTGTTGCCCAGGCTGGAATGCAGTGGCACAATCTCAGCTTACTGGAACCTCTACCTCTTGGGTTCAGGTGATTCTTCTGTCTTAGCCTCCTGAGTTGCTGGGACTATAGGTGTGTGCCACCACACCTGGCTAATTTTTGTATTTTTAGTAGAGACAGCGTTCTGCAATGTTGGCCAGTCTGGTCTTGAACTCCTGACATCAGGTGATCTGCCTGCCTCAGCCTCCCAAAGTGCTGGAATTACAGGCATAAGCCAATGCACCTGGCCCCCAGTCTTAAAAAGAATGAATTTAACTACTATTTTTCATTAAGAGTATTTGATGTAGACTTTGGTACACAACGCTCAACAAATCAAGGAAATTCTTTTATAAAACAGGCTTGTAAGCTAGTTGTTGTTGTTTTAATCCTAAATAGGTATTGAGATTTTTCAATTTTTTCCCCACAACTATTGAGATAGCCAAATGATTTTGGAGTCATCTGCTGATTTGTAAGCAGTGGCTAAGAGCTTTGGCAGTCTCACATGTTTATAGAATCAATTGTTTGTAAATGTGATAAAATGAGATCCAGAGAGATTAAAAGAGCATTGAGATAAATCCAATATTTTGTACTACTTTTCCTCTTGAGGTGGTTGTGGCTTAGGGCCAAGAAGCAACGAAGCTGAGATGTTTCAGCTATGAGGTTAGGAAGATGAGCAGATCATTTGTTAATTTTGTATGGCTCTCGAGACAAAACAAAGTATCTCAGAGCCTGTCAAGAGGGAGGAGACTTACTAGGTATAAAGCAAAAAAAAATAAGAAGAAGAAGAAAAAAAAAAATTCTAGTTAGGACCTTGGCAGAGTTCTACCCTAAAAAAATATAGTTAATTTGAAATACATAAGCCTTCAGTAAAAGTGATATACAGCATCCAACCACTGAATTTCCATGTGTCATAGTCTTCTAGTCTGATGCCAGCAATTGAAAATCATCTGGAAGGCCTGCCATCATCTAAAGTCTCAAATGTTCTCTACAGTTTTTATATACAATATCAGAAAACCATTTAAATATTTTCAAGTGTTCCAGGAGATAGAAGAAAATGACTAAAGACAATAAAAACAATAGACCTACAGGTTATATACATACTAGAATCATAATACATCCTTGAGGATAAATATAATTAATTTCTTGTGCTAAAAATAGTACATGGAAAAATGGGGAGATTCACCATAGGACTGGAATCTTTAACAAAAAGAATCCAGTGGCCAAGAGGTCATTTTAGAACTGCAACATACAACAACTGAAAGTCAGAATTTAATATATAGGTTTAACAGCAGATTAGAAACAACAGAAGAGAAACTCAGTGAACTGAAGGATTGGTCATCAAAAATGTTCATATAAAAGTATGTAAAAAAAAGAATAGAAGATGCAGAAAAAAGACAAAAAAATATATACAGTGTACTATGTAACACAAATATATAAATACATATTATGGAACACAAAAAGAAAGATAACATAGTTATACTAACATTAGAAACCCTAGACACTACAGCAAAAAAGTCAAAAATAAAGACATTTTATAATGATTAATAGGTTATTAATTAATAGGTGAGAAGGGAGATAATGAGTTGGGCTAATGGATTAGTTAATACGGGAAGGATTAAACCAACATTTTCGGGGTATGGGCCAATAGCTTGTTTAGCTGACCTTACTTAGAACATGGTGTAATAGGTAGCACAGAGAGCTTTGAGTTCTCAGTTATGGGTTCAATTTCTATAGTTCTAGAAATAAGAGGGTTTAAAACTCTGTGATTTACTCTATCAAAGTAACTGTTTTATCAGACATCTTTCTTATGTTTGAGGTGGGATGCTGGATGTTCGGATGGGTATCGAAATATATACATAGCGCTAGTGTAAGTGGCAAAAAATTTTTTCATAGGAGATATATCAGTTGGTCATAGTGGAATCGAGGATATACTGTTTGAATGTATAAAAATAAGGTGGTTAAAAGGAGGGTTTTAGAGATGAAATTTATTGTGATAATAAGCTAGTTAAGATATAGGTTATAAGAATTAGGCTGTTAACTAACAGTAATTATTCCAGTCTGATATAAGCTTATTCGGAGGAGAATATTTTCATGTTACTTATACTAACAGTGTTGCTTCTATTGAATAATAGATTAGTCCAATGTGATTTTAGGAGTTCAGTAAAGTGAGTAGAATTAAATGAAGTTGAATATTGAGCTTGAACGCTTTCTTAATTGGTGTCTGCTTTTAGGCCAACTTTGGTAACGAAAAGTTTTACTCTCTGTAAAAGGTTATTTCCTAGGGTCTGAAGAGCTGTCCCTCTTCAGACTAACAATTAAATTTACAGGGGGATTAAATAAATCTGTAGGTAAATTTAAGGTTGAACTAAGATTCTGTCTTGGACAACCAGCTATCACCAGGCTCGGTAGGTTTGTTGCCGCTACCCATAGATTTTCCCACTATTTTGCCACATAGTTGGTGTGCTCTTCTAGCTATCCTTGGGTAGCTCGCTTGGTTTCGGGGAGCGTTGTTGAAGTTCTCTGTACAAGGTTATTTCTAGTTAATTCATTATGCAGAAGGTAGAAGGATTTGTCTTTGCTTTTTGATGCTTTGTTAAGTTTTTTCGTCTTTCTCTTATGGTACTGTATCTATTGCGCCTAAATGCAATTTCTATCACCTATACTTTTATAGTAGGTAAATGATTTAATTATTATAATTTGGTAGTATAATTATATGAGTTTGGGGCTATAATTAGCTCAAAGTGATCAGGTTAATGATGAGATCTTCCGGGTGTAAGCTGGTTACTTTAGGTTAAGCTACCCTTTGATTCATCCAAGCGAACTTTCCAGTACGCTTACCATGTTCTGACTTATCCCCTCTATATCAGTATGTAGTAGTTTTTGGTAAAGTACTTTTATATGATGTTTGAGGAGGGTGATGGGCAGTGGGTGTGTGCTTCATGGCCTTATTCAATCAAGCTCTCTAGTCCCGATTTACTGCTAAATCCTCCTTGGGTCTTTAGGTTTCATAAAGGTTGTCATAGAATTTTCTGAATTAGAAAATGTAGCCCATTTCTTCCCACTTCATTAGCTACACCTTGACCTAACGTTTATATGGTCATACTTGTGCTTACTTTATAATCTTTGAAGGGTTTGCTGAAGATGGTGGTATATAGGCTGGGGGCAAGAGGTGGTGAGGTCTGTCGGGGCTTATCGATTACAGAACAGGCTCCTCTAGAGGGATATAAAGCACCGCCAAGTCCTTTAAGTTTTAAGCTGTTGCTTGTAGTATTCTGGCGAATAATTTTGTTGATTAAATCATTGAGGTTTGGGGCTAAGCATAGTGGGGTATCTACCCAGTTTGTGTCTTAGCTATTTTGTCTTCAGGGTGTTAAAACCACTTCCGTAGTATATTTTATTATTGCTGGAGTTTTCTACAACTTAGATATAGATTAGCTTTATTGAGGATAGACTTTAAACACTCTTTACGCTGGGTTCTATTAACTTGAATTAATTGTATGGGCTCGGTGGCTGGCATGAAATTGACCAACTCTAATAATTAATGTAGCTTAGTTAAGCTTTTGTTTATTGCTAAAAGTTTGTCACTGCTGTTTCCCGTGGGGGATTTTGAGCTGCATGTGGGTGCTTGATACTTGCTCCTCTTGTTCTCATAATCTAGAGGGCATTTCCACAGGGATGTGGACACTTGCATGTGTAATCTCACTGAGAGCTAATAGAAAGGCTAGGACCAAACCTATGTGTTTATGGAGTGATGAGCACCCATATAGACATTTTCAGTGTCTTGCTTTGAAAAACTTAAGCTACATTAACTTGATAGATGTGAAAGTAATAGTGATGAGGGGAATAATTATAAGTGGGAATTTTTGAGGTTTAATTTAAGTCTGTTTGGTTGACTAGGGTATAGTTTTAAGTGTGTTCTCTGGAAGGTCTTATTTAAGTTCTGTGAAGAGTAATCACAGCTAGTAATATTAATTAAAATATATAGTGGTTGTAGCAGGTAGGTATATTTGCTAGTTAAATGGGGATTATGTTTAGTGAATTTTGTTAGTAGAGGGATATCTGTTTAGGGTAACTGACTCAAAAAATACAGGTTGATTCGGATTTTTGAGTACGATTTCTTGTTATTAGGTTGTGGTTAGTTATGTTTGTGGGTTTATGGGCATGGTTGAGTATAAATACAAATTAGTTATTAATTATGTCTCACAACCATGAATTAAATAATAACCTTATGGTTGGGATATTGATCAACACATTCAATTTAGGTTCGATCGTAGCAATAAAGCTTAGGAAAATCACATTCAGGTACCACAGCAGTTTGTTTGGAAGACTTAAGTCTCCCGGCGATGCTGATTGATTACACCCCCAAAAGTTAAAATACGAAAGGCACGTCATGCTCCCATGATTGAGTTAAGAGGGTGATAGCGCTGATACTATCGAGATGTCTTATTTAAGGGGAACATGTGAACGATCTTAATGATACGGCCCTGAGGTAGGAATTAATTTTCCTTCTCACCCCAAAGATATCCAAAACCCAATCCCCAAAATTGTGACCATGTAATATATAATATGTAGTAATTTGTCTTTAATTTCTCCCAAACCTCCTCCAATACCCCAAAACTAACCTCTTCCTTTTTTTCTTGAGACGGTGTCTTGCTTTGTCAGTCAGGCTGGAATAGTGCAATGGCTTGATCTCAGCTCACTGCAACCTATGCCCCCAAGTTCAAGTGACTTTCCTGCCTCACACCCTGAATTACAGGCACCTGAATTACAGGCACCTGCCACCACACCCAGCTAATTTTTATATTTTTAGTAGAGACTGCATTTCACCAGGTGGGCCAGGCTGATCTTGAACTCCTGACCTCAGGCGATCTACCCGCCTCAGCTTCCCAAAGTGCTGGGATTACAGGCATGAGCCACCGTGCCTGGCCACTACCCTCTTCCTTATACATATAACAACTTTGTGACAACTACATGTGTATATCTGTGCATAGACAGGCAGACACGTGTTGCCTTTCTTTTACATTCCAACACTATTAGCACCCAATTTCTTGTGATCAGTGTCACATTGACTCAGACACAAACCCACTGTTCAACGGCTTTTCTTCACAACAATCTATGGTTCATGGCAGCATGAGGCGAAGCCCACGCAGACAGCTGTGTTTACTGCCCTCAGTGATCTGAACCATTTCAGTGACTGTCTTCGGCTCATTTGTTGAAAACTAAACCT
This sequence comes from Plecturocebus donacophilus, assembly GCA_004027715.1. NCBI lineage: Eukaryota > Metazoa > Chordata > Mammalia > Primates > Pitheciidae > Plecturocebus > Plecturocebus donacophilus. The sequence continues at coordinate 126,049 of PVKP010000215.1, forward strand.
TTTGGTCATACACTGATGATCCTCTACCATTTAAACAAACTATTATCTCTCCATGAGCTTCATCTCTCATCGTAGTCAACATTGTAGCCAAATTTGTGACTCTAGAGTTCAACCAAAATTCCTTTCCAGTCTCTGCATTTTCTTAAGTCATTTACTTTTCTTAAGTCATTTACTTTTCTTAAGTAATTTACTTTTCTTAAGTCATTTACTCTAATTCAATTATTTTAAACTTACTCTAATTAAACTTTCTCCTTTTGCCTTTGGAACTGTACAAATTTTTAAAGCTAACTTTACAATTCTCCATGAAATTTTTTGAAATTTCATTTATTTGAAAGAACAGGACTCCCTAGGCCCTAGTCAGTTGTCTTGTAATTATTCTGGCTTTCATAATAGTTGGTTGTATAACTCTCTTATGTCCTTTAATGGATTGTAACCTCTTTTTGGACAAGCACTTGTCTTAATTATTTTTAAATCCATCAATCAGCCCAAAGTCTTATGCAAAAAGCTCAATAAATATTTGTTGAGCAAATTAATTATTGGATGAGTAAATATATAATGAATGTAATGAAGGCTGGAATTTTGTTACCAGCAGCCAGTTTTCATGACTTTCAAGTGTAATGACATTATAGTTATATGTATCCATGTATGTGGAAATGTCATATATGCACATATGTAGGTAGGTATGTACACATCCACACACATCTATATGCATACTCATATATACTTATGCATACACATATTTTTATACTTGTAAAGTGAAATGGAGGAGGTTCAAGTTTTTCAAAACATATCGTAAAGCTTGTTAAATATTGCTTATCTGTCATATATTAGTTAATAATTTTAATAAATTTTTTGACCATATGATATAAATATGAATACATATTTAAAGATATATTTCTTTTTAAATGGTCTCTTTTAAACTGTGACATAAATAATCACATAGGACATTAGCATTTGTTAGAAGTATATAGCATTTGTAGAAAATAATGATGTATCACTGAAGCAACTGAAACTGAGGCAAAACATATAACCTATTATGACAGTAATAGTCCAGAGGAGTAATGCAGTTTTGACACAATAAATATCACGAGATTGTTGTTGTTTTGAGTCACAGCAAATGTAAAGTTCCCTTTCTATAGCTGGGCTTATAGCTTTGTTTATCTCTGGTGCCATTTTGCTATTCAATTTACTACATAGTGATTGTCTAATACAATGAAAACCAGAAATTCTTCCACTGAGCAATGCTGCACTGTCACCTAGCTCTTTCCAGTGAGAAAATAGGATTGAAAGAGGTGATTGCAATAAAGTAGCACTGTTATACATTGGAATATAGCGAATATGGCATTTTTTTCAGCTACATTGCGTGACTAACAGCATGAAACCTTAGACGTTGCCCCAGCAGAATGAGTGACAGATCTGACTTACTTTCCTGCGTGATATGTCCTAATTTTTCTTACCTGCTTGAAAATAGACTGCCTAAAACGGCAAAATAGGTTATTAGATGAGGAAATCTGCTACAATTAAGTAAAGTGAGAGACAGTGAAGTTGAAAGCAGACCAAGCCCACACTTACTTTGACTTGCTATTTCACATCACAAAGATACAAAGCAGTTTTATATTCTTTATTATGGAGAAGGACTGTAAACTGTTTGCTCTTTTATATCAGATCTTCCAGGGGCTGCAGAATTTTGTAACCCATAATCCGTTTACGTGCCTTGCTAGTCCAACCCAAAACGGGGGCTTGAATCCCTTCCTGAAGTGTTCATTAGCATTATAAATTAGCCTCTTTCCTTCTCGACGTATTTGTTGATTTGTTTGTATTTTAGTTTCTCTCTACTTTGAGAAGTAACTTGAAACAGTTTATAATGTAAATACACATATGGGAGTTAAAAGTAAAGGCTAAAGGTTGGAAAATATTGAGAAGAAAATAAATACTAGAGCTTCCAAAGTTTCACCAGGAAATGAGGAATTCAGGTAAGGGGTGGTTTTTTTCCCTCATGGAAAAAGATGCAGAATGAGATAGAACATCAGAGATCTTGGGAGTAAACAGACCTTGATTTGAGAGGATATGAAACCAGCATGTTGTAAGACAAACTGCTAGGAACATTTATCCATTTTCTTTATTTTCTCTTTGGTCTTTATTACTATTCAGTTAATTCTTTTAATGAAAATATCCATCACGACTAGACTCATGGGTAGCACACCAAGGGGATAGCTATGGTGATTGGCTGAAGTGGGAAATGCCTAGATATCACTCTTCCTATCTCCAGAGCCTGTTTTCAGATTGAAATCTGCAGGATCTGAATTTCCATCTATTTCAGGAGGCCACATTCCACTATAAGGTGAAAGACTACCTCTAAGCAATTGATAACAGAAGGTTATAGCTTTTTGTTTCCTGGCAGCCAACAGATAGCAAAGAAGCTTGCTAGAGTTATCTGATAAAATATACCCTACCACTTTAGAAGAAACAAACCTTTACTTGGCACTACATTCTAGTAGAATTTACCTTATATTTTATTGACTTTATGGAAAGGATTCTCCATGTCCAGTAGCAGGTTTGCAGGATGATTCAAGTGCATTACATTTATTGTGCACTTTGTTTCTATTATTATTTCATTGTAATCTATAATGAAATAATGATATAACTCACCATAATGTGGAATCAGTGGGGGCCCTAAGCTTGTTTTCCTGCAACTAGATGGCCCCATATGGGAATGATGGAAGGCAGTGACAGATTATCAGGCATTAGATTCTCATAAGGAACACATAACCTAGATCCCTCATATGCACAGTTCACGATAGGGTTTACACTTCTCTGAGAATCTAATGCTGCCGCTGATCTGACAGGGGGCAGAGCTCAGGCACTAGTGGGAGTAATGGGAGTGGCTGTAAATGCATATGAGGCTTTGCTCATGGGCTCACTGCTGGCCTCCAGCTGTGTGGCCCTTAGAGCCCTGGGCATGTGCATTTGGCATGTACTTTAAATTGTCTTTCTTGAATATTAATTATCTCATCAGCACTTAAGGATAACCCATTTATGAGACAGAACAAATAAATTAGGAAATAAACATTTCCTTCATTATAACAAAGACTACACATAAAAAAGGCATTGGAGAAAGTGGGAGAAAGAGACAGGTGGGAAACCTGTTTTAATAAAATTTACATTTAAATGTTTTATGTTCACATGCAATCTCTTTCTCCAGATCCTCTGTTTTTTTCTTGGAAGTCTTCCTGGTGTGGCAAGCTCCAAGGAAGATCAACAATAGATTATTACCATATTTCCAAAAACATATGGACAAGACAGATTTTTAATAAGTGCTGCTTAGTTCTAAGTGGGTACTCTCTTATAATATTGGCTCTTTCCATTACTGTGTATCCAAAGCCTATTTAGATGGATATTCTTTCCTTACATTCCCTAAAATAGCTGCATTTAAAATATAACACCCAGTATACTTGAAGTCTCTATAAGGTGAATATGAATAAAATCAATTTAAAGGGTAATTACTACAGTTTCACAGTGAAGATTCTTTGTATCAAGATTGCAGTTTTGGAAGACTATAAATGTTGAAGGGATCATAAAATAACAACCATTTGGTGAGGGCCCATGTCTTCTGCTTTTGAAATAGCTTGAAGTTAATGACAATATTTCACCAAAGGTATCATCAACAGGTGTCATGATAAGTTCAGTTAGTTTTCCCTGAAGGTGGTGAGCAGTGGGATGCTAATTTCATGCTAATTTTGACTTTGATTCCTTTCTATCATTAATTTATTCATCAGCAGTGACAGGTCCTGAACTTCACAACAAAGCCAAAGATCTCTAGAGATCGAGTGAATCAGGCCAACAGGAAGGAGAGTAGGGAAAGCTTAGTTTTAGAAGCGAAAAACTCATAATTAACCCCACTTATTTTAAAGGCACTAGTATCCAGGTTTTTTCTTTGTAGAATAATTGTATAATACATTATTGAAAAAAAGAGTCCTGCTTCTTTACAAAATCTTTCCAGTAAGGGTAATATTTACAAAAGTTGTAATCAGCAGCCACAATAAATGGGATTTTTCTTTGGTTTCATTTTTTTTCCCTATGGACAGGATATGAAGTATTAGGCTGCTGATGAGGACATATCTGAGACTGGGTAATTTATAAAGAAAAAGAGGTAAAATGGACTCAGAGTTCTACATGGGTGGGGACGTCTCACCATCATGGCGGAAGGTGAAAGTTACGTTTTACATGGCGGCAGGAAAGAGAATGAGAACCAAGTGAAAAGGGTTTGCCCTTATGAAACCATCAAATCTCATAAGACTTATTCACTACCATTTGAACAGTATGGGGGGTAAACCTCCTGCATGATTCAGTTATCTCCCGCCTGGTCTCTCCCACATGTGAGAATTATGGGAGCTACAATTCAAGATGAGATTTGGGTGTGGACACAGCCAAACCATGTCATATAACTTATAAGTGAGCTTCAAGTGTGAAAGGTTTGGTTGTAGCTGGCTCTGTGTGTGTGTGTGTGTGTGTGTGTGTGGTGTGTGTGTGGTTTGTCTAGTAAAGAATTTAATCTTATTTAAGGAGAGGTATGGCCTTTGTCCTTAGCTTCTGGAAGTTAATATCTAAGCCCATAGAACATTGTTTCTGACAGATAGGAGAGTAACAATGTGATTTAGGGCAGGGGGGCTGGCCATGCTAGGCATTCCAACAACGTGATTTTGGTGTGGGAGCCTTGGGTCACATGGTAACAGCTTGCCCTCTACAGGTGCCGGACACTGAGTCAGCCAAGGGTGTAGCTAGCTGTGCCTTCAGGTGGAGTGCCAACAAGGACTCTGGGCACCAAGGCCTGGGTGAGCTTCCCTGGTTGGCAGCACTCTGCCCTTATTGTCATACTTGAAGGCAACACTTTCCATGACTCTACTCAGAAAGGATGGCCGGGAACTCTGAATGTGGAACCTTCCTGGACTCTGCTCTAGGTGTTTTTTTATTGGGCTGATTTTGGTCTGTATCCTTTAGCTGTGATACACTGTAGCCATGGATATAGCAGCTTTATGAGCCATCTATTATTCACCAAAAGCTGTACCCAAGGATACATAATTTCACCTTAAAACAATTTATGGTTTGGGATGGAATAGGTATTGTTGAAGCATTTCTATTTCTAACTCAGAGTGTCATGAAATAAAGATTAAGAGTAATGGCTTTACGAACTCACTAAAAATTCTTGAGCTTCATGCCTTCCTCCGCTTCATATTGTAGTTTTCTTCTTTCTTTTTTTTGCTGGGGGACAAGGTCTGGTGCTATCACCCAGGTTGGAGTACAGTGACCTGATCATAGCTCACCGTAACCTCTGCCTCCTGGGCTCAACTGATCCTTCTGCCTCAGCCTCCTGAGGAGCTGGGACCACAGACATGCACACCCAGCTAATTTTTGCATTTTCTGGTAGAGACTGGCTGTTGCCCAGGCTGGTCTTGAACTCCTGGACTCATGTAATCTGCCCACCTCAGCCTCTCAGAGTGCTGGGATTACATGTGTGAGCCACCGTGCCCAGACTGTAGTTTCCTTTTGATGATTATCCAGGAAGGGATTTGGAAGGAACTACAGTCAGCACATCCCAGTCTGCAAGTCATCCTGAGTGGGAGCAGCTTATTCAGGGGAGAAGTAGGATGGCTGGGTCCTTTCCCCTAGCAGCAAGGTGGATATTGGAACACAGAACAACTGCTAAGACATGGCCTTCAGGCTTAAATCTAGGAGGAATTGGGAGGATTTCCCAAAGGAAGTTAAATGGCAAAAATTTATAAGTTTTAATATACAGGAAAAAATTACAAAATAACAAAAATCTGTCTATAGTATTAATCAGCCTCCTATTTGTATTCTCACCCTACTTTCTGTTTTCCAGCTCCAGGGTCCATGCATGTATGTGGCTCATGGGACATTGCAGCCACAGGTATCACCAGAGCTTCACTTCCTATCACAGACTTTATTCTCACACATATTCGGAGCATAGTATAGCTTCTCAGGTAATTTAAACTCAATGTTAATTAGATAACAACAGATTAGTCTGTGCTCCTCTCATGGAGATTTAAACTCAAAGAACTATAATGCCTTCAATTTTGAAAAGTGAACATGATGAAGATTGCAGACAATCTAATTTCAGGTGGATGGAAAGAGATACTTTTGACGTTTGTGTTGTTAAATACTGTTGGTGCTTCTATTTCCAGGACCCAGTAGGTTTGTATCTTCTAGCCCTATTTGGTGAGGAGGGGCCATGTAACTAGTCCTGGCTCAAGGTGTGAGGAGAATAGCCATGTGCGGCTACTTGGCTGGAGAATTTAATCACCAAAGTAAAGCCATCAAGACCTCTACCTCTTAGGCATTAGCTGAAGGAAATCATGATACTAACTGGCTAATGGCACTGTTGTGAAGATTGAATTTTCACAGTGTCTACTAAGTGGTTAGCACAGAGTTCAACACATTTAACTATTTAATAAATATTGGTCATTAACCTGTCACAATCTGACATTAAAATATAGCAACAATTAATGAATAAGCTGTTGCAAAACATTGATTCCATATATCCAATCATGACTTTAGGATGCAGTTGTCATTTTCCACTGTCAATTGATAATTTAAAAAATGTTAATGTTGGGCAAACAAATTAGTAGTAAATTATGTTGAAAAAAAGATTTTCTGAGCTTTATGAATAAGTTGACTCTTTGAATCACCCACGCACATTCTCTTGTCCTCATTGGGAGGCAACCTCACAAAGTTGAACTTAGAGGCATGTAAATGCAGCTCCCTAAATTGATAGTTTCATGATGCTGAGAAAGTAGATTAAACTCTGACAAGTAGATTCCTCATTTTTAAAATTTGGCTGATTCAGAATGTATTGTGATATTTATATTAAATATATAATCCTACACACACACACACACACACACACACACACACACACACTCACACACTCGCTCTCTCTCTCTCTCTCTCTCTCTCTCTCTTATTAAATTTTCCAAGAACATCTCCCTTCTTCTGAAAACAACTCCCACATTACCTTTTGGGACCCATTCTTCTCCCTAGTCCAACCACATGATTCAAGTGGACCCTGCCAATCACACATGCCCGTTCCTCACTCTACCACTGCCAACCCCATCCTGGCTGCAAAGGCAGCATATACCCAAGATGAGCCCATCTTTCTTTCTCTGGGATTTTTTTACATAAGAATAATGGAAGAGACTCTCTTCTTTTCTGGTAAGAAAATTAGAAAGGTGGTCCAGTAGTTGCCAGCAGCCAAGGTCCCAACTTCCTGGGAAGAGTTGGTCAGAGATTAAAAGTCAAGGGAGGGATGGAGAGGGCCTGAGGATGTGTTTTCCAACTTTCTTTCTTGTTTTTTCTTTTTTGAGATAGAGTCTCACTTCTTCACCCAGGCTGGAGTGTGATGGTGTGATCTCAGCTCACTGCAACCTCTGCATCCCAGGTTCAAGCAATTCTCCTGCCTCAGCCTCCCAAGTAGTTGGGATTACAGGCACATGCCAGCACACCCAGATAATTTTTGTATTTTCAGTAGAGACAAGGTTTTACCTTGTTAGCTGGTCTCAAACTCCTAACCTCAAGTGATCTGCCCGCCTCAGCTTCCCAAAGTGTTGGGATTACAGGCGTGAGTCACCGCACCTGGTCCCAGCTTTCAATTATTCTTGAGTTACTATGGTACCCCTTCCCTGGCCTCAGTTTAGTCAAATGAAATAATGCAGTCCCTTCTTTCCTTAGCTAATTTGTCGAGAGTTTTATTTTTTGTTTGGTAAATCATTTTCATTTTTTGATCACTTTAACTAAATGAATCCTAATGCTTATTAGTCCCTGGGGCATGGAGTTTGCTCAATAAATTTCCTTTTCCCTATTTCTTTTCTTCTATTTTATAATTTTATTCAAAATAGTTGTTCCAAATAATGGTATTCAAGACCTAGTCAGGGGATCTGCAAGATCAAAACGGGGCAGTATTTGCCCTTCTGCTATACTGGGACTTGCACTGATGGTTCAAAAATAGTGGTGGTTAGAATTTCAGGGGCCTGAACACCAATCAAGGCTGATGTATCCAACTGTGCACGGGGCAATTATATTCTTCCTTACACACTGCATAAAGGAAAACAGAACAAACAAAAAAAGCAGGCAGTTTCATGTAAGAATATCCTGATAAAAGTAGCATAAAATTACAAATTTCATATAATCTAGAGTATATGCTTTTAAAATATTCTGTATGGTGAAATGGGACGTGCATATTAAGTACTTTCGCTACGTATCAAGGACAACGGTTCCTGAGAAAAAGCACTTGTAAGATTGACCTGCAAGCTGTGCTTGCTGCTACTTTTCATGGAACATCCTTTTTACTTGAAAGAATGATTGACAGACAAACGATAGGTATTCAAATGTGGTTTGTCACTGTAAGGAAAACAACTGATAAAATTAAAGCTTTCAAGCAAAAATTAGAATATTGGAGAACTTATGTCAACCTCTGTAAACTTGACAGTTTCTCAGCACTAAAAGACTTTTTCTGATGAAATTAGTGGTGACTTTAACAAATGTGATTTTTTGGTATTGTACAATTAATATGACAACATTTGGAAGATCTGTATAACTGAGTGAAACAATATTTTTTCTAATGATCAATGTGTAATGTTGCAAAATTATTCATGGCAAACTGTCCATTCACAGTGCAGAACAGACCAATGGATTTAATGTAACTGAGTATAAAATGCTTTTGCATAGTTTCACATTTTTTATTGCAACAAACTTTTAAGAGACTACCACTTAAAGAATTTTTGGGTAGTACTGAAGAAGAATATCTACAATTATCTGTAAAGGCAATTCAAAATCTCGTCACTTTTTCAGCTACCTGTTTGTGTAAGACCAGATTATTTTTTTTACATCTTGAACCAAAACAACATATTGAAACTATCTGAATGCAGAAGCAGCTATACGAATCTAATTGTATTCTTAAGCAAGAAATTTAAAAAGTTTTCAAAAATATAAAGCAATGTGACTCTATGCTGTTTTTCTCTTGTTTTGGAAATATAATTATTTTCATATGTTAACATGTTATGTGTGTTTAATAAAATGTCTAAGTTTAATTAAATTTAAAATACATTAACTAGCATAGGTATAACCTATGTAAACAGAAGCTTTTGGGGGTCCCCAATAATGAGGGTAAAGATGTTCTGAGGCCATGAAGTGTGGTAACTACTGACCCAGAACGTCCCTTCCTTGTCTGGTCATTCATTTGATGTATGCCTAATTCCCACAGGTACATTATTGTCCCTCCCTATGTTTGTTCCTCACTGGAATAATATTCCTTCACTTTTGTGCCCTAATGAATTATTTTGATCTTTAAATGCTCAACTAAAAACACTTTTTCCCAGATTTCCCCTATTTTCTGTCATAATAATTTGTACAAATTCTTATTATAAAACATGCTGCGTTTAATAATCTGCCGACATATCTGATGCTTCACTGGACTGTGAGATCTTGAAGGACAGACAATCTTTTAGTCATTCATTCGTCGGCACCTAGAGACAGGTCCAGATCCTTATAAGCACTCCACTGAAATTTTGCTCTTGAAAGACTGAATTTTTCAGCTTGAGAACGCCATGCTCTTCTGTTCGCTTGTCATAGAGCACAGTACGTGCTCTATGCCAGGAATGGAGGCTCATGGCTGGGCCTCAAAGAGAAACCAATCAGAAGGAGAAATACCAAATTTGGTTCTAGGGATTCTGGAGATCTTCAAAGATTTGCAATATTTCTCAGGTGGCTGCGATAGGCAACCTCCACTTTCCATTGACAGCTTCTACCCATGAAATTACAACAAACAAGAGCTATCCTGAAATATTCAGAACAGCTAATGAAAACAGGAGCTATCCTGAAACACTCAGACCAGTTAATGAAAAGATAACTGCCAACTGGCATTATCTACTGGAAGCAACACAGCCGCATGGCACGGGGGCCTTTCCAAAACTTTTCTAATTGGATGAAAGTGAGAACATTTCTCAAGATTAATAAGGGTGTCAAATCATGTCCAGCTGGCAGCCCCAGGGCCTCACCAAGTGTTTAATCACACAACATGTGAGCATGAAAGCAGCATTAAGCAGCAGCCTGGAGACCTTACTTCAAGGAAGTCAGCACCTCTTCCCAGATGCCACATCTACTCTTACCTGTCATTACTGACCACTGCCTAAGGCTAAAACTGAGAGTAAATAGCACCCCCCTTTTCTGCAGAAAACCTTGTCCAAAAAAAGGAAATATTACTTATACCACAAGCAAATCTGACATCTTCCATGCTGTTCCCATCTGCTTCAGATATTCATACTGGACAGTTTTCAAATGACAGCAGATGTCCCAGCTAGAAAAAAAAATTAATCAGCTGAAAAGAATGTCATTACCTAGCTAATTTTATAGTTTCAGAAGCCAGAAATGGTATTGCTTTTGGTTATCACCCTGATTCCTCAAGTTATAATCAGCTTTTTTAAAAAATAAATGATGTTTGCTTAGACACCTAAAGTTTATTTTATAAATACATCTTCACACATAAGCTTCTAGATGAGCATGCTGCACGGAATGTTTGGTCTTTAAATAAGCTTAGGAGAAAATTCTTCAGATTCGTAAACAGTTGTGTATAATGACAAAAGAAGGCAGTGTCAAATGCGAAAGACTTTAACATTTGATTATTTAGCATAGCTCATGCCTACTAATCAACTATAGGAAACATCCTCTTTCTTTTTGTTTATTTATATTTATCCGCCATTAATCAATATCTTTCATGTGTGTTTTGTGTAAAATGAAAGAGATCATCAACAGCCAGAGCTGATGTGTCCTCTCCTCCTTTGTTGCTTGCAATCATTTGAACAATTTGGCTACAATACATGGTAACCCCCCACCTATTTGAGAACGTGTGGTAGATGAAAACTGCTAAAAATGGAGCACATGTGCTTTTGTATGTTGTATTTCCCAATCACCAGTTGTAATAATATGATGTCAGATGGGCACTATTGTGTAACTCAGGATAAGCTGAAAATAATCAATTGTTTTGCTATCAGGTTGTGGTCTGGGGACCAGCAAGCAAGACCACCATATATACCAGCAAAATAATGAGACTAGATGGGAGATATAAAAAGAGATGAAGCCAGTGAAAGAAACTAACATAGTTCATGTCACTTAGTAAATACAAAATAGATAGTTTTAAGTTGCAAATTCTATCAAGCCCACAATATTTGAGGTTTGATAATACAGGTACAATATAGTAGAAGGCCCCAAATCTGCCTGGTTGGGCTTGTATAAACAAAGACTGCTTAATGTCTAGCAAGTGTTCTTTCTGACATTGAGTTAAGGGCCGACTCCTTTGGAAGGATGGTGAGGAACAATGGCTTGTACCCATAGAGTGGGGGATAGTTTATTCTGAACAGACTGCTATGGGTTTTCTTCAATTCTGTATTTGTCAATTTGTCATCTATTTATCACAGGACCAATTATATTAACTATATTTTCTTGCTTTTTTGTATTCTTGGTGTTCTAGCATTTAGGGGTCTTATAGACACAAGGAAGGACTACCCTTCCCAAGGCTAGGTAATTCCTAAAAATAGGAACAAATTGTGTAAGAGCAGATCCATTATATGTAAACCACTCGATCCTGAGTCTATAGTCCCAACAGTTACCTTATCTAACTCTCACACACCAAGCCTATATTTTCCCCACCCTAAATCATCCCAGGGCCAGGTACAGGCCACTAGAGACCACTCCTATAGCCCCAATCCTGCTGTAATTAATTCAGACTAACCAATCCCAAACTCTTTCCCCTGCCCTGCCTTGCCTTTCCCACCAAAACCCCAATGAAGGCTTTGGGATTGACTGTTCCTGTGTTGTTTTCTGCTACCTAATCAAAACCTGGTGCTTCCTTTGTGACACTGTATGGTGTGCAATGGCCCCCTCTTCAGAAAATGTCAGTATCATTGTCTGAAATAAGAAACACAATGAATAGGGTTGACAACACATAAGGCACTGTGGATCAGTGAACAGAAAGCCATAGCAAGATAAACTATCCCAAATGAAGCTCAGAGAGATGAAAAAGTAAAAAAAGAAAGTAAATCAAGGCCGGGCGCGGTGGCTCACACGTGTAATTCCAGCACTTTGGGAGGCAGAGGCAGGTGGATCACAAGGTCAGGAGATCGAGATCATCCCGGCTAACACAGTGAAACCCCATCTCTACTAAAAATAAAAAACATAGCTAGGTGTGGTGGTGTGTGCGTGTAATATCAGCTACTCAGGAGGCTGAGACAAGAGAATCATTTGAACCCAGGAGGTGGAGGTTGCAGTGAGCCAAGATTGTGCCACTGCACTCCAGCCTGGGCTACAGAGCAAGACTCTTGTCTCAAAAGAAAAAATAACAAAAGGGAACCAATCTTCAGTGAGCTGTGGGATGTCAAGTGGGTGATCATTTATAAAACTAGAATACCATCATCAGAGGCAGAGGGAATACAGTTTTAAATATAAGACTTCTAAATTTACAAGATTAATAAAAATTGTAAAACTACAGATTCAAGATGCTTTAGTGAAGCAGGATATTTTTCTTACTCCTTTGCAGGCAGGAATTGGAGTACAGGAGCGCTGGAGTCAGCTGGCCATTCCAGCACCAGCAGAGGCAGACTCCACCCACTCGAACCTGCTACATTCCATCCCTCCTGGAAGGGAACCCACAGGTGAGCAGGTGCAGGACCTAGGGCAAGTGCTTTTGGGTGCTGGTATGAGCCAGCTCTGTATTGGCACTGCTGCAGCATCTGGAGGTACCTGCAACTCCTGAGGCCCCAAAGTGTGAGAGTCTTCTTTTAGCTTGGCCATCTATCGATGACTTAAGTGTTAACAGGTGTTAACCGATCAGTGGACCATCTGCCTTTTCATGTGAGGCAGCTGCCTTCCACCAGTGAGAGCAAAAGGTCAGTGCGAGAGCCTTTTGCACTCACATTCGTGGCCCCTGAGTTCTTGTCCAACATCCAAAAGGAATGAGGTTGCATAAATGAAGATAGTAAATGTGAGGGACTTAATTGCTGATTAGAGTGGCTATCAGCAGGAAGAGGAGCTGAAAAGGGGACACAGTGGGAAGGTAATCTTCCCTTGAAGTCCAGCTGTCCCCGGCCAGACTCCTCTCCGAAGCTACACCATCAGACTGTCCCTCTGAAATCAAGCTGCTTCTCTCTGACATCCAACCATAGTCTCTGATGTCCAGTTCCTTCTCTTCTCTGCCAGCTAAGTTCTGGGGTTTTTATGGGCACATAATAAGAGATAGGACAGACCATGGATGGTTTTGGAAAAGGCAACATTTGAGTGGGAAAACAGGGATGTAAGTTCTCACTTTGGGCTGCAGTATCAGGCTTAAGGGTCAGATTTTGTTCAGAGACCCACCCTTTTCTACCTAGAATTTCTCTGCCTCCTGCTCCTGTCATTGTGTCATTGGGATCCCCAAGGGTAATAATTGTCTTGCTTCCAAACCTCATTCCCAGTTTCTTCTGTGGCCTCACTAACTTTCCTATTCTATATCAAGCATTTACTTTCTTAGAATAAGACTAATAATATATGTCCACTTACAGTGAACAAAATACACCTTCCCCACTCCTCACAAAACAGGAGAAGTTAATGCCCGAATCCCTGGAAACTTCAAATATGTTACCTTCCAGGGCAAAATGGACTTGGCAAATATAATTAAGGTCACAGAATTTAAAATAGGGAAATAATCCTGGACTCTCCAGGTGGGCCATATTTAATCAGTGGAGTCATTAGAAACAGAGAACTTTCTCTGGTTCTCTGGAGTAGAAGAGATACAGCAAAAGAGGAAGTCAGAGAAATCCAAAGCCCAAAAAGAACTCAATCCTGTGCCATTGCTGGTCTGAAGATGGCGAGTTCAATAGGACAAGGAATGCAGGCTGGCTGGAGGAGCTTGGAAGAGGCTCCCATGTGACAGCAGCAAGCAAAAAAAAAAAAAAAAAAAAAAAAAAAAAAAAAAAACAGGGCCAGGTGTGGTGGCTCACACCTGTAATCCCAGCACTTTGGGAGGCCAAGGTGGGCAGATCATGAGGTCTGGAGATTGAGATCATCCTGGCCAATATGTGAAACCCGTCTCTACTAAAAATACAAAAAAATTAGCTGGACGTGGTGGTGCACACCTGTAGTCCCAGCTACTTGGGAGGCTGAGGCAGGAGAATTGCTTGAACCCAGGAGGCAGAGATTGCAGTGAGCCGAGATTGTGCCACTGCACTACAGCCTGGGCGGTAGTGCGAGACTCCATCTGAAAAAAAAAAGGAAAAGAAAAAGAAATGGGAACCTCAACCGTGCAACTGCAAGGAACTGAATTCTGTCAACAACCTGAATAAGCAGCTTGGAAATGGATTGTACCCTACAGCCTCCACATGAGAGCCCAGGCTGGCTGACATGAGTAAGGAAATCAGTCAATCCATTGCAGACCTCTGACCGACAAAATTCTGAGATTATACATTCATGTTGTTTTAAGCTTCTGAATTTGTGGTAATTTAATACAACAGCAATAGACAATGATACACCACTCTTAAAGGCAAAAACAAAAACATAAAACCCCCAACAACTCCAGGGCGCGCCAATCACGTGTTTCTCTTAAGGGTCATGGTTTCTTTGGGAATTATGCTTTAATTTCTAGGTATAAAAACAAGATCATTTTCTTTTGGGTACCATTGCACACATTTAGACAAAGAAGAAATGACTGTGGAATATTAATTGGTCAATGATCTTGCCTGTTATTACAAGATCACATTTCCAGTGGGCAATGTGGAAGGAGGTATTGCGAGATAATAAAACCCTGATTAGTATATGAATATAATGTTTGCACAAAAGCTATCATTAAGGTGCAATCTCAGTGTAAATTTGAGACTAGACTGTGCCCTACCACATGAAGATGGGATATTGGCTGTAAGCTTTTATATTTATTTGTGTCAGACACCACAATCCCATTCAGCTTCTGTATATGAAAAGTTTAAGAAGTAGAATTAGGTATGAAGACATTAAGTAAGTAAAGTGGCAAAGCAGTATTAGGATGCCAAAGGCTGTTTCTCAGTGGCGATAAGGGGATAGGGTTCAGCCAGGAACAGGGTGGAAAGGCAGACAGCCTGGTTATAGCTTATGAGTCTCTTTTTTTTGGCTAGCATGGAATATAGAATTGACCACTGAATGATGCAGAGGTTAGGGGCAGTGATCTCCCACAAAGTCAGAAATTCAAATGTAACTTATGATTCCCCTGAAGCTTTACTAATAGCCTACTGTTGACCAGATGCCTTGCCAATATAAACAGTCGACTAACACATATTTTGTATGTCTTATGCATTGTATATTATATTTTTACAATAATGTAAGTTAGAGAAAATGTTACTAAGAAAATCCCAAGGAAGGGAAAATAAACTTACTATTCATTAAGCAGAGTGGAGCACCATAGAGGTCTTCATCCTCCTTGTCTTGACGTTAAGAAGGCTGAGAAGGAGGAGGAAGGGGAGGGATTGGTCTTGTTGTCTCAGGGGTGGCAGAGGCAGAAGAAAATCTGCATATAGGTGGACCTGCACATTTAAACCTGTGTTGTACTAAGGTCAACTTCGTATAGGTTTTCAAAGATCTACTTTGCAAATCCTTTGTAAATTATTTGTATTGTTTTCTATGGTTTCATTTTTTTCTTCCCTTTTATTATTAATGAATTTTCCTTTTTAAAAATAACTATTGGTGGCTGGGCATGGTGGCTCATGCCTGTAATCCCAGCACTTTAGGAGGCTGAGGAGGGCAGATCATTTGAGGCCAGGAGTTTGAGACCAGCCTGGCCAACATGGTAAAACTCTGTCTCTACTAAAACTACGGAAAATTAGCTAGGCATGGTGGTGGACGCCTGTAATCCCAGCTACTCAGGGGCTGAGGCAGGAGAATCACTTGAACCTGGGAGATGGAGGTGGCAGTGAGCCAAGATTGTGCCAGTGCACTCCAGCCTGGGCAACAGAGCAAGACTCCGTCTCAAAAAAACAAACACACGCAAAGCCTATTGGCTGGGTGCACTGACTCATGCTTGTAATTCCAGTACTTTGGGAGGCCAAGATAGGAGGATTGCTTGAGCCCAGGAGTTTGAGATGAGCCTGGGTAACATAGTGAAACCCCATCTCTACAAAAAAGTTTGAAAACATTAGCTGGCATGGTGGCTTGCACTTGTAGTCCCAGCTACTCAGAAGGTGGTAGGATCGCTTGAGCCCAGGAGCTCGAGAACTCAGTGAACTATGATTGTTGTGCTAAAGAGAAACAAGGAAAAGGAAATTTCATTTTTGTTTGTGTTCAGATGTTAAAGGGATAGCATCGTACCTCTCAAGGTCTGCTCAGCCTACGATCATCAGTATGCAGGAGTCCCAAAGTTGGTGGCAACTTGGAAGATCAGTTGTGGACAAGATGTGTTCAGCGGCTCCTTTCTGTGTATGCATTGTCTTAACAAGGCAGGAAGAGTTCTTATAAATGATTAGGAAGGTAGTATAAGGAGGCAGCGTGGAAAGGATCATTACATGGCCCATGTTTATTTGTGTTGAATATTTATGGTTGAAAACACTAGAGGCAACTGGAAAATTTCTGCTTCTAGCCATTATGGATGAACAGGGTCTGGATTTATCCTTCTACTTCAACAACTAGAAAAACAAGTAAAATACAGGAAACAACAGTTTTCATATATTAGACTATAAGAAATATAGGACTATAATCCCTGAGGGAAGAGAACCACATGAGGTGTACCGTACTGGTGCCCTGAGTCACTGCCTGAGCTGCTGCAGCACAGGGGTGGGGGGAAATCATATAATAAAGACTGGTGGTTTACTGTAGTTCAGGAGACAATGGGCAGAGCTCAGAGAGGCCAAAGTAGTTAGTATTTGTGGGGCAAAGTTCCAGAGAGGAAGGAGCAACAAAACAAATGAGTCCAGAGGTCTGCAGATTATTGGCTAAGTACTAATCTGCATATGACAGAGAAAAAAGCACTGGGAAGAAATAGGCAGAACAATTTTCAGAGCTCACACTGGGCTGGCAATAATTTGTGTTATTATCAACCTAAAGGAGAAACACCCTATAAGACATAAGGCAGAGTCTTCAGAAGAGCTTCACCTTCATGGTGGGGTTTACTTAATTCTAGCGTAAAGGCTGCTTTGGACATAACCTAACATGTTTATAAGTAAGCATTGAAAAGATTAAATGTATTACAATGAACTGTGTGCCTGAACTTAGTCTAGTGCTATTTAAAGAAAGGCTACAAAATGTGACACAGTATAGTAAGTATGTAAAAATGTAAGAAAATATGAGCTATAACCTGAAGAAAATTGACCAGTAGACTTGAGAAATAACAGAAAAAAAAGGCACTAGGAGACAACACTATTAAGAGATATTACATTGATTTGATATAATCAAGGAGGTAGACCAAAAGAAAAAAAAATCATGAACAAGTAGGGGGAAAAAGAAATTAAATGGAATTTATGGAGATAAGAAATACATTATCCTAAATAAAAAATACAAGGAATAGAATTAATAATGCATTACACACTGCAGATCAGTGACCATGAAGGTATAGCAAGAGAAACCATCTGAAGTGAAGCTCAGAGATAAGAGAGTAATAAAAAGTAAACCAGCTGGGTGTGGTAGTTCACACCTGTAATCCCAGCACTTTGGGAAGCCAAGGCGGGTGGATCACCTGAGGTCAGAATTTTTGAGACCAGCCTGAACAACATGGCATAACCCCGTCTCTACTAAAAATACAAGAATTAGCTGGGTGCAGTGGCTGGCACTTGTAATCTCAGCTACTTGGTAGGCTGAGGCAGGAGAATCATTTGAACTGGGAGGCGGAGGTTGAAGTGAGCTGAAATCACTTTTTCCAGCCTGGGCCACAGAGTGAGACTCCATCTCAAAAAAAAAAAAGTAAACAGATCCTGAATGAGCTGTGGTATATCAAGCAGGCAATCATTTATGCAACTGCAGTACCAGCACGAGACGGGGAGAAAAGATAGTTTTAAAAATAATGGTCCCAAATTTACCAACGTTAATAAAAACTGTAAAAATCACAGATTCAAGAAGCTCAGAAACCCTATATAGAAAAATACCAACAAATTTCAAGTGAATCACAATCAAATTTCTAAAAACTAGTAATAAAGAGTAAAGTCTTACATGTAGCTGAAGAAAAAGGACATATTACAAAAAGAGAATAGAGTTACGAATGAGAGCAGACTTCTCATCAGGAATTAAGCAAGACAGAAGAAAATTGGGTAACACCTTTGCAGTATTGAAGGAAAAAATATTAACAATAATAATGCATTGTGGACTATATAGCAAATACAGAAATAAAATATACAACATAATGATACAAAAGATAGGATAAAGCACATGGAAATATAGCATTGTAAGGTTCCTGAACTATAGTGAAATGGCTGAATATTATTTGAAGGTGGATTATGATAAGTTAAAGACGTATATTGTAAACCCCAATGCAGCTATAAAAAATCGAACAGGAAGATCTAACTAGTAAGCCCATAGGGGAGGTCAAGTGAAATCACAAAAATTACCCAGTTAATCCAAAGGAAGGCAGGAACAGTGAAAAAATAAAAATTGGATCAATAGAAAACAAATGACAATACAATAAATTTAAATTCAATTATATCGATAATTTAAGTGATTTAAATGCTCTAATTAAAAGTAGAGATCATAAGATTAGATGAGAAAGAAGTTACAAATATATGTTACCTCTAAGAAACCCAATTTAAATATAAAGGAAAAGGTAGGCTATAAATGAATGTAAGGAAGGCGAAACGTGCACAGTAATGAAAAAAAAATTGGTTAGCTAAATTATTATCTGATAAAACAATTTATGTTTTATTTTCCTCTAATTTGATATTGAGTTCTATTTGGAGAGTGGCAGTAAACTCTAACCCTATGCTGAGCATTTAGGATTTAGCCATGGAGGAGTGTGCCTTTGTAGGATACTTCTTTTATTTTATTTTATTTTATTTATTTATTTTTTGAGACAGAGTGTTGCTCTGTCGCCAGGCACCAGGCTGCAGTGCTGTGGTGCGATCTCAGCTCACTGTAACCTCCGCCTCCCAGGTTCAAGCAATTCTTCTGCCCCAGCCTCCCGAGTAGCTGGGACTACAGGGGCACGCCATCACATCCAGCTAATTTTTGTATTTTTAGTAGAGACGGGGTTTCACCATGTTGGCCAGGATGGTCTCGATCTCTTGACCTCGTGATCCGCCCGCCTCGGCTTCCCACAGTGCTGGGATTACAGGCGTGAGCCACCACGCCCGGCCAGGATATTTCTTTATTTTGGTGGATGGCCTGATGCCCAAGCGTCTGCCCATGACCAAGCATCCCTTTCATAGGAAGCTTGTATAAACTGGGAGACTTTCTGGGGGCTCCTGTCCTGGCCACTCTCTAAAAGAGTCCTGACCCAGAGAAGCTATGTGTGGGTTTCAGTGTTGGGCAAGACACAGAGGGGTCAACTGAACAAAACACGTGAAACGGCAGAAGCAGTGTCTTCCCTACAGATCCTGGACAGCAGAGGGCAGCCCATGCTGCAAGGCCGCAGGAAGAGGGGCGCTGTAGGACACAGGCACTCAGCCACTGAGTGGGGAGCAAGAGAGAGAGAGAAAGGGACTAAACTTTATTGGGATCCAGGACATTATCCGAGCAGGTAAGTGTCCACGCGTGGGGAGTTCTAATTGGTGGGTTTCCAGCAAGCAGGCGCGAGCTCCACGGAGTCACGCTGTGACTGACGGTGGTTACTGCGGCCAAACGCCACAGTCTGTGTCCGGTCTGGGGGTCAGTGGTGCAAGTCAAGTAGGTTGTATCTAGCTCTCCCACAGAAAGGTGGTCACCATGAAGCGGTTCTGTAAGGCAAATAACTTGAGGAACTGAGAATGTCAAGTATGGTCATGTGCGGCATAACATCTCAGTCAATGCATATTGCATTGCATATATAACAGTGCTCTCTTAAGATTGTATTGTATTTTAACTATACCTTTCCTGGGTTTAGATACACAAATCTTTACCATTGTGTTATAATTGCCTACAGTATTCAGTACAGTAACGTGCCATACGGGTTTGTAGCCTAGGAACAATAGGCTATACCATCCGGCTTAGGTATGTATTAGGCCATACCATCTAGGTTTGTGTATATTCTATGATGTTTGCAAAACAACAAAATCACCCAACGACATGTTTCTGAGAAAGGATTCCTGGTTTAAGGAACGAATGGTTGTATTCGTGTATGTAAACATCTATAGACTAGGTGATGAGTTGCACTGCAAAGTTACAATAGCAATTAACATCAACAGGTAATAAAACTTTTCCAGTTCTATTATCATTGATGGGAACAGTATTGTGTATGTTGTCTGTTGTTGACAGAAATGTCATTATGTGGTGCATGACTATGTTTTGGACTGTTCTCAATAATCTACAAATAAGGAGACTTTTTTTTTTCCCAGTGGTTTTATCTTTTTATCATATTTCAGTGGCTAGGACTTCCTATACAACGCTGAATATAATTGGTGAGAGTAAGCATCTTTGTTTCATTTCCAGTATAATGAGGAAAAGTTATTTATCATCGACATATTTGTTATAGAGTTTGTTGTGGTTCATCTTTATCACAATAAAGAAGACCCCCTTATTTCTAATTTGTTAAGAAGTTTTATTATAAATATGCACTAAATTTTATCAGCAATTTTTTACATCTATTAAAAGGATTATATGATTTTTGTCCTTTTTATTTTATTGTGTGAAATTACACTGATAACCTTCCAATGTCAAGCCAATATCTTGTAGAAAAGGAAGAGAAGGCATAAAGCATAATGGTATAGGAGGAAAAGGAAAAAAAAAGACTAGAGCTAAAGATCTGTTTCTCTATTTGGAAGTCAAACTACATGGTAGTATAAAGTAGAGACAACTTAACCAGTTCTGTTAAGTTTCAGTTATAAGTTGGTAATCCTTCCTGTAATTAATGCAGTCCTGCTGTTTGGAATGCATACATAGTAATTTTATTTTATTTAATAACATTTTATTCAACATGAATTCACTGAATACATACTGCCATGTCCTTTGTTAAAAGTGATGGTTTCTGCCCAAACAGACCTTTCCTCTGAGAAAAGATATTGTCCAAATCACAGAATCATGCAAGCAAAGGTAAAATTGCAATGGAGACATGTGGTCAGAATATGCTACACTGAGGGTTACATAGAGCATAATCTGAGCCCATAATGGGTGATTTGGACTGGTTTGGAGGTTAAGGGAGGCTTTAACAGAGAAAGAGGTATGTGAATTGAGATCAGAAGTATGAGCAGGTGTTAACTAAGTCAAGAGGGGAGGAAAAACATGGCAGACATGGGGGATAGCATGTGCAATGACCCTGTGAGGGAGAAATGGCAAAATGAAAAAAAAAAGGGAAGTGATGAAGTAAATAATGTGATTGAATCAGAGAGAACAAAGTTGCATGTTTCCAGCTAATGCTAATGAGGAAAGTAGGGACTAAATCATGTGGAAGTCGATAGGCAAAGTAAAGACATTTTTTTGCCTGCCAAATTGCACTGCAAAGCCTTTGATGGATTTGAAGAGAGATGTATCATCATCAGATTTATGTTTTGAAAAGATAATTCTGATATACTGTGGTGTGAAGTTTGTTAGGCATTCAAACTGGGTAAGTGTAGACAGTAAAGAAGCCATTTCTAGAGTTGAAGCCACAGAAGACAGAAATTTGTAGTAGATGATGTGAAAATGGAGAGAGTGGGGTGGATGTTCAAGGTACATTGGGATAAGAGCAGTAGCACTTGGTGGAGGATTTATGTTGATATGAGTTTCTGGCTTGCACAAGAATGGTTTTTCATGGACACAGGGAACTTTCGAAGAACTCCAGATTTAGAATGAGGGGTGATGATGGGTTTGATTTTGGAAATGCTGAATTTGACATGCTGATGTCACTTCACACAAGTCATGTCAAATATGCAGTTCATTAACGTCTCTGATGGTCCAAAGAGAGGTCTGGGCTTGGAATAAAAATAAATGTGAGTCATTTATGTAGATGTGGTAATTGAAGCTACAGGTGCAGATGAGATCATTTACAGAAGCCCATTTGGAGTGAGATAAAAAGAAATTATGGGAACTAGACTTGTAGATCTTTAGTATCCAAAGGCCAGTTAGAGAAATATGGTTCTTAAAAATAGAAAGAGAAGAAATAATCAGAAAGGTCAAAAAAAAAATCTGAAGAATGAGTTACCAGAAACTAAAGGGGGAATAGTTCAAGCATTGAATGAAGACAAAACAACAGGGTTGAATGATGACAAAAAGTGAAGTTGGATCATATTGGTCAATATATTGAAGTATTTACTATGTCTCAGACACTGTTTAGAGAGTTTCTATTTGCATCAGTTCTTTTATCCTCACCAATGCTCCACAGCCAGTAATCTAAACACAGTGCTTTCACATTTAATCATTACAGTAAAATATTGTCTGGTGTTCTTCGTGACATGTAGTTATTGGCAGACTTTGCTAGTATTCTTTTAGTGGGTTGGTGGATTTAAAAACCTGTTTCAATGAATTAAGAAGTGATTCAGAGGCAAAACCTGGGAGGCAACTAATGTAGACAACTCCTGTGAAGGCTCACTGTAAAAGGGTTGAGGAGATGAGTCATAGATGTTGGAATATAAAACATTATTTTTACTTGTCTGTTTACACTGTTTGAAGCCAGTGGGCCCTGAGTCAGGTAATGAACTAGTTTGCATTCTCTCCTTCCTTCCCACACAATTTGCCCTGAGGAAGTAGAAAGGAGAATCAGGGAAAATGTAGAAATATGTGGTGGTGGCGGTGATGGGGTGTGTGTGTGTGTGTGTGTGTGTGTGTGTGTGTGTGTGTGTGTATTTAGAGAGAAAGAGTGAGAAAGAGAAAGATTTTATGTACATATTTATAGAATAGTGGCTTTGTCTCAGGGCAAGAGTCAACACTGCATTCCTGTGGTTGTATAAAATAAAAGAATTCTTAGAAGCATTTGTTTCTTCTCTGACCCTGCCTTAGGACAAATAAGGCTGGCCTGTACTTTTTCCCTAAACAGCTCTAGTCCAGGTGTTCTCAGGAATAAATTTATCATGGTGCAGAAGCCCTCATTTTCTCATTGGGAGAACATGAGAAAACCCAGAAAACCAGTAGTCAGTACTATATGCAGTTGCTTTCTGACTCTCTCCTTCTCCAAACTGGAGAATTTTAATCTAGCCTGGGCTACCTGAAGTTTGGTCTAGGACGAGCAACATAAACACCATCTGGGAGGTTGTAGAAATGCAGAATCTCAGATGGCACCAGGGCCTCCTGGAGTAAAATCTGTATTTTCTCATGGTGCCACAGGGATTTACTTGCCTCTTGTGAAGCACGGGTCTAAGGAGTAATCCCCCTGCAGCTGCTTATTCCTGTGGGAACAAAGGATGGAATTGAACCTAAGAGTTTTTACAGAATATAAGTAGTTCTCTGGTAGGTCTTGTGTGCTTAGCATTATACACAGGTACATAAGATTACTCTTGGGCTCATCTGTCCCATGCATATGCTTAAAAGAGTAGCTGCCATAGTTTCTTGTTTCACATTTTCTTATGTCTCTTAATATGTTTGTTAAGATCTTAAGTTGCTGGTCTCTTTCCTGCAGCTACTCAGGGATAAAATCTAGAGTAAACCTTTCCCCATTCCGCAGAAACACAGACACATATATTTCCAGGGATTCCACATTTTATCTCTTGGAATAAAATATGCTCATGGGTCAAAATAAGACATTGGAGGAGCACAATCAGTTAAAAATACTGCTGGATTACACATTTTAACAGAAGCAGAAATATTAGAACAGATGGACTACTTGTTTTTAAAATAGAATTGAAAAAGCATAAAAGAGATTTATGCATTCGACAATGAAAGAATGCACATTTTATTTTAAGCACACATGGAATATTTATAAAATTAGATATTAAGAAGAAATTTATATTTCAGAAAATAATTTTCATACATATGATCTTTGATCACAAAATAATTGGGAATTAAATAATAAAAATTAAACTTAAAAAATCACTGAATATTTAGAAAGAAAAAGAAAGCTCTCTAAGGCATGAATTTAAGAGGAAATCATCATGAAAATTAAAGAAATTTGAAACTGAATGATAAAGCCGTATGCATCAAAATTGGGAAGGGCTATAAAGTAGTATGAAGATAGAAAGTTATAGCTCTAAATACTTTATAAAGTGAAGAAGACAGCCTCAAAGTTAGTTGTGTCTATATTTAAGTTTACATGGAAAATCATAAAGAATACACAGATATGTTATTTGAAATAATGAGAGTTTGCAATATTTATTGGTAGGATATATGATTAATAGAGAAACAATAATAAATTTATGTATATACATCAGCAATAAGCTACTAGAAAGTATAATTAAAAAGAGTGCACCATTATGAGACTATGATTTAACATGAAATACCCAGGAATTAATTTTAAAAATATGTTGAAGACCTTCCCTGTGGAAATTATGAAAGCATTATTGAGAGATACAAAAGCATTGTTGAGAAAAAGACTAAATAAATTGAACTGTAAACGATGCGTATATATAGAAAGATTTTTTTAAATTATAGAGATGCTGTTTCTTTTTAAGTTGATCTCTGGACTCAGTGCAATTTCAAACAGGATTTGTCAGGGAACTTAAGAAGATAATTGTAGAATGTCCTAGAAGTAAGAGAGGGAGAGCGTGTGTGTGGAATAATTAGAACAGTTACCATGACTTTTATGAAGTGATGGCAAGTATTACAGTGTGGTTTTGGCTCATAATAAGCAAACTTACCACCATAATGGATTCTAGAAACTGACCGATGCATGTATATATTTAGTTGTATTGAGTAGGAAGAAATACTTTTTATGAAAAAATGTTGAAACTGGATTTCTACCTCACACCATTTAGAACAATCTCCTCTATTTAGATTTAGGAATAAATGTAAAAAAATATAACATTCAAGCACTGAAAAAAATGAGTGAGTACTTTTAGACTTCAGTATATGAGCAATGTCTTAAGGCATAAAAATAATTTTCTATAAAATAGATTACTAAACTTAAAATATTAAAATTAATCCCTTTTGTATATCCAAGGTTAATTTTGAAATTAAATGAATTTCAAATCTAAGTTGCAAACTCAAAAAATATTCACAACATACAATTAAATTAGTGTTAACAAAATATAAGCACAAATAATACAATAGCAACGTTGGCAAAAGATATAAATAGACATTTCACCAAAAATATATGTTAAGAAATATATGGAGAAAAATTAATATTATTGGTCATGAGGGAATGCAATTTAAGACCACAATTAAATATGATTTTATGACTATCCTATAGGAAAAAATAAGAAATTCTGTCTATACCAAGCATAGGAAAAGATGTGGATCTACAGGATCTGCTGTTGGGAAAGTGGGTAGGTGCAGCCTAAAGTCAGGATTCACATATGCTATGGTTTAACCATTCCATATCTAGGTACATATTCAAGAGAGATTCTTGCATATACCGATAGAAGACAAAAAAGAACGTTGATAGAAATGATTTTTATGATGGCAAAATCCTATAAGTAACTTAATTCTTCTAAATGGAAAAATGAAGAATAAAAATGTGATACATTCTTACAATGGAATACTATACAGGTAATCAATATGTGTAAACTGCAATGAAACACAATAAAATACTAGCTCCATAATTTAAGTGGAAGAAACATTGGGCTTGAAATACATCTTAGACCAAATAGACTAAGAGACAAATATAGGATATTCCCTCTAACAGCAGCAGTATACACATTCTTCTCAAGTGCACCTGAAACATTCACTAAGACTGATCATATATTGGGTCACAAAACAAGCCTTAACAAATTTAAGAAGATTGAAGTCATATCAGGTATATTTTCTAACTGCAATGACATGAAACTAGAAATCAACAGTAAAAAGAAATTAGGAAAATTCACACACACATGGGAATTAAAATCATGCTCCTAAACAGCAAATGGATCAAAGAAGAAATTTAAAAGCAATTTAAAAATATCTTGGGACTAACAGAAATGTAAGCACAACAAGACAATTTATGGGATGCAGCAAAAAACAGCTTGAAGAGGGAAGCTTACAGCAGTAAACACCTACATCAGAATTAAATAAAAAGAAAAAGAAAGCTCTAAAACAATGTAACACTATACTGCAAGGAACTAGAAAAAGAACAAACTAAACCCAAGTTAGTAGAAGGATGGAAACAACAAGGATAAGAGCAGAAATACATAAAATAGAAACAAAAATGAAACAGCAGAAAAGCTCAATGAAATTAAAAATATGTTTCAAACCTAAACAAAACTGATAAAATTTTAGTCTAAGAAACAAAAAGAGAAAAGACACAAATAAAATCAGAAATGTATGAGGAAACATTGCAAATGATACCACAGGAATACAAAGAATCCTAACAGACTGCTATGAACAATTATATGTCATCAAATTAGTTAACTTAGAATAAATGAATAAATTCCTAAAAATATGCAACTTAACAAACTGAATCCTGAACAAATTTGAACTGACCAAAATGGGTAACAAGATTAGTCAGTAATAAAAACCAACATCAAAGAAAAGCCCTGGACCAGATGGCTTCATTGCTGAATTCTGCCAAACAAACTTTTAAGAACTAATGCCAGTCCTTCTCAAAGTCTTCCAGAAAATTTAAGAGGGGGAAATACTTCCAAACTGTTTTTAGATGGTCGGTATTACCCTGATAACAAAGTCAGACCAGGACACTACGAGAAAAGAAAATTACAACCTCATATCCCTGATGAACATAGATCCAAAAATCCTCAGCAACAATAGTAAATAGAATTTGCTAGCACATTAAAAGGATCAATTACCAAAATCAAATAGAATTTATTCCTGGGAGGTAAGGAGAGTTAAACATACACAAACCAATAAATGTAATGCCACATTTACAGGATAAAGGGCAAAACTATATGATCATCTTAGCAGATGCACAATAAAACATTTGAGAAAATTCAACATCCTTTCATGATAGAAACTCTCAACAAATTATGTACATTAGGAATGTAACTTAACACCATGAAGGCTATATTTATAACAAGCCAACAGGTAACATCATACTTAATGATGAAAAGTTGAAAGCTTTTCCTCTAAGATCAGAATTAAGGCAAGGATGCCCACTCTCACCACTTCTATTCAATGTAGTACTGGATGTCCTACCTCAGAACAACTAAGCAAAAAACAACAACAACAACACAAACAAACAAACAGAAGACATCCAAATCAGAAAGGAAAAAAAATTGTCTGTTTGCAGATGACATAATCTTGTATATAGAATATTCTAAAACACCTCCAAAAAACTACTAGAACTAATAAATGAATGTTGCAAGTTGCAACAACATACAAAAGGTTGCAACATTTCTATGCGCTAACCACAAAGTATCTGAAAAAGAAATCAATAGCTATTTATAATAGCTAAAAATACTTAGAAATAAATTTAAACAAAGAGATGAAAGATATGCATACCAAAAAATTGTAACACATTGATGAAAGAAATTAAAGAAGATGCCAATAAGTGGAACTGTATACCATGTTCATGGACTAGTAGAATTAATATTATTAAAATGTCTATACTACCCCAAGGGATCTACAGATTAATTGCAATATCTATCAATATTCCAAAAATATTTTCATGAAAATAGAAATTCTAAAGTTTGTATAGAACCACAAAAGACCGTGAATAGTCAAAGCAATCTCAAGCAAAAAGAGCGAAGCTGCAAGCATCACATTACCTGATCTCAAAATCTACTACAAAGCTGTAATAATCAAAACAGCATGATACTGGCATTAAAAAAAAAAAAACATCACTAGGCCAATGGAATAGGATAGAGAGCCCAGAAATAAACCCACACAATTATAGTAAATTGACTTTCAACAAAGATGCCAAGAACACATGTAGGGAAAGGATAGCCTCTTTAATAAATGGCACTGCGAAAACTGAATATTCACATGCAGAAAAATGAAATTAGACCTCTGTCTCGCACCAGATAGAGAATAGAAAATGATACTTTCAAAATAACATTAAAATAAGAAAATGTACTTTTAGTAATATATATAATGATAATAATATATATTTTAAAAAACACAAAATGATAAACAGAAAATTCAGACTGATGCTACATCAGACAGGGAGATTAAATATTTAAATGTAGGTCAAGGTCCTGCCATGTATTTTGTTTGGAGGTATTAGGTATGCTTATAACACTATTTAAAATAACATACCGAGTAGCTAATTAAGTAAAATAGGCTCATGAATGGACTCATGATGAGAGTATATAATGAAACAGGATCATAATGAATTGAATTTGGTCCTAATTGAGGTGTAAAACATCGACAGTAATAACAAAACCAACAACCTCTAATCAGAAGGAATTCATTGAGAATAAAAGTTCACATATGGAGAAAAGAGATAATCTATTGAATAACTCTTAAGAAAAAAAAAATCAAGAGAGATTTAGATCCATATCATATGTTAAAGAATTAGCCTCTGATGGAAGGAGGCAGCTCTATTTTATTGAAACAGAAGGGAAGTATGACATTCTAAGAGGTGGTAAGTTTGCTTGTTTGTTATATGAAAGATTCTGAAGTATTGAGTACTGGAGATGGGAAATTTAGGATCTCCACTATCTGACAGTTTGTATTCTCATATCACAGAAGTAAATTAGATAATTTACGTGCATTCAATTTGCTTGTGCTGGCCTAGGCCTAGCTACTAAAGAAATGGCACATCGGTCCATATACATACAAAAATATTCTTGATAGGAGGAAAAAAGCCAAAAAAGGTTTAAAATTGAAATATGCATATGTACATTTTATTTTGAAGTTTAAAAGTTTTAGGTGGAAATCATTCAAAATAGTTAATTGCAAAAATGATTATTTGAATTAAGATGGCTGCTGAACTGTTACACAAACTATTTGCATGTGAATTAAAGGGGCAGAAAAGTAAATATTGAATGTTTATTTTATATTTAAAAGGTGAGTGGCAAAGCTTCAGGGAATATGAGCTTTACTTTCAAATTTTGTCATATATTTATGTATTAATGATATCAAGCTATCTATACAGTTAAGAATTTATAAAAGGTTAAATTACCTTCAAACAATACTCTCAGGATCAATCAGGCATTTAAATAGATAGGCAGATGAAAAAAAGGGAGACAAATTTTTTTTCAAAATTATTTTAAAGAAAGCAAAGACTATTTACATATATCTTGGTGCTTATTTCCAAAAATTCCAACAAGGAATATAACAAGTTTACATCATATTATCAAAAGTGTTTTCTCAAGATGTGATAAATTATTCTTTGAGATGCCTTGTGTTTTGTTTGAAATAAAAAATAACATTTTGGATTAAATTAGGAGGACTTTATTCCTAGCCATCTATTTTTATGTTCATTAAAAATTATAACTCATTAAGATTATTACCATGTTGGTTGGAAAAAGGAATCTCATTAAATCATCATATCTAATCCAGAAGTTAGCAAAGTATTTCTTGTTTTTTTTTTAATTTTTTATTTTTTTTGTGGAGACACAGTATTGTTCTGTCGCCCAGGCTGGAGTGCAATGGTGTGATCTTGGCTCACTGCAACCTCCACCTCCTGGGCTCAAGTGATTCTCCTGACTTAGCCTCCCAAGTAGCTGGGATTACAGGCGTCCGCCACCACACCTGGCTAATTTTTGTATTTTTAGTAGAGACACGGTTTTACCAGGCTGGTCTTGAACTCCTGGCCTCAGGTAATCCACCCGCCTAGGCCTCCCAAAGTTCTGGGATTATAGTTGTGAGCCACCTCGCTCGGCCAGCAAACTATCTTAATGGCAAAATTCAACCTTACTTCTTTTTGAACAGTTCACTATTTAAAAAATGATTTTTGCATTTTTAAGCAGTTGAAATAATCTGGAGCATAAATAACATTTTGTGACACAACAAGGTTATAGAAAATTTAAATTTTAGTGTTTATAAATAAACTATTGGCACACAGGCATGGCTATGTCGTTTATTGTTTCTGGCTACTTTCCACCACTGTGGAGTAGCTGCAACAGAGACTCTATGGCTTGCAAAACCCCAGATATTACTCTCTTGCCTTTTACAGAGAAAGTTTGCCTATTACTGATGGAGGGGATTCAAATTTCAGATGCCGTGCATAAAAAATATTAAATTTTTAATCAATCTATCTTAATACAAAAAAATGTGTCATTTAAAGGATTAAAGGTATCCCATTATTTGCCTGTGGAATGCCCTTTTATTCCTTAAGTTGCTAAGTTTCAATATTAGGGCCACTGGCTACTTTATGTTTCAGACTTGAAAATTACAATGGTGGGTTTGTTCTTATAATTTTATATAGATACTTCTTGAATCCATTTCTCCAACCCAAATGTTTGTATCTGTTTTTAACCATCTTCTTACATCGTTACACAGTAAATCTTTCCTCTTTTAGCTTTAATTATTACCATCCAAATGTAGCTCCATTTCACAATGCATGTTATCTGTCATCAACGGGTCTTTCCTATCATCTTAGTTACTGCTATTTTTTTTAACAGGGTCTGGCTCTGTTGCCCAGCCTGGAGTGCAGTGGCACAATCTTGTCTCACTGCAACCTCTGCCTCCTGGATTCAAGCAATCTTTTTATCTCAGTCTCCTGAGTAGCTGGGACTATAGGTATGGGCCACTATGCACATAAATTTTTTTTTTTTTACATCCATTTACACATAATTTTTTTTTTTTTTTGGAGATGGAGTCTTGCTGTGTCACCCAGGCTGGAGTGCAGTAGTGTGATTTCAGCTCACTGCAACCTCTGCCTCCCTAGTTCAAGCGATTCACCTTCCTCAGGCTCCTGAGTAGCTGGGACTACAGGCATGCACCACCACTCCTGGCTAATTTTTGTATTTTTTAGTAGAGACAGAGTTTTACCATATTGGCCAGGCTGGTCTTGAACTCTTGACCTCAAGTGATCCTCCCTCCTGGGCCTCCCAAAGTACTGGGATTACAGGCATGAGTCAATGCACCTGGCCTACAAATAATTTATAACACAAAAAAGGGCTATACAGATGATCACATTTTTCTTATAGGGGCTTTAATATTATCAGTTGCTAATTATACTCTAATCATACCCTGAAGATATTGTTCACTGACTTATAGTATTTGTTTAAAGAAAAATACCTAGAATAAATATTTTACTTCACACTGGAAATAGTTGAGTTTCTATTTAGCAGTTATTCTGCTATGGTGTTACAGACACTACTGAATGAGTACTGGATTTTAGTTCCTTTTCTGCCTTGACTGCTAGAAAGTATATGGATTTATATTCCTCTGTTTTGTTAGAAAACTTCTGGTTTGATATCTTTTCCCACTTACTATAACTTAGTTTAGATATATTTATAAATCACCATATAACCATACTAGAATATATTATGTTATAAATAAACAACTCAAAATACACAAAAGTAATACATTTATTGCATGCCAATAATGTATAAGGAATTTTCTCTAGATTATATATAATTTATTTCTCACATGCTGGCAATACTATCATATATTCGTGGATAAAAACAAGTTTTGTGGGCTCTAAAGCTCATTTAAGAGACATTTCTAAATAAAAGTAATATAAAACTATTATTTTTGCAGACATTACCAAGTCACAGGACTATGTTAACTCATTGATTGGGCCTCATGCAGGGCCCTGGAAGGGGTAGGTGCAAGCAAGGGGCCCTGATGTAAGCCTCCTTAGCTTCAAGGTCAGTCTGCCTCTGTGTCTATGGACTGCTTATGTTGTGCAAGCCACTTTTCATGCACTGTCCTATGAAATGTTAGAACAAGCTTCCAGGGAAATTAGCTGAGAGAAGTAAAATATATTTGCCAATGCCAAGGGGTTGCTATACAGTAGATGTGTATTTGAACACTAATAATCACACCTATTTATTAAAATGATATTTATGGGGTACCTTATTTATCAGGCATTGTTGTAAGACTGGCATGCCGTGACAACCCAGGCAGCTGTGGTCCCTATCCTAATGAAGCTTCTTGTGTTATTTCTATCATAGCAGTTGGTCATTCAATGGCTTATTTCTTCTTTAACTATCATGTTAAGAAAGAACAGTTTAAAATATAGTTTAAGGATTTCTTTCCATTTAAAAATTAGTGTGCCTTTTCAGTTTTGCTGGCTTGACTGCAATAGCAGAAGCTCTCATTTCCTTTTGTTATTTATTGTCAACATAGATGATCACTTTATGAGTCTTTTTTGATCATTAAAAATAGAGAAAATGGTTCCAAAGATGAAATCTATTTTGTTTTCCAAAAATAGATTATTTTTTTCAATAGATTTACCTTTTTCAATAGATTTACCTTTTCAGTAGGACTCAGAAACTGATGGCTTGGTTGGTCTTTCGTTTATAGTTAACTATTGTCTATGAACTTAGTCTGAGTACCTTGCAGAAAGTAGAATTAAAGAGCTTTGGTATCTTAAATCCTGGTTTTCTATTGTTTTCCTCATTTTAAGAGAGCTCTTAATTCAAGCTCCTTGTAAGGAAGTAGGACTAACATGCATAGCTAAGCCTGGAGAGTCAAGAAACCCGCATTCCTAGATCCCCAACTTAGACCACTGACTCACAGTTTCTAGATATAGAAGCTGCATTTCAGCCCACAACCCTAGGTAATCGTGATGCATGTGGACCACATTCCACCTTGTGGAGAGTACAGCTCAAAGACAATAATGAGATCCCAATAATTTTGATGCTTCCAAGTAAAGAACAAAAATCCATTATTTAAATTTATGATTGTTAAATTGTTAGACTTTATAAACAGATTGTGGAAACTGTCCCTTCCTCCGTCTTCCTGTGTCTTTCTTCTCTCTTCACTTCCGCATGGCATTCTACCCGACTACCTCTCTTTGGCATGTTCCTCTGTCTGCAGTCACTAATCCCATGTTGTTGTTCCCCAAAAGTTCATCCTTGGTTCATACATTTTATCACTATTTTTGGACATTTCTATTACATCTGTCTTCAACTACTGCTCAGAAACAGGATCCAAATTTCTATCTCCTACCCAGATTTCTTTTCTGAATATTGGATCCCCAGCTCTAGTTAGCTCTCTTATGGGAAGTTCAATTTGAATGCCTCCAAAGACCTCAAAGCCGACACGTCCAAAGTTAAAATTAATGCTGCCCAAACAGCAAAAAATTTCTGCCTTCTTCTGAATTCTCTATTTCAGTTTTAATGTATGTACTATGGTGCATTCATTTTCTCAAGCCTAATCCTGGGTGGTTATCCTTTTATTGTCTTTAGAAAAAATCCTTTAAGTTCTTTTCTTAAATATATATGTATATATTTTATTATATATAATATATAGCTTATTATTAATAATATTTATATGTAGTTTATTATAATGCATAATAAACTATATATAATATACATATAAACAATATATAATATAAACTAAATATATAAACTATACATATGTGCATGTGTGTGTGTGTAGTTTCCATAGCTTATATCACACCTTGGCCCAAGGCATCATAATTTCTTACTGATATTATTATAATGACTTCTTTTTTGGACAACCTTTTACTAGTACTGTGTTCCTCAAAACCATTCCCACACTGCTGCCGGGTTGATCTTTCTAAAATGCAATTCTGATCACTCACTCCTTTGCTTAAAATGCCTCCATTGCTGCCAGAATAATATAAACCCCTGGGTTTGATATATATGCCCTACTTACTGTGAACCTGTCTGGTCTCATTTCTAATCATCCTGCCTGTGATGCTGTGGCCTCACTGAATTCCTCTAGGATTGTATGCAGAATGTACCATATTTTCAGAACTTTGCACATTCCGTTCCCATTGCTGTGATTGTCATTATCTCCTTCTTTGACAGGAGAACACCTACTGAGTGTTCAGTCTTCAGTTCCAGGAAACCCACCATAATTTCACCTGCTCCCTCAACTTTCTTATGTTCTCTCATCTTACTGAATCTGATCAAGTGCTGGAGAAAGTCACTTAGAGGATTTCAGGGCTGATTAAGAACAAAGATATGGCCAGGAAGTGGCAGCAGCTAGCATGAACTTGCCTTGAGTAGGCAGGAAGGTCGGGAAAGTACCTGGCAGCATGATACATTCAGAGGGTAAGGGTGGGAGCCACCATCTAGAAGAGGAGTTGGGGAAGGGGACTCCTTGGGGTGAGGGGATCAAGAGGAGGTTTATGCATCTAGGCAATGTTGCTCAGTAGCCTGGCAGGGCACTTCTGAGTCAGAAAGCTCCAAAGCGGGGCAGTGGCTTGGAATTTGTTACAGCCCCATGGTGTTATCATCCCCATGGATAGGGCTAGCAGATATTGGGTGTAGTTTTGCAGATTATAAGAAGCAGGCAGATTCTAAATGACTAAAAATCTGCTTAATTGGATGATGTTCAAAACAATTGGATGGGTGAAAATTTGAGTTTGGTACTGGTGGGCTTTCGAGCAAATAAATGGATCTCAGGCTGCTTTGAAGAAATAAGCAATCTAGTGTCCAATATAGATGTGTTGTACTTGATGCATTTATAAGACAGATGCAGCTATGAGGCAACACTTGTACCATACTGCATTATCATTACATTTTCTTGTTTGAACTTCCTGTAACACAGACTCCTTGAGAGTAGAGGCAAGTTTTTATTACTCTTGATTTGGATAAGGATCTAGAGTAGTGTTTGATATGAAGTGGAACACGAATAAATGTTTGTTTCATGAATAATTCCATGTATTATTGAACTTGTCCAGAAGTGGTCATCCTGCCAGGTGCTAGAAGAAAGGCTCATCTCCCCAGAGGCACATGACTCAAGCTAGTTTAACATTTGTATTCATACAGGACATAGGCAGTCATTGAATTTCAAGCCCTGAAATCTTTAGATTTGAGGGAACTTATTTTCTAAAATACAACCCATTCCTAGAAAACATCATATCAAACTCAGAATGTACAGCAATAGACCAAGGTCATCTTATTCAGATTTCAATCCTGTTATATTCTTGAAGACTTTTTTTTAGTTATTTTAACTGTAATACTTGCTTCAAAACTTGTAGGATCGGAGGATATGCAGGCTGAGGCCCAGGTGACTCCATGAACATTGGCCTGGTTTGTTCATTAATTTAGGGTATGATGCTGCCTCTCTGAGCAATTCCTTATGGTAGGAGGGTCTAATAAATTTTAGAGGCCAGGGAGATGGAAATAAAGTATAAAGCTGGTGAAAAAATCCATTTGGCTGCACAGCAGAACCAGAGTTATCAAAAGGGACAGTTAGTTTAAATATGGAGAAGGTATTTCTCCCAAGAGAAATACCTAACGTAGGTGACACGGGGCGGGATGGAGGCAGCAAACCACCATGGCACGTATGTACCTATGTAACAATGCTGCAAGATCTGCACATATATATATAATTTTACTTTAAGTTCCCAGAACTGCACATATATGTATAATTTTACTGCACACACATATATAATTTTACTGCACATGTATATATAATTTTACTTTAAGTTCCCTTCTATATATATGTAGAAAGTAAATATGGAGAAGGCTCCTAGCAAGAGGCTGGGTTATGAATAGAGAGAAGACATTTTAAATAGCAAACGTAACTCAATTGTGTTAAATATGTGGAAATCATTGGTTTGGCTCCGAGACCAATAACTGAAACGTATAGAAGTAGTACAAGTGTCATGTAGTTGATTGATTAAGGCTCCAGCTCGTATGTGCAAGTTTCAGTGTAGTAGATTAAGGCTCCAGCTCGTATCTCCAGTTCACTGGGCCCTTCCCTTGTTCTTGTGTTCTTTGTACATATATTATAAAGTAGTTACAGTGGTTTCTGTGTCACTGCTACATATTATAGCAATAATAAAGAGGGTGAGCATCTGGGATCCCAAACACACAGAAAAGTCCTCAAAGTTCACTCATTGCATCTGTTTAGATGATGAAACTAATCCTAAACTTACTTTTTGTCAAGGGGGAGTGGAGTGCTCTAACTGGCCTCACCTAGATCATGGGCTTCACATCAGAAAAAATGTATTTCTCCTCTACATTATGAAATCCTCTATAGCAATCTAGGCTTCTTGATGGTGGTAGGGGGAATGGACAGGGAAAGGCGACCAATAGGCCTTACAGAAGATATAGCTCCCTTCTGGATATTGAAGATATTTAATCTTTGTGGCAACTTAAGCAAACTAACCAAAATTTGCATAGTAAATATTTGTAGTTAGCCTCCAATTTGCTTGTTTACTTCTTATCAGCATTTCAAATGTTTTCCAAAGGCATTAATACAATCTTTTATCTTGTTTATCATGTTCATTTTCTACCGCCGTTTATGAATCAAATTAAACTTCATTATGCATCTAGTCTGTGCCCACATTCCAAAATTGTGTTTTCTCAGTGAACAAGACCTGGCTTTATTTGACATGCCAGATACAATATCCAAAGAACTAATAGAGTATAAAATGTAAACTGTCATGCAAATAGTGGCAATAGCTAACTAATTTCCAAAGTTCAGTTTTCAGCTTAGATGTTCCTTTTTCAGAGAGATGTTTGCTAACCATCCTATCTAGGAGAAATCTCCTTTTGTTATTCACTTCGGTTCTTTATTTATATGCTTATGCCACTCATCAGTCCTTCTCTAGATCACAAAGTGGCCCTTCCTTCCTTCTTTCTTTCCTTCCTTCCTTCCTTCCTTCCTTCTTTCCTTCCTTCCTCCTTCCCTTCCTCCCTCCCTCCCTCCATTTTTTCCTAGAATGTAAGTTCCATCTGTCTTATCCATGGGGCACATTTCTAGTAGTACTCAGCACAGTGCTTACCTCATAGGAGACACTCATTCATATTTGTTAAGTGAGCCTGTTGAATTATCTGTTCACACTTTACTATGGTGTGCCTTGTGTGGCCATGGCTATGTAAGTAGTGGACCAAGACTCAGTTGTATAGGATATAATTGTGCAGCAGAGGAAAACCAACGTGATGCATGGGGCTGGGACCCTTGAATGTTCTCCTTTTTGTATTTTGTTGTAACCACTGAAACAACCTTCACTGACATTTGTAACTATGAGCCACTGAATAATGCAAGTTCCTCCCAGGGGGGAAATCATATGCAAGAATGAAATGTATGATACATCTCGCCTAAAGTGTTAACAACATATGAAAGGAAGCCATCCTGGAAATTGGAAGTTTGTATTTGAATATTAGACATCTGTTTAATTACGGAGTGAAATGTCAAGGAAAAAAACACAATTACTTTATACTCAGAACATAGAAAGTATAGCCAAGATTTGACAGTCTCACTCCATGTGATTTTTCTATTCTTTCTCGCTCCTGTCACATTTTATTTCACCATTTATCTGGAACAAATAAATGTGAAATTGCTTTCAACATTTTCCTGACCTTGTTCAGTAGATAAGTATTGAGGAAAAATGGGACTTTGGTTTTCTACATGGAATCAGCTTATTGTAGCTATTTGTATTACGGCAGTTCCTTTTAAGAGAATGTGTCACTATTGAATGCAAATGAGCTTCATGAGTAATGTTCAAATCCAAAAAAAGATGAATGCTAGAGGAAGCAGACAGTTTCTATCTATCCTTTTTTTTAAAATATATTTTGAGATTTTTGGATAGTAGAAAAAAAATGTTAGTTTGAAATATCTCTTCTTTCTTGTAATGGGAGAAGAAAGCTAAATTTCCTATATGTAGGAATATATATTTGATAGAAGTAATAATTTTAAATTGGGCAGTATATGAGCCAGTGATAATGTGTTGTAGTTATCCTGCCTGAACTTAATAAGACTATGAAATAAAAGTATCTCCCACATAATAAATGAAGAGAATTAAGGAATGAGTTTTCCCTGTTAATTCTAACATGAGTCATACAAACTAGTTAGGGCTTCACTATATAATTGCATTTACTAATGAAAAAGTGTTGTGACATAAATCCCTTTACCTTTACTCTGTCTTGCATCTTTAAAATTTAGTTTCAATTAATATTGTAATACTTTACTTATGCTAATCAATGATATAATAAGCATACAAAATTGTATTTATACAATGGATTAGTTTTTAATCTCATTTGGTCCTGCCAGCCATTGGTAGCAATTATTCTTTGATTAGATTCCAAGACATTGAGAGGCAAGATGTGACCCAAAGACCAGCTCAAAATGACACGGGAGAATCAATGGCAGAGCTAAAGCATGAATCTAGGAGTTCTGAACATTCTGGAGTCTATTTTTTCCCCTCCACTACCCAAAGTGCTGCTTTTCACTTGGGGTGAAGTCAAATGAGTCAGAAACAGCCTGAGATGCCTGTCCTCAGTGTCACACTCTGCCTGCCGTGTGGATGCCTCTAATGCAGCTGTATGATTTTGTTCCAATTCGCCTTTCCTGCCTTCCATTTTCATCCCCTTGTATTCTTGACCATCATTTTCATCACCTTGTATTCTTGACCATCATTTCCTCCATCCATAGATGTCCTCCAATGGCCATAGCAGAGCCCTCATTGCCAGCTGCTCTTTCCTTCCCTTCTGCACTTTACCACTGCAAGTAATCTTTCATATTTGTCCTTGACATTATTTTGATTTGTGAAGCAGTAAGTTATATCATAACACACATAAGAAAGAGCTTTGTTCTATAGACTTGTTAGATAAAATACAGAGTACTCAGGTAAATTTGAATTTCAGATAAAAAGCAAAAATGGTTTTTACTATGATAAATATTATGCAGCTCGTATTTATACTAAATATACTAATTATCTGAAATTTAAATTTAACTGTGTGTCCTATACCATTATTATTATTTATTAAATTTGGCCACCCAAGATATAAGTAGTATGAGTCTTACCCAAGTCACTTGAGGCTTCATTGAGTAGTTTTAGTACGGGGTGATTATACAGGTAGAATTGGAATGTGTGCAAAAATCTACTAATGAATATATATAAGTAGCATTTTTCATGTCAAAAAGATACTTCCACTCCAGTGACTGAGTCTTTCAGAATTCACCCAGATCACATGTAGAGGCAAAATGCTGCATGACAGATGGAGCATTAGCCTGCTTTCCATTATTAAACTGGGAAGTAAGTATGCTGTGGTAGTTGCAAATGTCTGCAATAAAATAAAATTATGCTCCCACATCTCAGTAGATTTCAGATGATAAAATTCATGTCATGTTGCCTGGCAGCACAGCTCTCCTGTTAACATATTAATTTGGAAAATTATCGTGTGCTTAATATCAACAGCTGACTTTAATAAATAAAATTCAAGCAGCATCCCCTGAGTTTCAGGCTACATTGTATTAATCTAGCATATTCATATGACACCTATCATGATGTGACCTTGGGGCAGATATAGTGGTCCATACAAGGCTGGGGTTGGCAACTGAGGAGTTTATAATTTAGATGGGACTCATAAGTCCCATCTAAAGATAAGACTTTGGACAAAGTCTTTGTCAAGTAAGGTGTCAGTAAAATACCTCATTAGATCACTTTGCCTTTTTTATATCCTGTTTCATTTTTTTGTATCTTCAGTTTTATTTATATGAGCTCTCATATCTGTCTTTCAGAGCTATAATTTTCATTCTAACACCTAAAAGGTTTCTTGTCTTCTATACAATGGCACTTGCTTCTCAGTCCGATTCTGCTTGTCTTTTGCTGTCTTTCTAGCCATGACCATTATCTTTTGGGCAGCTTCCAATGTATCTTTCATTGCTGTGATGATTGATACTCCCATATACGTATTTAGCCATGAGAGTTCTGCATGAAAGTGACATATTTATTTACCCATTGAAACCAAAAGTACCGTGTTTTTGCTTATACTATATAAGTAATCTGATTACTACCATAATATTTTGACATGAATATATTAATAGAAATTTGAGTCCACCAAGGACAAACCTAGTTTCATTAGGGATAAATCTTAGTATGACTGTATTAACCAGGGTTCTATCTAGAAACAGAATCAATATGTATCATATGTATGAGACATATATATTATGTAATTATCTATTTTATATAATGCATATAACATTTTATTTATATATAATATGTATTATATATAGAATATACACACATAAAACATATTTTATATATACATATATAATTCCTTTATTTATATATAGAAAATAAGAAATCAGTTCATAATAAGATTCTATTATGGAGGCTGGCAAGGCCCAAGGTCTGCAGGGAGAGTCAGCCAGCTGAAGATCCAGGAGATACAATGTTTCAGTTCAAGTCCTGAGGCAGGAGAACAGCCAATGTCCTAGGTCAAAGGACATTAGAAAAATTTCCTCTCTTACTTTGGGGAAGGCCAGTCCTTTTGTTCTGTTCAGGCCTTCCACTGATTGGATAAGGTCCACCCACCTTAGACAGGACAATCTGCTCTGCTCAGTCTACTGATTCAAATGTCAATCTCTTCCAACAACATTCTCAAAGAAACACCCAGAATAACATTTGAGTATCTGGACACCCAGTGGCCCAGTTAAGTTGACACATAAATAAAATTGACCATCACAAGTACGAAAAATTCAGCTGGAAAATTGGCTGCTGGGGATCTTTGATCAATTCTCTTCTGGGGGATTCCTTCTGCTGTGTGACTTCAGCTAGGGTGTACTATTCAGCTGAATTTTGTGGAATTATAATTGACACACTAAAAGCTAAAACCAAAGCAGACAGTGATAGGCCTTGCCAGATTAATCAACTAAAATGCCAAGAGAATTGGCTGTTTCTTTGTTTTTCTCATCTGTGGGTAGAAGAGGCAATAAATTAGATAATATCGAGATGAAATGATACATTCGGTCATCTTAATAATAGGCCCTAAATTGCCTGTAACTGGTACAGTTTGGTGATGAATATGATGTAGTACTACAAATAACACAAGGAATTTTTGTGTTAATCATGTTGTATATTTTCTGCATTTGATGATATTTTCAATTATCAGCAAGCCACCATTTGATAAGAAGATTAGTATACACATAGGAAGCTGCATGTTATTCATCAAGACAAAGGCAAGAATAACTCTGAAGGTATTACAGAGATCTTGGAGATTACCACTCCTGTCTCAGGCCCAGAGTTACAGGGCCTTGAGAGCAGAAAAATTGCAAAGGAGTGGCCCAGGAAGCCTGTGAGACCTTGGACCTTGCTTCCTCTAGCTGCTTCTGGGCTCTGCTCCCTGCATTCTGGCACAGCATTCCTTAACAACCCCAGTTTTGGCTTAAGTGTGCCCAAGTGCAGCTTGTACAACCACTCTAGAAGGCACAGGTGGTAAACCTTGGTGGTGATGTCCACATGTTGCTAACTCTTAAGGTGTTGTAGCAAAACTGCAGCTTAAGAAGACAAAGAGACCTATGGAGACCGAAGAGATGTCCCGGTCGGCAGCGGGCTCGTGCCTGAAATGGCTGCAGACCCCAACAAACAAGGCAGGAAGCCGGTTTCAGACAAAGACAGTCAATCAAGTTTTACAATCTTGGGCAAATTTTACCATCTTGGGCTTCCTGGTAATTTAACTTTGTAAACTTGCAGCTGAGGTACGGGGTCGAAAGGTGGGTGTGGGGACACCCAGGGAGATCAGAAGAACAGGAAATGCAGACGTGCGGGTTGCAGACCTGAAGAAGTGCTCTGGTGCCCTTATCTATGTAGAGAGAGGGCGGATCCCAGTTTGCATTGCCTCTGCTTTTTCTAAATACAGCTTACAACCTACCCTGGAATGCAAGATGAGCTTGCAGCTTCACTAGGGAGAGGTTATTTAAATTCCTTAGCCTTTGTACAACTCTTAAATGGCCTTTACTTTTAGTTAACTACTACCTATGTGATGCTTATTATTTAAACTATATTTTGTTCTATTTTATTTTATTT
The DNA here is from genome assembly GCA_004027715.1 of Plecturocebus donacophilus. Lineage (NCBI taxonomy): Eukaryota > Metazoa > Chordata > Mammalia > Primates > Pitheciidae > Plecturocebus > Plecturocebus donacophilus. The sequence goes on from PVKP010000215.1 coordinate 168,008, forward strand.
CATTTTATTTTCTTTTCCTTCCACACAGGCACTCAGAGTGCACCAGCTGTGGAGGCATAGCTGTCTCTACCTAGATTTCAGAGTGTCTCTGAGAGTCTCAGGGGCCCAGGCAGATAATTGCCAAAGGCATGGAGCTGCCACAGATGGTCCCCACTAGGACACAGCCCAGAGAAGTCGTGGGAGCTGGGGGCAATATTTAGTGAAACCATGGCAGCGGGGCTACCCCTGATCCCTGAGAACTGAATAGTCACCAATGTGCAATTTCAGCCTGGGAGAGCTGCGAGCATATGTCAGTAATGCATGAGGTCTGCTGTGGGGGGGCTGCACCCAGCAAAGCCATAGAGATGAGGCTGCTAGAGCCCTGGGGACCCAGACCCCGCCCCAGTAAATCTAAAAAGCACCTCATGCAGTTAAAGATTATTCTTAGGCCTCCAGACTTAATATTGTTTGCTGTGTTGGACTTTAGACTTATTTGGGACCTATTTCCCCTTTCTTCTTTTCGATTTTTTCTTTTTGAAATGGGAATGTCTATTCGATGCCTGTCCACCATTATATTTTGAAAGCACATAGCTTGTTGAGTATCACAGGTTCACAGTGCTAGAGCATATGTCTCAGGAGGAGTCATACCTTGAATCTCACTCATATCTGATTTGGATGATATTTAGATGACACTCTGGACTTTTGACATTTGAATTGGCACTGAAATGAGTTAAGACTTTGAGGGCCATTGGGATGGAATCAATGCATTTTGCCTGTGAGAAGGATGTGAATTTTGGGATGCCAGAGGGAGAATGCTGCGGTTTGAATGTATGTGTCTATCTCAAATTCACAGGTTGGAACCTAAAACCCAAAGCCATAGTATTAAGGGATGGAGGCTTTTAAAAGAAGCTGAACAGAGTACCCAAGTGCCTTTTGTCTTTGTCCTTTGCTTCCCCTGTTTCACCATGTGAGGACCCAGCAAAAGACACCATCTTGGAAGCAGAAAACAAGCCCTTAACAGAATCTGCAGGTACGTTAATCTTGAGCTCTCCAGCCTCCAGAACTGGGAGATATAAATTTCCATTATTTAAATCTTAACTGGTCACCGGCGTTTTGTTATAGCAACAGGAATAGACTAAGACACAATAAATATGTATATACAAAAAGTGTGTATTTGTGGATGTGGATTTGTAGTGCATGATGACATAAATTTCTCCAGTAATTTGAATCATGTAATATTCTTGCACTGATAAAATCCGCTTCCCCAAAATACCAGCAATATTAAAATACAGATCCATAATTCTTAAAATAAATATATACAAAGGCATTATATTACATAAAATAATATATGAACAATATATTTTAATATTAGCCTGGGTTTCCCTGAGTAGCATTAGCCATCAAAATCTACTCATCTCACCCATAGATTCTGATGCCAAATTCTTTTCTCGTTCAGCTTAGGAAAACAGGAACACACTTCCTTATTTACATCTTCCATCTCACCAATTTTTCCAGATTTCCATTGAATGCATTTACTTCAGTCTTTTCCAACACTGTAAAGTTTGTATCTTCACCTAGACAGATCATTCTCGACACTCCTGAACCGTGCACAAGCTTCACAAGCTTTTCTGTTGAGCTGGAATAAATCTCATGGACTCTCAATATCTCTCACCTTCTTCCCTCCTCCCACTTTCTCCTCCTTTTCTTTCCCTCATTCTCCCTTATTCTCTCTGTGCTCGGCCATCTTTTTGCTTTCTTTCCTGTTTCCTTTGGATAATCTGCCAGAGAAAACAAATATGTCGCTGAGAATTGCAGATATTCTAGACTTTATTCCCTGGACCAAAGACTTTTTTAAGTTTTTTCTGATTATTTCTCTCTCTTTCTCACATTCGTATACCCACACTGACACTCACAAGTACATATCACACAAACACTTAACTGTTCATTTTTAATTAGTTGTATTTATTAAGAAAGCCAGGGGAGGCCAGGCGCAGTGGCTCAAGCCTATAATCCCGGCACTTTTGGCAGGCCAAGGCGGGTGGATCACAAGGTCAGGAGTTTGAGACGAGTCTGGCCAACATGGTTAAAACCCCATGTCTACCAAAAATATTTAAAAAATAGCTGGGTGTGGTGGTGTGTGCCCGTAATCCTAGCTACTTGGGAGGCTGAGGCAGGAGAATCCCTTGGACGCAGGAGGTGGAGGTTGCTGTGAGCCGAGATCACACCACTGCACTCCAGTCTGGATGAGAGAGTGAGACGCTGTATCAAAAAAAAAGGAAAGAAAAGAAATCCAGGGGAAGACATGAAAGACAGAATCTATATAAATATTTTTAAAAATACAAAATTAAACATAGAAGCAAATATTTATTTATATAAAAGAAAATTGATAGGAAATTGCAAATTTTGAAAAGCTGCCTAATTCTACAAACATAAAATTTGGAAAAATAACATAGCTTGATAAAATGCCAAACTTATCTCTATATACTTTTTTCTACATTTCTGGAGTGCAAGAATTTTATTGGCCACTTCATGTGGCAATGATGATGTGGTACTATTTTTAGTAGAGAGAATATGCTGGGTGCGGTGGCTCACACCAGTAATCACAGCACTTTCGGAGGCTGAGGCATGTGGATCACCTGAGGTCGGGAGTTTGTGACCAGCTGGCCAACATGGAGAAACCCTGTCTCTACTAAAAATACAAATATTAGCAGGGCCATGGAGGTGGATGCCTGTAATTACAGTTACTTGCGAGGCTGAGGCAGGAGAATTACTTGAACCCAGGAGGAGGGGGTTGCAGTGAGCTGAGACCATGCCACTGCACTCTAGCCTGGGTGACAGAGTGATACTCCATCTCAAAAACAAAAACAAAAAAAAGTAGAGAGAATAAAATGAGTCTTTAACATAGTTTATCAATTTTTTTTTACTAGTGATAATTTAGAAAAGTTTCACCTTAACAACTCAGTATTAGTGGTATCATGTTAATTTTTGGGATTGTTGTCAAATTTGGGAAAACATGTATCAAGTTTATTTTATATATGACTAGTAAGAGGTTTCAAGGCATTTCAAGCTTTTGTACAGAGAACACTCAAATACTCATTTGAATTATGTACATTTCAAGTTTATCATTAATATCCTCATTATCTCTATATGATATATGATAAATTTTATGTTATTTTCTTCAGTTGGTATTGAAAATTAAAATTTTCACTGTGATCATACGATTAATTTCTCTCCATTAATTGGACTTTTGAAATAAGCCAAAAACATCTTTATTACTAATGATACAATTTATCTCTTCTTTTAAACGAGTTATTGTTTTTGGCATAACCTGAAATTCTTTTTCTTGTAAATTGCTTTTTGGTATCAAATTATTTAATTTCATAACATTAATGTAAAATTAATGTTACCTTGATTTTACATTACATTTTATCAAAATATTGTCTTTCTTCTTTAATAAATAAATGTAAAGATGACAAAAGAAGGTACTTTAAATAGGAGTCTTTAATTTCTTACATCAAAAAAATGAAATATCCTAAGTGTCTTTCTAAATTGTAGTTTATATGGTGTATGTTCAACTTTACTTAGCTGGATTTAAAAGATGCTTATGGCCATTTTAAGTAAATTGTGACTGTTACTAAACAACATAATGCCTATACTTCTCTCCCCCTTTAAAAATAATATTCTAGAATGAATTGGAAGAGATAAATTTTCTATATGATGAAAACTCAGAAAATTAGAGAAAATTACCATCCCATCAATGTGTGATCATTTTGTCATATTCATAGCGTCAATAGCACTGTTTATAGCTGTCAGAGAACGAAACTGCCTAATGTTTTCTTCTTAGAGTAAAAAATTGTGATTTCAAAATGTAAGAGAGCTGAGGACGTTTGTTTACCTGTGAAACTTATCAATTAATTCTCTCATGTCAGTAGAACTGTGGGCCACCCAGGAGACCAGTCAGTTACTGGGTCCTCTGAGGGTGCTCTATGTCCACGAAGTGAACTGAGAATAACAAAGTCTTCCAACTTCCGAACCATCCATCCTGAGAGAGAAAACCAACACTGTCCATAACAGAATCCTTTGAATTAGGGTGGGTCAGTTTCAACGGGTACATTTCAATTTTAACCTAAAAGCATTGTCAATGCGGAAAACCATTTTTACTAGTGCTAATCATTGTATGGTATTTTCTTTTTCTTTTTTGGAGACGGAGTCTCCCTCTGTCACCCAGGCTGGAGTGCTGTGGCAGGATCTCAGCTTATTGCAGCCTCCACCTTCTGGGTTCAAGTGATTCTCCTGCCTCAGCCTCTTGAATAGCTAGGATTACAGGCACCTGCCACCACGACTGGCTAATTTTTGTATTTTTAGTAGAGACAGGGTCTCACCATGTTGGCCAGGCTGGTCTTGAACTTCTGACGTCAGGTGATCCACCTGCTTCAGCCTCCCAAAGTGCAGGGAATACAGGTGTGAGCTACTGCGCCCAGCTGTAAGCCATTATTTTCTTGATCTAGCTGAGTAACACACAGGTAGAAGACCTGATAACTCTTCACTATTGCCAAGTTCCTTCACTCATAGCTGTGGCCACAAGAGGAGCAAAGGCCCCGATTCAAGAAAAAGGCGTAGCCTCCTGAATTATGCCCCCTCTTCTCTGTGAGAGCTGTAAACGACTGCTTTGTGGCTCTTGATGATGGTAGTACTGGGTAATAGTGGCTCAACAGTGGAGTCCCTGCGCTGGAAGACGAGGCTCAGGGACATTCGGCGCTCTGCTCTCTGTTGGTGTGTGGCCTGGTGCTCACGGTTTCCTGATGGCATCAAATGATAGTTTGCAATCTCCTTGATGAATATGGGTGTGAACAGAATGTATTTTGATTATAATACTGGAAATTTTTTGGAATTGGAATGAGTCACCAATCCCTGCACCTTCCTTGTTTTATTTAGAATTACACCCCAATTTTACCACTTAACTGTTTAAATGATTTTTAAACAAAAGAGGAAAAAGCTGAACACAATATAGGGAAAAAGTATATGCTTTAGCAACAGACAACCTGGATGTATTCATGTTAATTTATTCATTAAACCAATATTTATAGTCATCCCAATGTCTGCAGACATTATTTTAGGCTAAAATAAAGGTTTATCCTTCTCATGATTTCAAAAAATCAGTTCATCTTTATGAGCCACAATTTTAACATAAATATAAGATGATAGTACATACCAACTAGACATTATCAGAGTAATATATATGATACATCTATTGGTCCCAGCATATAATAGGTAACAACAATGTAAGTTAAAGAGTATTGTTATTTAAATAGTCCTAGCCATGTACTATTGTTTATTATTATTTCTAGTGTATTAGTAATGACATAAAGGGAGAGAAGAGTAAAACTCTTGAATTATTTTTGTTAAAATGGTATAAATAACTTTTATGTATTTGATTAGAAAAAGCTGGTGCAAGTTTAGAAAAACTCATTTAGTCATTATTTAATACCACTTTAGAAGGAGGCTTTATTTCAACAATCAAAACATCACATTATACCCCATAAAGATATACAAATATGATTTGTCAATTGCAAATGAAAATCAAAAAAATATTTTTGACCTCTGTGTCAATAAACTTCTAACTCTATGGAAAACAATGGAAGACAATTTTTCTGAGACCTTATTTTTAAGAGTTTGAAAAAGACGTAAAGTGTTACAATTTGTTTCTTCTTAGATGGGGGTTGGTTTTCATCCCGCAAGGTACAGGATGTTATAGTAAGTGTGTTAAAAAGTACTGGGTACTTTCATAAACTTTTGCAAAAATCTTGTGTTCTCACTGATATTTAGGTATACCAGTTTGTAGGATATCAGGTGATTTCAAGAACTTGCAAAAGTCCTGATTGTGCTGATTTCTACATTTGGGTTGGAATATATTGATATTCAGGCAAAGAGTCCTTTTCTGGGTATGGACAGAGTCTCAGTAACTATAGGAAACTGACATAATGGATTGGATTCCAGACTCAGAGAAATGGTAAAAATTTGTAGATTGTTCAAATGCTTCAGGAAACTGACATAATAGATTAGATTCCAGACTCAGAGAAATGGAAAAAATTCATAGATTGGTCAAAAGCATCCAGTTTTATTAAAATTATAGATCTTCTACTAGTCACAGTAGACATGATCTTGGGGCCACGTTTTATTTGTTCTTGTTTAACTCAGTGCTTTGTAGTAGGGGAACCAGAAAAAAAAAAAATAGATGTAGCAAATTATTTCCTCAAGGTTGAAATGAAAGCATATCTCTTGCTAAGGGAAGTTCTGTGGTTACACAAGATGTTGAGTCTAAACTGAGCTGTTGTTACAGCAGAAAAATAGTGTGAATTCAGTAGAAATAAGGTGGCAAATGTGGGTGAGCAGCCAGGGCCAGGGGTAAGGGCATTGTAGTGGACCAAGAGAGGTGACTTAGATTTCTGTCATTGCTGAAGCTTTCTCATGTAGCAATTTTCAAATGTTCCTAGAGGGCATGTTTATGGGCAAGCTGAACTCATTTAATGGGCAACTCTGAACGATTACAAGTTAAGACTTTCAATATTGAGCACTAGGTTCCCATGAGACATCATAGAGAACGTGACAATTTGTGCTTACCGTTTAGCATTCCTGGGGGCTCTTACAGGGCTACGCCCTCTGCTTCTGGAGATCTCCACTTCCTCTTGGTTACGTTGGGTCCTCATTGGAAGTCCTATTCCATTCTGTTGTTTTTCCCAGCCTCATTTGAGTGTTGGTGTAAATTTGGGAGAAGAGAATTATCATCTCACATCTGCCACCAACTGCCATTAGTTCTAGAAAAGTCACTTGATCTGGGCATGAGTGACCTCAACATTGGGAGTGGCTGCACTGGATAATCTCTTGGATATTTTCAAACAGCAGAGGAAAAAGAAAGAACTTACTCTAATCTAATGTGCATTCTTATTGTATATCCAAAATATTGATCCATAAAAATGTAATTTAGGTGCTGATTTCTTTTCCCTATTTTATTTGTATTATGAAGAGGATTCTGAGAAGTCAGGTACTACTGTTTCATAGTTTCCACTTTATGACAATCAACTATAAAGTACCCAACAATTATACAGTATTATTTAAAACCAGGGAATGGATTCAGATTTTGTGAAAACTGAAGTGTACAAAATTTGATAATACAAAATGACAAACACCAAATTATGAATAAAGTTAAAAATTTATTTAAAATGGAAAAAGAAATAATATATCAGCAGTACCAAATAGATGGCAATTATCAAAACATCAAAAAATCCGAAATAAAACATAATTTAAGTGCTAAAGCACCATTTTCCTACTTTTTTTTCATGCTTATGCTGTACACATTTGACTACTTCTTTATATGGTAACAATTTTATAATATTAGTTGAAATAAAGAGAATATATTTTAAAAGAATAGAGTGATTCTTTTAGGATGACAGATTATCTTTTAAAAATCATTGATAATTTGAGTAACATTTTATTCAGCTTCACACCTCATTATTGGCAATCATTGTAAATTTTTAGAATTGTTTTAAAATTTGGTAAAAATGTTTTCTATTTGTTTTTATACAGCATAATCTTAAACTGTAAGATTACAGGATTTCAAAATTCTTTCCTCCCAATCCTTGCCCCATTGTCACACACTTCACTTTTACATGTGCTGTTAGCACTTAATCTTTTTGTGATTGTCTTGATTTAAACAATTATCTTTTAGAATAATTACAATTTTAAAAAGACATTATTACACCTTTGTTCCCTCATTTGGTGACATTCTTCATTTCTTTGCGTAGATTCAAGTTTCTACCTAGATCATCTTCCATCTATTTAAAGAACTTCTTTTAACTTTTCATAAGAGTAGGTCTGCTGGCATTGAATTCACTGTTTTTGTCTTTGAAAGTCTATTTCTGGCCTGGCATGGTGGGTCATGCCTGGAATCCCAGCACTTTGGGAGGCTAAGCCCAGAGGATTGCTTGAGACCAGGAGTTCAGTACCACCCTGGGTGGCATAACAAGATCCCATGTCTACAAAAAATAAAATTAGCCAGGCTTAAGAGTGTTCTGATTCTCATAATTGTCTATTTCTTCTGTTGTTGTCTGTTTTTTAAAAAATTATCCCACATGATTCATCTTTTAATTTCCCTGATTTTGACTGTCATAATATTTAGTTTCTACTGTGCTATAAGAATTTTGAAAATTTTGAAGATTTGGATAAGTTTCTTTATTTTACATTTTGGCTTCTACTACAATACTTCTTTCCTATCATGTTTGACTATTTGGATTGATTAATAACTCTGGAAATATATAAAAATAGTCTGAAAATAAACATATCAAAGAATAATATAAATATTTTTCAAAATTGCTGTTCTTTTGTATTAAGCTATGTAGTTGTACAAATTGTTCTTATGCTATGTACATTGTCCTTTTAGTGTGTATTGATTGGTAGATAGAGGGGGTACATAGATGGGAGGATAGAGGACGATAGGTGCAGAGACATATTTTTCAGATTGTTTTGCTGCATTGATTTAATATTGTGTGCCATTTCATCCGAACCCTCAGACTTTTTCAGATCAAGATGTGTCAGATACTTTAAGATGGCGTTTAATATGTTGCTGTGCATAAATAATGTAACTTCCTCCATAGATATAATTTTTGATTGTAATATTGCGAAGTGGTTTGTGTCTGTAAGGACAGAAATTTTGTTCAAGTCTATTTTTTACTGTTCTGTCTAAAAAAATATGATACACTTATGGTCCTATCTGTTATATCCCCAATTTATCCTTGTTTTAATAATTTTTTACAGGCCATGTGCATTTCAAATCTTGTTTCTCCTCCATCAGCACATACTAGAGTGACAAGTATTATTTAGAATTAGGAAGGAGTAATCTTATACTGGATCAAATTGTAATAACATAAGATTGCACAAAAATGACTTTAAGCCACAAATATATATCCACTAAACCCAAATTAAATGTATCCTCAACTCAACTTCCCCTTCGCTGGACTCCAGACTATTCTAAGCCATTCCAACATCATTAGTCATAGGAGGAAATATGCAGAAGGCAAGATGATCAGAGTGGAGAGAGTGGTCTTCACTAATTATAATTGAAACTTATTACTTTTGTAACTTTTGGAAAAATATAGCCATGTGAATATATAGAGTTCTCTCACAATTTTTTCAAGGGATTGTGCAAATGAGATCCTCTGAATCGTAAACTTCATTTGACTAGGGCAAGTTTGCTTTTGTTAAAAATACTTATTAGAGTAGTTTTCTCAAATATTCTAGAAGGCTAGAATCTATTCTATTTGAATAGATTAGTATCTATGTATTTATTAGGGAATACTCATAGACACATTTCTTCCCAGCTTATTAGTTAAGTCTGATTGTGGCTAATATCAAATTCAGAAAATGATTATTGGGTGATGATTATATCTCTTCTTGGAATAACACCAATGATTACTTCAGGATTCTCTTCAGAATTCTTCCCACACTGTCTTGGCAATTGCAATTCATTACATCTCACATTCTAACTCAGATTTATGATGAGTTTTTCATGTCCCTGTCTTGTTCTCTTCTATTGCTGCACCAGCCAGGGTCCCGGACACCCCTTCCCTTCCTTTCCCCTGTAGGTAGTATAGCTGTTTGGCACATTGTAGGCAATTAGGGAGTATAGAGTTATAGGAAAAACTGCCCGTGTTAGAATTCAGAACAAGTGGTAGATTAGGAATCCAGATATTGAAATTGAGGTATTGAAGTCTCCCACTCTTATTGTATTGCAATCTGTCTCTCACTTCAGATTCTTGAATATTTGCTTTATGTATTTAGGTGCTCCAGTGTGCATACATATTTACAAATGTTCTGTACTATTGAAGAATTGGCCCTTTTATCATTATATAATGTCCTTTTTTCTCTCTTTTTACAGATTTTGACTTAAAGTCTGGGTTTTTTTTTTCTGATATAAGTATGGCTAAACTTGCTCTTGTTTGAATTTCCATTTGCATGAAGTATATATTTTTTCCATGTCTTCACTCTCAGATTATGCTTGTCCTTAAACACAACAGTGAAGTGATAAGAATCACTGAAGACAGAACACAGCATATGTTGGGTTGCTTTTGCATTCATTCAAAGTCACTTCATGTCTTTTTATTAGATAACTTAATCTATTTATATTCAAAAGTAATTATTGATGGATAAGAATTTATTACTGTCATTTTAAAAATTGTTTTCTGTTGTTTTGTAGATGCTGTTTTTTTTCCCTTCTGTCTTGCTGTTTTCCTTTGTGGTTTGATAGTGTCCTATATTGGTAGGCTTTGAATTCTTTTTCTTTTTTTTTTTTTGGTTCATCTATAAAATTTTGCTTTGTGATGACCATGAGGCTTACATAAACCATCTTACAACAGTCTGCTTCTAAGCTGATAACAACCTAACTTTGATTTCATAAAACAACTCTATAGTTTTACTCCTATCCCTATCATATTTTATGGTTTTGATATCATTTTGTAATATGTATCTCTGATAATTTATTTTAGTTATAATTATAATTAAGTTTTATCTTTTAACTTCTGTGCTAGGGATAAAATTCTTTAAACTCCAACATTACTGTCCTAGTGTGTTCTGAATTTGAATCTTTATTACTTATAGAATTTGTGCTTTTATAAGTTTTATTTTATTAATTAGTAGCCTTTTGTTTCAGCTTACAGAACTCCCTTTAGCAATTCCTGTAAAACAGGCCTAGTGATGATGACTTTTTAAACTTTTGTTTGTCTAATAATGTTTTTATTTCTCTCTCATTTCTTCAGGACTGTTTTGCTGGGTAAAGCATTTTTTTGTTGTTGGCAGTTTTCTTCTTCTTTTTTTTTTCTTCAGCACTTCGATTATATCATTCTATTCTCTTTTGACCTGCAGGGCTTTTGCTGAGATGTCTGCTGATAGTCATATTGAGACTCCTTTACAAATGCAGTTTTTCTTATCGCTTACTGCTCTGAGAAATTTTTTTTTGTCTTTGATTTTTAATAGTTTGATTATTAGGACTCTTGCTGAACTTCACTTTGGGTTGAATTTTATTGAGATTTTTGTACTTCCAGTACCTAGATACTGGGCTTTTTGTCTAGATTGCAAAAGTTTCCAGCTATTATATGTTAAAATATGCTTTCTGTTGTTTTCTTTTTCTTTTTTTTTTCTGAAATTCATATTATATGAATGTTAGGTCTCTTGATAGTGTCTTATAATTCCTGTAGGCTTTCTTCATTCTTTGTCACTTTTTTTTTCTTTTTATTTCTCTGATTCAGTAATCTCAAATATTCTGTCTTTGAGCTTACTGATTCTTTAACTTGATTAAGCCTGTCCTCAAAGCTTTCTATTGCATTTCTTGGCTCATGATTGTACTCGTTAACTCTGAGATTTCTATATTTTTAATTTTTTTTAACCTATTCCTTAGTTAAACTTCTCAGTTGATTTGTGTATTCTTTTTCAAATTTTATGTAATTTAAAAAATTTATATATTCTTGTAGTTCACTGACCTTGTTGAGGATTATTCTGAATTCTTTGTCTGTCATTTCATAGATCTCTCTTTCTTTAGGGTCCATTGTTGGAGCTTCATTAGTTTCTTTTGGTTGTGTTATAATTTCCTGAGTCTTTGCAATCCTTGTATTCTTGTGTGCTTGTGCATTTAAGGAGACAGTCACCTCTTTTGGCTTTTACAGGTCTTCAGCAGGGATAGACCTATACTATTTAATCTAGACTGTAATTCTGTATGGGCTAGTTGGTAAAGACCCTGAGTGGGCACAGCTTGCTCTCTGGTTCTCTAGATAGACGGACTGCTGTATTTTCTCTGAGTTCCAGTTAGGAAGCAGCTGAGCTCTGCTTTCTGGCAAGACCACTGACTAAGCTCTGTTATCAGGCTGCACTGCTGTATGGACACTGCAGTCACCTCTGATCTGGCTGGACCACAGTGTGTATTTCCTCGCCAGATGTTATTTGAGTTCAGCAGGTGAACAGGGTTGCAGGAGGGGTACCAAGTTCAGGTGGAGTTGCTGATCCGGAGGGATGTGACCGTCTACTCTGGTCAGTAGAAATTCACGGTTGAAGTTTGTCCCTGCTTAGGTAAGGCCTCATGGTGGGCTTTGAGGCTTGCCTGAGCACTGTTGAAACTACTGAATGTGGCAGTATTAGCCCCTACTTTTTCCTGAAATTCACGGTGGTGATAGTCTCTCTCACTGGGCTGGGTCTGAAGGCTCACTGTCTGGGGATTCGAGCCAGGTCAAACTTCCCACCACTTCTGGAAGCCTCAGCTTGGTTTTATGGATAGATTATTTTGTTACCTTGGTTTTATGGATGAATTATGCTGTTATGCTCTTACCTGCTGGCAGCGACACAGAGCTACCGTCAAGATCTGTGAGGTAGTCACCATGGGCTCTGTCTCCTTGCTTTGTTTCTATCTGATCCTGGGTGGTCTAGCTGTGCCATTTCCTCCTGTGTTTTTCATGAGCTGAGACTAGAATGAGCTTCCTGGAAAAAGCATTTTGAAATGCTAGGGAAGCTGGGTGTCTGCGTCTAGTTCTCTTTCCCATTGTAGAAACTGGACCTTGGGATATTATCATTGTGTGGCACTATGCTGACTTTGGGGAGAGGGACTTGGGTCTCATCAAAATGAGACCATATCTCTTACGCTTTAAATAAGGTTTTTTGTTTGTTTGTTTTTGACGGAGTCTCACTCTATCACCAGGCTGGAGTGCAGTGGCGTGATCTCGGCTCACTGCAACCTCCACCTCCTGGGTTCAAGCGATTCTCCTGCCTCAGTCTCCTGAGTAGCTGGGACTACAGGCACACACCACCACATTCAGCTACTTTTTGTATTTTTAGTAGAGACGAGGTTTCACCACGTTGGCTGGGATGATCTCGATCCCCTGACCTTGTGGTCCTCGCGTCTTGGCCTCCCAAAGGTCTGGGATTACAGGTGTGAGCCACAGTGCCCAGCCCTTAATAAGATTTCTATTAAGTTCTGTGGGTGACACAGATGATTTGGGCTTATTACCAACTTTTGGGATTTCAACCAACATGTTCTTAACTAAATAGTTGCTTGCTGAACTTTCTATGGGGCTAGTGAAGTCTGAGACCTCCTATTTCACCAGTTTACTGACATTTTCTTCATATTCTTTAAAATATGTAAAACAAGTTCAAAACTAAGAATTTATGTATTGTATCTAGTTAGTACTACTTTTTAATTGAATCTTAACTGCTTACAAAACTTTTATTTCTTCTCTTTATGATATAATTTTACTGATGTAGGGGCTAATTGTACATATCACTTTAAATACTTCACTATACTTTGTTAAAAAGATATACTCCATTCTTCACAATGAACTTTCTTTCTCTCTTTGTCTCCAATACTTCCCCTTAAGTAAACACTTTGACTCTTTTGCTTGCTGGGGTTTTATTTCCAAAGCTGTCTAGATAGGTATTTAATGCAAGTGAGTCATAACAATTTTAAATTTTGGATGAGAATGAAAGACTTCATATTTTGTATGTAGATGGAATGTCCCTTTATCCTCCTTTCTTTCCTCTCGTTACTCACATTAAGTTAAGCATCAGGCTTCACTTGGCAGATTCTCTGGCAGTTCCTTTGTCATGGAGAGCTGAGCCTATTGGGGAATTCTTGAACTGGCTTTGAAAAATGATAAGCTTCAATCCACCTGCAATTCTGAATAGGTCTGTAAATATACACACTCCTTATTTGTTCATATTTTAAACTGTATTTTTAAAAAATTAGAGCAATATGTCTGCATTATGTTAATTTGAATGTATGGTTGTGAAAAGTCTACACATGGTTGCTGCTATTATCATCTTAATTGTGTACTAGAAACCCAGGGAGTTATTTGTGATGATTCCTGAGGTCTTGAGACCAGATAACTTCAAATACCTCTTTCTGGGACAAGAAAAACATTAACAAACGAAGTGTGGATGAGTACTGCTGATTTGCTTTCTGATTTATATGAAAACTATTTTCAGTGGTGATGCATGTTTTACTTGAAGTCAGTGTTTCTGAGTCTGTATCTTGATGCATGTGAGATACTATAGTAAGTCCTTGGACAGAAATTATAACAGAAAAAGGAAATTGCCTATTTTTAACTCTTACCATGAGTGTTAAACCTGTACTAATTTGATTTTTGAGTAGAGGAGATGAGAAGGTAGAAAAAAGAAAAATACATGGAAGGTAAAGTAAGTGGAAGAGTGGAATTAAGGTCATCAACATAAATATGTAACAACATTAAAATAGCAAATCAATGATGTGTATATAATTACTGCCTGTGTGTATGTTGATGCAGTTGTTTTGATCTGAATCTATCTTTAGATTGAGTGCAGATATTTTCATCCAGAAGTTCTTAGATGATGTGTTTTGATCACTTTATAGAGTGGCTGCTTCTTCAGCAGGTTGAGAGGTATCAGTGGAGGACAGTGATGTATAACACCATATATGGACAGTTGAAAAATATATCCTTTTAAATGTTATCATATTCTAGACCAAAAATTAAAATTTAGGACATCCAAATAAACATTCAAGGCTCTTCTCTCCCCAGTTGGGAATTACTATAATTATTCAGTCTCATTGTACACTTTAATCTACTCATTGAACCATTGACTGTGCTTAAGTTTCCTGAACTTAGCATGCAGGATATAGCAGCATTGAGGTAAAATAAGACTTTCCTGAATTAGATATAATTTTTATGGTTTTCTTTTAGAAACTGAAAAAAACATTATTTTGAGATTTTTCTCTGGGTCTATTACTTCAGAGATTCTAATTATAATGGTCAAGTCCTCTTTCAAAATGGCTCCCAGAACTTAAGACGTCTTATTCATTGCATATCAGGGTTTATAGGGACATAACAGGGTAGGCAGTCCTATCATATAATAAACATGGATCTGTCATTATATGTCATATTATATAATAAATAATAAGTTTATGGGATAGTACATTTGCAGTGTTACCCACGTAATGTAAGAATATTACTGTTTGTTTTCTCATTTATGATTTTGTCTTTTTTTAAAATTTTTATGTCTTTTGAGTGAGGAAATGACACCAATTTGGTTAATACCTGTAACAATTCATATTTATAGTCTAAAAATAATTCGAAATCCCAAAATAAATAAATAAATTTAGTCTTTAGATTGAAGATAAAAAGTGAATCATAATTTTCACAGAAAATACTTTTAACTAATGTAATTTTTATCTCAGTTCCTCTAAATTGGAATAATAAGTACAGAAAAATAATAAAATCATTTTTCTTGAAAGCAATTGACATTTTGTACTCAGCTAGTATGTCCAAACCATCTTAGTCATATACCAAATCTTCTCAATCAATACTTCGTACTTAAAATAAACACATAGTTAGTTTCCATATTTAGGAACTATGTAACAACTTTCTGTGACATTGAAGAGTTTTTACAACATGAGATTGCTTAAGATGACATGAGGATCCAGTAACTTGGGGATGGTGGCTAACATTTAGCTTTGCTTATTTACTCTTATAAAACTGTTGTGTGAATCAGCTCAAATAAAATAATGAATGGGGAAGAGCACTGGGAACTGTAAAGTTCTATGTATCTTTCTCTTTACATCTCTTCTCTCCTCTTCATTCATAAGCGATATCTATGGGTTCCATTGCTATAAATTTTAAAGGTACATAGAGCCAAATATCTTTTGCCATACAGAAATTTTTGAACAAATTTTCTTTATTCTGTTTCCATAATGAAAACGTTATACATCATAAAGGAAGATAGCACTTGCTGCTTGATAGCAGATGTTGAGTGTGTATTTTTGTTGACTGTAGGGTAGAGGTGGGTGTTGTAACTCACCCACTCCTGGATGTGAGTGTCATGAAGTTACAAAGGCCATCTTTGCGGGTCAGCCAGGAGGAGAAGCCAGTGCAGAGCAGAGAGCAAAGCTAGTAGCATGCAGCAGGCAGATCTGCCCCCTCTCCCACAGCACCCTTCAGCCACTTTGAGGTGGCCTAAGAAGGCTATTTTTTAAATTGTTATTATATTTTAAGTTCTGGGGTATGTGTGCAGAACGTGCAGGTTTGTTACATAGGTATACACGTGCCATGGTGGTTTGCTGCATCCATCACCCTGTCATCTGCATTAGGTATTTCTCCTAATGCTATCCT
The DNA here is from genome assembly GCA_004027715.1 of Plecturocebus donacophilus. Lineage (NCBI taxonomy): Eukaryota > Metazoa > Chordata > Mammalia > Primates > Pitheciidae > Plecturocebus > Plecturocebus donacophilus. The sequence continues at coordinate 184,159 of PVKP010000215.1, forward strand.
TCCTCTAGCCCCCAACTCCTTGACATGCCTGGCATGTGATGTTCCCCTCCCTGTGTCCATGTGTTCTCATTGTTCAACTCCTACTTATGAGTGGGAACATGCGGTGTTTGGTTTTCTGTTCTTTTGTTAATTTGCTGAGAATGATGATTTCCAGCTTTATCCATGTCCCTGCCAAGGACATGAACTCATCCTTTTTTATGGCTGCTTAGTATTCCATGGTGTCTATGTGCCACATTTTCTTTATCCAGTCTATCATTGATGGGCATTTGGGTTGGTTCCAAGTCTTTGCTATTGTGAACAGTGCTGCAATAAACATATGTATGCACGTATCTTTATAATAGAATGATTTATACTCCTCTGGGTATATACAGAGTAATGGGAGTGCTGGGTCAAATGGTATTTCTAGTTCTAGATCCTTGAGGAATCACCACACTGTCTTCCACAATGGTTGAACTAATTTTCTTATGCCAGTTAGAATGGCGAACATTAAAATGTCAGGAGACAACAGATGCTGGAGAGGATGTGAAGAAGGCTATTTTTATGAGTATTGTGGAAGCACCTCTTTGCAATGTATACCCTCCCTCACTGTACTGCATGTCAGCAACCCAGCAAATAGTTCTTAGCTAGTAAGGGAAGTAGGTATAAGTACTACACCTTCATTCTAACTTACCAATAACTTTTACTCATAGTATTTTGATTTTGTTTTGCATTTGTCCGTGGAGAATTAATTTTACCAGAGGGTATTACAGAATGTAGCCTTTATATATATTTTGTGAATAACTGTCTACCTATTGTTTCCATTTAAGCAGTTCTCTCTTTGACAAGAGAAATTCCCTTGACCTTGCTGTCAAAAGGGCTATTTTCAAATCTGAGCTGTCAAACAGCAGATCTGGTTGTGGATGATAACTTTTATGAGGAGGAAATAGAGTTGAATATGCCTGTAATAATTCTAAAACTCCCCTATCATTACTAATACACTGTATCTCATTTCCATTTTTTTCTAATTGAATTAGTATACAATTAGCTTCATAAACACTTTTATGTCTGTTTCAGCATTGAAAGAATAGTAGTAATAGGCGATACTTTTATAGCACTTGCTTAGAACTACATGCCAGGGCCTTAACCAAGTACTTCATACATATTAAGTAATTTAACTCTCTCAACAATTCATGGGGTGAGTATTGTAATTATCAAACCACTTTTATAGAATAGAAAACTAAAGCACAGCCAGTTAAAGTAACTTGCCCAAGGTCAAACAAATAGCAATTTCTGAATGAATTAGAAGCCTGTAAACGATCAAGAGTCCCTGATCGTAACCACTATGATAAACTGTCTTGTATGCTTTGGAGAACTTTCATACTGATAACTCATAGGCTAGAATTTCAAAAGCTAAACATTTTAGAATTCAAATTGTACCATGTGTTATTTAATTCGTCAATGAGCAAATTAAATTTCAATGAGAGAAAGCTCTTTGATCATTATTTTGATTTAAGGATTTTTTTTCCTGAACTTCATATAATATTGTATTTTCATTTTCACTTTTCACTGTTAATATAAAATGCCAAAACTACAAAATATTTGAGAACTATGAATAAAATCAATACAAATGCAATCAGTTTAACATGTTGGTGGTTTTGTTTTTACATAACCACTTATAGTGTTTATCTTCTGGCATACTTATGTTTTATAAATGTAACCATAATGTGACCATACATATAGTACATTTTGGAAGTTATTTCCTATTAATACTATAATATAAATTGGTTATTTCCAATTTTTTCCTATCATGAAACACAAAGAAATTATATTTGTACAACAGAATATCAATACTTCAGCACGTCTACAGCTTTTCACAGCTTACTAGTTTGTTTTCTCAACATAGGGTGGGATACTTTGTTAAAATGAATCTATTCTTATATATATTGCTATACACTTTCCATCATTATTATCTTATTTTCGATAGTCTTACATATAATTATATGTCATGTTGAAATTAATACTTTATTGATGAACAGTTTGATTGCTTCTGCTTTCTGAAACACATAAACCAAGTTTCAGTGAATGACTGTAGCCATAAAAATATTTAAATTTTATTTCAGAAATCCAGTAAACTGGCTTAGAGGATATAGGTGATGTTTTTTGCTTAGCTAGTCAAAAGTCCGATTTGTGTTTCTGTCTCTTGCTTTTTTCTCCCACCCCAGTTCCACCCCAGGCATCTTTTCCTCAGTCTGGACCCCTTATTACCATAAGGTACCATAAGGTTCCTCAGCCTGGACCCCTTATTACCCCTTGTTGCCTTATATCTTGTTTTCCTTATTACCTTATTAACTTAGGTAGGTCAACATATACAACTCTATCCAGAAAAGAAGAGGCAGAGATTCTTGCTGTAGCTTCTTGCAGAAGAAAACCAAACCAAAACAACAACAAAAATCTTCTTTTCTTCAAATTCCAAGCAAATGTTTTCTATTGTATATTGACAAATACCGATTCTTTGGCCGATATCCGTGGTCAAGAGCTTGGACTAATATCATTAGCCTAGTATAATATTTAGAGAAATAATAGCGGCTGTATCATACAAACTCTTGAATCTTATACATTGAAAGGTGTTATTTTTTGCTTGCAAACTTCAAAATGAATATGACTGATTTTTAGATGACCCTTTCCCATGATGTGATTCAGGAATGAAGCTTCCATCCATCTTATGCTCCAAAATCTTCAACATGTTTTACACTGGCCATAAATGTCTGTACCGTTAGAAGGGGGAAAAAACATAGATGACTGTGTGTAACTGGTTTTACAGGCCTCTTGGAGGTTCTTGCTGGTTGATCTCTATCATCCCTTGGAGCTCCACATCGTTTATGGCCTACTTCCTATCCATGCATGTCTGGAGGCCCAAATGACTGTTTGAAGAATCAACATCAAAGGATTTTTTTGTGCTTTCAGTATAATTTTATTGAAATATAGTTGGCTTTTGATCTATGTGCATTTGGTTATTTCCTTGTGTCCACATCCACACACACATTCTTTTGTAGACATAGTTTTCAAATCTGTGTTATCCTTTGTTTTTTCTGCTCCAGGCTTCTGCCTCTCAACTCAGTGACAGTTCATTTGAAACAATTTGTGGAAATGTAACAGGCTTCGTCTGATATTTGCCACAAAGAGGAGTCAGTTGGCCCAAATAAGGAGTCCCTCAATATTTGTTGATATGGGTGTACCCGAATTTATACCTGTATCTATCTATATCCATCTATGTAGATTTCGTATTTTTCTTCCCTCTGAAATGCAGGTTCCACAAGGCAGGGATTTTTTGATTATTTATTTTATTGTTGTATCCCTAGAGTCTACTAGAGTAGCTTTTTCATAGTAATGGGTGCACAATAAATATTTAGTGAGTGAATGAAGCAATCAATCCTATTTGCTAACTTTTGACGGACAGCTTTTCTTTCCTAAGATAACACACACGTATATAACATAACATGTCTACATGGTGTGTGTGTACATATGTGCATATATTTTAAGGTACGTATTTTTACACACCTACACACACACGTGCACACACACACACACACACACACACACAGATATAAACATACACAGCTGACCCTAAACAATATTGGGGGTGGGGCACCGACCTCTTGCCTAGTCAAAAATCCACATGTAACTTTTGACTCCCCCTGCCAGCTTATCAATGGCCTACTGTTGACCAGAAGCCTTATTGATGACATAGTCAATTAGCACATATTGTGTATGTTGTGTGCATTTTATACTATATCCTTAAAGTAAGCCAGAGAAAAGAAAATGTTAAGAACATCATAAAGAAGAGAAAATAAATTTCTTAGTCATTAAGTGGAAGAGAAAATAAATTTCTTAGTCATTAAGATTTCTTTCTCATCATCTTCACTTTGAGTAGGCTGAGAAGGAGGAGAAAGAAGAGGGGTTAGCCTTGTCTTAAGAGTGGCAGAGATTGAAGAAAATCCATGTATAAGTGCACTCACTCATTTCAAACCTGTGTTGTTAGAGGGTCAACTGTACATATGTAAATACATATACATATGTGTATGTGTATAAATTTCCTACTCATTGGAAAACTGCATTTTGTATTTCACAGTACCTCAATGTCAACATAGACCGAACTGATCTCATTACCGTTAACCTAAAATGATTTTCTTTTTCTTGTTAATGATGCCAGAATCCACTCTCACTCAAGCAAGAAGTAGCTTTGGAATCTTCTTTTACTCCTTTACCTTCCACAGTATATCAGTAATCAAGTATTGTTGATTGTCTCTCCAGAATACCCCTGGATTATTAACCTTTTCCTCTTTTCTGCTGCCCTTGCTGTAATTGGGTCCCTCATCCTCTCTGAAAAATGGTTCTCAGCCTGCCAGTTAGGAAGCATTACATCTTTTCTACCTGCAGATCCTCTGTGGTTCTTTGTCCAAAGTGGCTTTCCTAAAGTGAATGTCCTTGGCCTGTGATGAGCTAGAGCCTCAGTTCTTGAACATCCCCCATCCCCTGACCCTTCCAGTGGCACACTTGGAATCTATGAAGACATTTCTTCATGTTACAGTCATCCACTACTGCTGTGATTGTCAAATATTGCCATGTCTCCCTAAGGGAGCAAATCACCGTACCCTTGAAAACCTGGTAATCAAAAAACCATTATGTGATCAAAAAAAAAAAATTGGATAGTGGTGGTTCCTATTCTCCTTCCTTAAGAATTACTGTTGTTTTGGATAAACTGCACACTTAGTCTGATATGTGAGAAGATGTTATCCATCATTGCTGGTTCATTTGTCATGCTATAGGCAGACAAAAGCCTGCATCTCCTCCAGCATGCCATATACTCTCAGCATACCATGGTGCCATATGAACTGCTGTCTGATCATGGCACCAGCTGGGCATCTAGTGAACTGCCATTCCAGCATGGCTCTCTGCAAACAACCATAGTCTCTGTGAAGATGGCCCAATCCCAGGCTTTATGTAATATTTCTCCTTTAGAAATTAGACCAGTCTATTACAATTTTCAGTATTGTTATATGTTCTTTCTCTGACTAGGCTGAGTGTTTATGAAGACAGAAATTCTTTTACTTGCCTTAGTAATTCCCCTCCCTTTTACACTGTCAAGCATTGACTTGACTTAGTTAATGAGTGACTAAATGAAAACTATATTTATAGATCATACCGATCTGAACTTTGTGATGGCCCACGTAGGGTCACTGCACAAGTAGCTCCCTTATAACTATGCCAATATACTAACTGCAAGGAGTATCCCTTCATCAATATACAATGATTCAATGATCAGTCTTTAGAGCACATAGACTCATCTTCTCAATATGGTGAAGGAAAAATGGCACCATTCTTTGACACATCCCATAGAAATGTGGGTCTGTTCCCTTCCCTTGAATGTAGTGATGTTGTTTGATTGATAGACCAATAGAATATAGTGGAAGTTAGGATATGCTAGTTTCAAGAATCAAATTTAAAATTGGTTATCTTCTGCTTCCTGTTTATTTAAACACTCTCCCTAGGACCTCCTGAGATTCCATTTAAGAAGTCCAACTCCCCTGAGACTGTAATGCTGAAGAGGCCAACTGTAGATACTCCAGGCACAGACACAGCTGAGTACAGTTTTCCAGCCATCTCTGCCAAGGGATGTGCATGAAGCTATTCTGGACTCTTCAGACCAGCCGGCTCATCAGCTGGGTGTTGTATTAATTAAAATCAAGTGGAGCAGAACCATAGCTCAGCTGAGACTTTCTCAAATTTAATCCAGAAATTGTGAGCTTTAATAACATGGTTGTTTTCAACCACTATGTTTTAGAGATAATTTGTTATACAGCTATAGCTAATCAGAAGACTTGATTTATCTCTCCTTTACAATGGCTACTTCGCTTCCAACTTGTTTGCCTAGAGTTATTGATGCTGGAAAGCAGGACATATAATGGTCGTAAGAGAGGGATGTATTCTAAGTTGGCCTTTGCAGGAACTTCTGCATTGGAATTCTCAAAGAGGCAGAAAGGCCAGTCAGCCAGTAGATGAATACTACATTGGGTGGTATAAGAAATCAAAGGAGTTCCAGATCTCTTAACTGTTACTAGTTTTGGTTTGGTTTGGTTTTCAGGAAAATTATAACAATGCCCTTTCGGTAAGTTTGGCTGAAGGAAGACATTTTGTATTTTTTTGTGGTACAGATAGAAACTAGGAGGGACAAGGCTGATCAGGTATTTGAGATGAAGAAGACCAGAGCCTGTTCTGTTTTGCTGAGTTGGTAAATATTTGTGAATTTATGGCTATGTTGAGCAAAGTTGAAAGGATAGAATGATAAAAATCAATCCATCATAGCTAGGATTAATTTTAATAATTTCTATACCATCCATTGGTGTTTGACATTATTATGATTGAAAGATAAATCATAAAAGATAACATTTAAAAATATTATCATGGAATAATGTATCTCTTTCTTCAACATTGCTTCTTTATCAACATTTGCTAACCCAATAAATATAAATGTTCTGGTAGTTTTATAAGATATAAATACACAATTTTGAGCAAAATACAATTATTTCTGCCCTTAAAGGACTTACAGCTTAGTGAAGGAGACAGGAATCATACAAGTAAGGGCACATATGTCCGTGCACACATAGTACTAACTAAAAGCTAAATTGCTATGAAGGATAAAAAACCCAGATGGAGAATAGCTAAGGAGTTGAGTGGATGGATTATTATGTTGTGAGGTTTTAGAGCTCTGAGGAAAGTACTCAAGTTTGAACAGAGACTTAAAGCATGAATAGAATTTAGTCAAATGAAAAGTAAAGTGAATGATCTCTCCTTGCATAAGAAACACGTGTGATGATCTGAAGGTGTGAAGAGCTTAAGACACTGGAGGAATCTGAAAATGCCCTGTGTGAAGGGAATAGAATGAGGTGAGGAGACAGTTGTTTTGAATGAGGTGGGAGGGCAGGCAGGTATCGGATCTCTTAGGGCCTTGTAGACCATGGCAAGAATACAGTTTTTATTGTAAGTGTAGCAGACTCTATTGAAGAATTTTAAGAAGGGGATGCATAAATCCCAGATTTCCTAATCTCTCTGGTAGCTACAAGGAGAATAATTTGGATGAGGGTGAGTTAGCACATATTGTAATATTTATATGAATCACTGGGGAATCTTAAAATTCACAATCTGACTCAGTTAGGTCTGTAACAGGGTTCAAGGCTCTGCGTTCCTAGTAGGTGGCAGGTGATACCAATACTGCTGGTCCTTGAACTACGTTTTACATAAGTGATGCTGGCAGCAGTAGAGAAATTTCCCCAAAGCCTTACCCTTCCTGTCTGTTGAGACAGAAGCAGCTATTTATCCCCTAAATATCTTTTCAGTAACCCCTCTGAATGAGTTGAACTTCTCCATGTTTTCGTTTCCCTATTTTAAGAGAATACTTACATTTTATCAAAAATGAGAGAAATATAATTTTCTTCTCCTAGGCAATATTTTTCTTTTTTTGGTGGGATGGAGAAAAATGCATATCTTTGTGTCTTGTTTTATTCTCACTGAATTCTAATTTTGGAATGAATACTTAAGTGTTTTTCCTTGTTTCCTCCTGTATAAAAATATTCACTTACATTAATTCCCCCAACATGAGGATCTTTGCTTGGACATTGAAATAGTTAAATTTAAAACCTCTGCAGGATAGATATAATGGTTGTATAATTAACATCCCACACAAAACTAATTTCCCATTATGAGAAATTGCTTCCTTAAAACACATGACTTAAGTAACATTATTAAATTAAAATGCATATTATGCAAATGTCAAATATTTGCAAAATATCACTTAAAATAAGCCATCTATTTATCGTAAATATAGTTTGATTGTTACAAAATGTTACCATATTGATAAGTAGCAGTCTATATAGTGTCTAAATGGGTCAGTGTGAAGATTAAATGAAATAAATAATGCTGTATAACAGCACTGAAAAAAGCATCAATCTCATGATACCTCTGTGTAATTAGATCCTGTTTTCATTACTGTAACAGTTTGAGTCTGTGGTTGTAATTAAAATAATAAATCTAAATGTTACCTTACAGTATTTGTTATAAGTAAAAAGCCACGCTAGAGAAAAATATTTACTACAGTTTAAAAATATATTTTAATTATTATTATATGATGCTTATTTTGGCAGCTTAATGATATTTTCTTTCTAAATTAGTCCAGAACTAGTAATTGCAAAGACTGATTTACTCACTGTCAAAAAAAAAAAAAAAAATAGAATGTCTGCAATAGTTATCCAGAAGCTTTGATAATAAATGCATTTTGCATTTCTTCTCTATTGTCTTTTACTTTTTGCTATGAAATCTAAAAATACTGAAGAAAATCCCTCTGAGCCATGTGTATTTACCTGAAAGAATCAGAGTGGAGTCCTATGTCTGATGTAGTGTAAGGGTGCCTTGCCCCCAAATATCCTCCACAATATCTGTTTGAATGCCATAATATCAGTTTCCCTGTGCTATTTAAAATTCCACCATGGACAGACATGTTAATTTTCCTCTTAACACCTAAAGGAGTTCAGGCAAATGGCAGGGAGGAGGAGATAAGAAAGGATTTGGTAATGAGGAAGAGGGGCAAGGTAGGCCAGGGATCCTTGCTGAAGCTCTGGGATGCTGGCAGGCAGTATGATGAATGCTTGGTGCCAGGGAAGGGAAGGCAGGGTTCCAGCACATTAGAAGAGACAGGGAGAGGATACAGTGGTGCCGAAAATTACCTTCTCTTACAATTCAATTTTCCCTAAGACTTTCTCCATTCTTATACAGACATTATTATTTTCAATTATAATGGTTCATCTCTTTTCAGCGCAGAACAGCAGGGTCATGGCAGGGCCATGAGATGGAGAGAGGTGGCAATGGTGGCTTGCAAGTGGCATACCCACAGATATGGGGTGCAGGGCAAGAGATGATGTGGGAGGTGTAAAGGCCCCCCCAGCAGTTTGCCTACCAGTGTCTGAGGGTGCAGAGCTCTGCAGTAGGAAGCCTGCTGGCCTTGAGCCAAAAGGCAGCCTGTTGGTCTTGATCATGTTAGTTAATGTAGTGAAGATGATGAAGAGAACCAGGTTTAACACCATTAGAGAAGGTATTTACAAAGAAGGCTAAAAAGAATCATGAAGTATTGAATTAAAATGGGAAATATTGTTATGAACTCATTGTTAAAATTATATATCTATAGATATTTAGGTGTGGATTTTTTTTTTTCTTTTGAGATGGAGTTTCACTCTTGTTGCCCAGGCTGGAGTGCAATGAGGCGATCTGGGCTCACCACAACCTCCACCTTCTGGGTTCAAGTGATTCTTCTTCCTCGGTCTCCCAAGGAGCTGGGATTACAGGCATGCATCACCGTGTCTGGTTAATTTTTTATATTTTAAATAGAGATGGGGTTTCTCCATGTTGGTCAGGCTGGTCTCGAACTCGTGACTCAGGTGATCTGCCTGCCTCAGGCTCCCAAAGTGCTGGGATTACAGGCGTGAGCCACTACGCCTGGCCTAGGTATAGAATTATTAAAGATATATGTATGGATGTGTGTGTAAGTCTGTGCATGGCCATATACACATATTTTCTGGCTCTGTCCACTCAATAGGTCTAGAAGCATTGACACTGTAGAAGCAATGAGCACAATAAACACATAGCACATTGTACACTAAAAGAACCTGGTCTCTTTGGAGAAATTGTTGATTAGTTGATAGGGCATGAAAAATTCAAAATAAGCTTGGAATATCTTACTGTGCTAGAAAGTAAGAAAATGCTGAAAAAAATGATAGAAACATGTCACGCAACATGTGAATCACTTTGAAGGCCCCCACTGGCCAAATTTGGGACATCTGGAATCTCAAAATAGATAATCATAGTGATGGAATGTAATCTATTGAGTAAAATAGAAATCTATAGGTCTATACTGATGTAATTAAATGAATGAATAAATAATTGGGGAAAAGGAAAAGCTCTTTCTTATGGTAGAATACTACCAATAAATGAAAAAAAAAATGACAGAATAGAAAAACACCATTTGCCCACCATCATTGTAGTAATTGACTCAGGCTGAAGTGCAGTGGCATGATCTTGGCTCACTGCAAATTCCACCTCCCCGGTTCAAGCGCTTCTCCTGCTTGAGCCTCCCCAGTAAGCTGGGATCACAGGCATTTACCACCATGCCTGGCTAATTTGTGTGTGTGTGTGTGTGTGTGTGTGTGTAGTAGAGATGTGGTTTTGCCATGTTGGCCAGCCTGGTCTTGAACTCCTGATGTCAGGTGATCCACCCACCTCGGCCTACCAAAGTGCTGGGATCACAGGTATGAGCCACTGCGACTCGCCTCTATGTCTACTCCTGAATGGCATCCTGGATCCAGACAGAATAAAAAGGGTCTCACCAGAAGAGCTGGTGAAATTTGAATGGTCTTTATGGATTGAAAGGCAGTGTGGTATCAATGATGATTTCTTAACTTCAGGGGTTGTCTAGTGAGGGTGATGGGACGTCAGGACCACAATTTGCTCAAATTATATTTTTAAAATGCTAGTGGCACACAATTTACCCATAAAACAAACCCACACTTGTAGTCCCTGAACCTAAAATAAAAGTTGAAAGAAAGAAAAAAAATTAGTAATAATGGACACACACACACACACACACACACACAGACAGCAATGTGTGAAAGAAGAGAGTTAATACCTGGGAAATTCTTTGTACAATCTATTTAAAACATGGCGTTGTTGAGTTAGACTTATATGTGCAATTGTGACTTGAAAATCTAACTTAGGATCAATAGTCATTACTGCATTTCAGCACAATGTGTACATATTTTTGTAAGCATTTGCACTGTTTTCTGGAATGGCTTTCCTTATTTCTGACTCAGCTTTTAAATCAGACCTGAAGCCTTCTTGACAGTGTGGCTGTATTTCTTGAAGCTGTGATCCACCAGACTCTGGCCTTTCCCAGCCATACACAGGCCAAAGTGTGTGAAGTTATTTCTGTGGACTTATAATGGTATATTCCTGACTTCATGGCTGGTAATCGCTGCATTACAGCTGTAAAAGACTTGCTGGGGTTGAAATCGAATGTTGAAGCTGGAAGAAAACTTATAAGATGTTGCAATCTAACCCCTTCATTTTTTGCTGAGCGTAGTGAACCTCAGAGAGGTCAAGTAATTATCCTAACACAGGCATATCTCATTTTATTGCTCTTTATTGTACCTTGCAGATACTGTGTTTTTTACACATTGAAGGTTTGTGGCAATCCTGCATCCAGCAAGTCTGTTGGAGCCATTTCTTTTTCAAATAGCATGTCCTAACTTTCTGTCTTCGTGAAACATTTTGTTAGTTTTCATAATATTTCAAGCTTTTAAAAACGTATTCTTATACTAATTATGGTGACCTGTGATCTTTGATGTTACTATTAGAATTGTTTTGGGGTACCAGGAACCACGCTATATAAGATGGCAAACTTAATTGATGAATGTTGTACATGGTCCAACTGCTCTACCAATCCATTCCTCATCTATCTCACTTTTCTCAGGCCTCCCTATTCCCTGAGACACAACAATAGTAAAATTAGGCCAGTTAATAGTCCTACAGTGGCCTCTAAGTGTTCAAGCCAAAGGAAGAGTCACATGTGTCTCATTTTAAATCTAAAGGTAGAAGTGATTAAGTTTAGTGAGGCAGGCATGTCAAAAGTACAGACAGGCTGAAAACTAGGCCTCTTGAGTTAAATGGTTAGCAAAATGGTGAATGGAAAGTAAAAGTTCCTGCAGGAAATTAAACATGCTACTCCAGCAAACACACAGATGATAAGAAAGCAAAGGAGGCTTATTGCTGACCTGGAGAAAGTTTTAGTGGTCTTAATAGAAGATTAAATCTGCTACTACATTTCCTTAAGCCAAAGCCTAATCCAGAGCAAAGCCCTGCTGCTCTTCAATTACATAAAGGCTGAGAGAGTTAAGAAAGCTTCAGAAGAAAAGTTTGAAACTAGCAGAGGTTGATTAATGAAAGAAGAGAGAAGCTTCTTTAGAGAAAGAAGCTGTAACATAAATGTGCAAGATGAAGCAGCAAGTGCTGATGGAGAAGCTGCAGCCAATGATCCAGAAGATCTAGATAAGAGAATTAATGAAAGCGGCTATGCTAAGAGACACATTTTCCATGGAGATGCAATGGCCTTCTATTTTAGGGTGCCATCTAGGACTTTCATAACTAGAGAGAGGAAGTCAATGCCTGGCCTCAAAGCTTCAAAGGACAGGCTGACTTTCTCTTTAGGGGGTGCTGCAGCTGGTGACTTTAACTTGAAGCCAGTACTCATTTACCATTCTGAAAATGCTAAGGACCTTAGGAATTATGCTAAATACTCTGTCTTTGCTCTATCAATGGAATTACACATCCTAGATTATATCACATCTGTTTATTGCAGAGTTGACTGAATAATTTTAGCTCACTGTGAAGACCTACTACTCAGAAAAAAGGATTTCTTTCAAAATGTTGCTGCTAATTGACAATGTATCTCATCACCCAAGAACTCTCATGGACATGTACGAAGAAATTAATGTTGCTTTCATGGCTGCTAACACTACATCCATTCTGTAGCCCATGAGTTCAGGAGTAATTTTGACTTTCAACTCTGATTATTTAAGAAATATATTTCATATGGCTATAGCTTATATCTGCCATAGATAGCAATTTCTCCAATGAATCTGGGCAAAGTAAATTGAAAACCTTCTGGATTTGAGACTGGCCAGCCTGATCAACATAGTGAGACCTGGTCTCCACAGAAAAGAAAAATAAAAGAAACTTAGCCAAATGTAGTGGAAAGGAGTCATCATTCCAGATGCTATTAAGAACATTTGGGATTCATAGGAGAAGGTCAAAATATCAACATTAACAGGAGTTTGGAAGAAGTTGGTCCAACCCACATGGATGACTGAGGAGTTCAAGACCAGTGGGAGAAGTAACTGCGGATGTGGTACAATAACAAGAGAGCTAGAATTAGAAGTAGAGCCTGAAGATGTGACTGAGTTCCTGCAATCTTATAATACAACTTAAACAGATGAGTTGTTTCTTATGGATAAGCAAAAACAAAAGTGGTTTCTTGAGATGGAATCTACTCCTGGTGAAGAAGCTGAGAACATTGTTAAAATGACCCCAAAGGCTTTAGAATACTACATAAAATAACTTGAGGAAGCAGCAGTAGGATTTGAGATGACTGACTGCAATTCTGAAAGAATTCCTAATCTGAGTGAAACTCTATCCAACAGCATCATACGCTACAGAGCAATCTTTATGGAAGGTAGAGTACATCAATGTGGAAAACTTCATTTTTGACTTATTTTAAAAGTTGCCACATTCACCCTAAACTTCAGCAAATACCACCCTGATGAGACAGCAGCCATCAACATCAAGACAAAACCCTCTATCAGAAAAAATATTACAACTCACTGAAGGCTGAGATGATTATGAGCATTTTTAAAAATTGTACTTTAGGTTCCGGGGTACATGTGCAGATCATGCAGGATTGTTGCATAGGTACATACATGGCAATGTGGTTTGCAGCCTCCATCCCCCCATCACCTATATCTGGCATTTCTCCCCATGTTATTCCTCCCCACCACGCGCTTTCCCTCCCTTAGCTCCCCACAACAGACCCCAATGTATGATGCTCCCCTCCCTCTATCCATGTGTTCTCATTGTTCAACACCCACCTATGGGTGAGAACATGTGATGTTTGATTTTCTGTTCTTGTGTCAGTTTTCTGAGAATGATGGTTTCCAGATTCATCCATGTCCCTACAAAGGACATGAACTCATTGTTTTTTATGGCTGCATAGTATTCCATGGTGTATATGTACCATATTTTCCTTGTCCAGTCTATCATCGATGGGCATTTGGGTTGGTTCCAGGTCTTTGCTATTGTAAACAGTGCCACAGTGAACATACGCGTGCATGGGTCTTTATAATAGAACGATTTATAATCCTTTGGGTATATACCCAGTAATGGGATTGCTGGGTCAAATGGAATTTCTATTTCTAGGTCCTTGAGGAATCACCACACTGTCTTCCACAATTGTTGAGCTAATTTATACTCCCACCAACAGTGTAAAAGTGTTCCTGTTTCTCCACATCCTCTCCAGCATCTGTTGTCTCTAGATTTTTTAATGATTGCCATTCTAACTGGCATGAGATGATATCTCAATGTAGTTTTGATTTGCATTTCTCTAATGATGAGTGATGTTGAACATTTTTTCATGTTTGTTGGCCTCATATATATCTTCTTTTGAAAAGTGTTCATATCCTTCGCCCACTTTTGAATGTTTTTTTTTTCTTGTAAATCTGTTTTAGTTCTTTATAGATTCTGGATATTAGTCCTTTGTCAGATGGGTAGATTGCGAGAATTTTTTCCCGTTCTGCTGGTTGCCAGTTGACTCTAATGATTGTTTCTTTTGCTGTACAGAAGCTCTGGAGTTTAATTATATCCGATTTGTCTATTTTGGCTTTTGTTGCCAATGCTTTTGGTGATTTAGTCATGAAGTCCTTGCCTATGCTTATGTCCTGAATGGTTTTGCCTACGTTTTCTTCTAGGGTTTTTATGGTGTTACATCTTACGTTTAAGTCTTTAATCCATCTGGAGTTAATTTTAGCGTAAGGTGTCAAGAAGAGGTCCAGTTTCTGCTTTCTGCACATGGCTAGCCAGTTTTCCCAATTCTTTTAGCAATATGAAGTAGTTTTTAAAATATGTACATTGTGTTTTGCCCCTGTAAGACATAATGCTACTGCACATTTAATAGACTATATTCTAGTATAAAGCTGCCTTTTCTTTATAAGAAGAAAACCAACAAATTTGCACTGGAAAATTGGTTGCACTGGAAAATTGGTTGCACTGGAAAACCAACAAATTTGTGTGACCTGCTTCATTGTGCTATTAGCTGTATTGTGGCAGTTTAGAACTGAATCCACAGTATCTCTGAAGTATGCCTATATGTAACTAGTGGTAGAATCATTACAGGTACCCTGATCTCTGACTTTCAGTCCAGTGCTCCGCAACAGCTGCTATATAGTAATCCTGTTTTTGATTCATATCTGCATAATGTAATTAGGTGCATAATGTAAGTTCTACATGGTCAGGGATTTTTGTTTTGTTGACTAATGTATCCCATGTACACAGAACAGTGTATGGCACATAATATGTGCACAATAAATACTTATGCGTTTACAAATCAGGTTTATTTCACATACTCATGTCTAAACCAATCACTGACAAAGAAAACATATTTGCCCTGATTGCTCTAGACAAGTTATTCTCCAAGTGTGGTTCCCAGATGAGCAGCATCAGCTTCACTTGGGAACTGGTAGAAGTGTCCATTCTTTTGCCCCACCAGACACCTACTGAATCAGAACCTCTGGATTTGGGGCTCAACTATGTGTGTTTTAACGGGTTATCTGGATGATTCTGATGCATGCTGAAAGCACTGGTTTCAGATCTACCCCTAACAGCAATGTGAACAAAACCAGAGGCAACTGGGTAGGCATCAGCAATGAGTGCCACTGGTATTTCCATATTTTAAAATTTGTAGCTAAGAATGATACTCTATTAGAAGGCAGAGAGTCATGCTCCATGAAAAAAGAGCTGAGAAACGTCTTTCAGGGTTAGGGCTGTGAGGAGGGACCTTGGCTGCTCCCACTGCAGCGGTTGCTGTAGGAGAACAGCTGGTGCTGAAACCTGTCCACAGTTCTCTCTTCCCTCCTTCAAAATTTATCACACATTGTGGAGTGCCTAGCCTCTGCTTTGATCCCATCAGGAGAGAAGGTCCATTGTATCCCTGAATTCATCATTTCATATTGCTGAGCCCATTTTCTCATTTGTAAGACAAAAAGTTTGGATTAGATGATTTTGCTTTTCTTAAAGTGTTTATATTTTGCGCTGGTATCACTTAACAGCAATATGGCGAGGAGGCTGAGTGTAAGCACTCCTATTTGAACTCGACTCTACATTTTAATCAGAGATGGGGGACACAGCCCAGGCTTTCTTTTGGAATACAAATATGGTATTGGTAGTTTGTTTGAATCTGTTCTATCAATAAAACAATATGTCTTGAGAGTTCATCATTGTAAGTCATTTTGCTTACAATGTCTGAAGTCACTAAATACAATGTCTGAAGACACTAAATAAAAGAGTCTGCTTTCCTAAAGGAACACGTAGTCTAAAAGGAAATTTTGTAAGTAAATTGAAGTGTGATAAGGGGATCAAATTAATATTATTAGCATAAAGGACAAAGCAAATATAAATGAAAGTTACACTACAAGGAGGTATGTTACTTGAATGTTGTTTATTAAGGAATGTTAATAATAATGTACATGCTTGATATTTGAACAACATTAGGGATAATTCAGTGAAGGCAGAAAGATGTTAAATTTTATTCTAAAAGGATGACTTCAAATAGTGTTGCAATTAATGTTCACTCTTCCTGATGCTCCAATTAATTGATTTAAAAGATTCCCACTGTTTATCTTATTCTACTAATAGGAACAAAATAATACTGATATATGGACTTCATGCCAACAAGCAACTTTAAATCACTATGATGGTTGTGCTTATTACAGAAAAGTCAAAGGGCAGGAGGCTCAGAACAAGACAATGTCAGTGGTGTCTGCTTGCTCTCCAGCCACAATATTGGAAGAGTGATGGGTTTGGAGCAGTCACACAAAAAGTTGTCAGACTGTTTCCTGTGGTATGGTAAATTGCACCATTAATCACATGTTTAAGCATATTTTCATCAAAGGTGTCTTTTTCTTACTTTTATTTATTCAGCAATACTGAGTAGTAGTCACTTAAAAAAAAAAAAAAAAGGCATAGCCTGGGCACGGTGGCTCACGCCTAATCCCAGCACTTTAGGAGGCCAAGGGGGGTGGATCACGAGATCAAGAGATCGAGACCATCCTGGTCAACATGGTGAAACCCTGTCTCTACTAAAAATACAAAAAATTAGCCAGGCGTGGTGGTGCGTGCCTGTAGTCCCAGCTACTCGTGAGGCTGAGGCAAGAGAATTGCTTGTAACCGGAAAACGGAAGTTACAGTGAGCTGGATTGTGCCATCGCACTCCAGCCTGGCAGCAGAGCAAGACTCCGCCTCAAAAAAAAAAAGTAGTAGTCAGTATAATTCTAACTCTCTGTTTACTAGCCACTCAAGAATCCTCATTATATTAGAAGTATTCAGTACATCAAAAACTTAATATAGCCTGGGAAACATAGCAAAATCCTATTTCCACACATACAAATTTTTTTTATTAGCCATACATCGTGGTGGACAGATGGAGTTCCAGCTTCTTTAGAGGCTGAGGCAGGCGGGTTTCTTGAGCCTAAAAGTTTGAGGCTGCAGTAAGCTGTGGTCACATCATTGCACTTCAGCCTGGGTGACCGAGCGAGATCCTGCCTCTAAACAAACAAACAAACAAAAAACCAAAAAAAAAAAAAAAACAACACAAACCAATCAACCAAACAAGAAAAATTTTTAATAGAAATTATTTAACTGTATCATGAATGTACATCCAGGTAAAATACCTAGTTCATTTGATTTCAGATGGAAGTACATCAATTTATTGTGGTAATGTTCAGCGATAAGAAATATGACTGGTTATTAGTAAAATCAAGGGAATTAATGGGATGTCTTTGATGAGCCAAACACTGTGCTATAATCAGATAAAATGTTAAGGGCTCGTTCAGGAAAATAACTGTGAACCATTGCCAAAAGTATGTTTATTGGCACAGCTTGTGTATTGCTTCAAGGGACACTGCTTGTGAAAAACAAGGGATGCCAAAGGCAAGTGGTTAGAAAGTAAACCCTCCACTTCCTTAGAATACAATTCCCATTCCTCATTCCTTTGTGAAAGTTTGCCACATGATTCCCACTCCAGTATCCAAGAGGCTAGGCTACTGGGCTGCTATGGGGAGCAGGTCCCAAGGTTAGGACTTCTGGGGTGACTGGAGTTGGCAGGAATGTCTGTGGAATGCCTGTGACACCTGAAGCTGACTTTACCTCTTTCCATTTAGACCAGTTGTTTGATCCCATATGGAAGGCTCTCCTTATTATTTTCCATTTAAAAAAGTTCTGTACCTTCGGAATGGATCCCAATGTGTTATACCGGGATCTAGGGAGACTTTGTAGGAAAAATCCTGTGCCAGTCCTCCAAGGCAGAAGAAACTATGTTCACATGAAATTCTGATGCACACCCACATACATACACACATGCACATGCACTCATATGCCCTCCTGGTGAACACTCCTTGCAAATGCCCATGCACTTGTTGGTCCTTGCTGACCTGTTGGACAATGCTTATTGAATACTCTATCAGGGACAAAAAGGTACTGATGACATCACTAAGAGACTGAAAGTAAGTCTCTTATAATTATTTCAAAAGAATAAGGCTACAGTAACCATAAAGCTATTTATTAACACAGCAAGATTGAGAATACATTTTTAATTCCAATTGTAATGATGTTTTGTCTAGAGGATATTGATTCTGTTTCACCATGCTGCTTCTGTAAATGGAAGGAAAACAAAATTATGATTCAAATTACCAATATGATGAAAAATCATTTGTATTCCTTTTTATTACTTAGACTGACACCTGGTGAATAAGCTAACCACATATTATTTAGAAGGGCTCTGCCCAGAGAGGGAAGGCGAAATCCTCATTAACCATCTGTCAAGTGTTTAAATTATAAAGTTGGGGAGGGCACAATTTAATTTTACTAATAATGCAGGACCTACTTTAGCTAAGATAAGTAATACATTTTTTAACATGGAAAAGAGCTGCGAATTTGTTACCGAAAGGCTTTTTGAAAGGGTTATAGTTACAGGTAGTTCAAAAATGTTGACAAGGGAGGTTGGCATAGCTGAGCATTTGAGACCTGTCAAAGTTAACAGATTCAGAGCATGACACGCTGGGACTAAAAGGAGGTGAAATGTCTTCAATGAATGTGTTATTTTTTTTTTCTCTGTATCAGTTGACTGGGCTTTTCACAGGGTGAAAATAAGTATGCTGTGTGTAGCCTGTCGCAGTCTGATGCCTCACATTGAATGTGATCTGGGTATTGTATTTGAAACCTTCCCAACAACTCCTTTTATTCTTTATCCTAAGTGTGCTGGATGTTGACAGAAGGCCTTAGAGACCCAACCTGAGCTTCAAAGTTGAAGTTCTGCCTTCCAGGAAGCACTTTTGAGAGATTGATCAACTAGGGTTCTTACAAGAGGCACAGGACACATGGAGATCAGATTCTGAAGAAAATTTAATGAGAGATGATTTACAGAGGCACGTGCAGGACTTAGGAAATGAATAGGAGGTGCTGAGGTATTCAGAGACTAGTGAGTGTGGAGACTAAGAAGGCTTTTCACTCCTAAGACCCCATGAAGTGGAAGCTGGAACCATGGAGAAGTGGCTGCCCTACCAGGAAATGAGTCATAGGGATACGGCCTTTTCCAGACCATGATGCCAGAATAGGGAAAGAGCACACAAATGTACTAACAGAAAATTGGTGCTGAAGAGTAGAACGTTGCTACAAAAAACCCAAAATGTAGACATGGCTTTGGAACTGGGTAACGGGCAGAGGTTGGAAAAGTTTGGAGGGTTCAAAAGGAGACTGGAATATAAGGGAAAGTTTAGAACTTCATGGAGACTTGTTAAATGATTATGACCAAAATGCTATAGAAATATGGACAATGAAAGCTACGCTGATGAGACTTCAGATGGAAATTAGAAAGTTATTGAGAACTAGAGCAAAGGTCTTGGCTGCATTATATCCATGCCTAGGGATCTGAGGAAGTTTGGACTTAAGAATAATAACTTATGGTATCAGTTGGAAGAAATTTCTAAGCAGCAAAGTGTTCAAGAGGTGGTGTAGCTGCTTCTAACAACCTATGATCAGATATGGAGCAAAAAAAGTTGAAACTTAAGTTACTTAGTATCATGTTTAAATTTGGCTCAGGCCACTGCAGGCCATAAGCCTTAGGCAGCTCCCAAGAGGTGTGAAGCCTGTGGCTGAATGAAATGCAAATGTGAAGGAGGCTTAGCAGCCTCCACTTAGATTTCAAAAGATACGTAGGAAAGCCTGCATGTTCAGACAGAACCTTCTGCAGGAGCAGAGCCCTCACAGAGACCCTCTATAAGGGCAGTGCCAAGGGGAAGTGTGGGGTTGGAGTCCCCACACAGAGACCTCACTAGGGCACTGCCTACTGGAACTATAGGAAGAAGGCCACCATTCTCCAGACTCCAGAATTTTAGATCCATCAGCAGATTGCACCCTGCATCCAAAAAATGTGCAGGCACTCAACTCCAACCCATGAGAGCAGTCACAGGGCCTGCACCCTGCAAAGCCACAGGGGTAAAGCTACCTAAGTCCTTGGGAGCCCACTCCTTATACCAGTGTACCCTGGATGTGGGACATGGAGTACAGGATTACTTTAAAATTTAATGTCTGCCATGCTGAATTTTGGACTTGTGTGGGGCCTACTGCTCCTTTCTTTTGGCTGATTTCTCCCTCTTGAATTGGGAATGTCTACCCAACACCTGTACCACCATTGTATCTTGGAAGTAAATAACTTGTTTTGATTTCATAGGCTAATTGGTGGAAGAAATGTACCTTGAGCCTTGGATGAGACTTTGGCCTTTGGACTTTTGAGTGATGCTGGAATGAGTTAAGACTTTTGAGGACTATTAGGAAGAGATTATTGTATTTATGCAATGTATTTTTACAAATGTTTGCAATGTTTTTGCAATGTTCTCATGAGAAGAAAATGAGATTTTGGGGGTTAAGGGATTTGGAATAATATAATTTGGTAGCTAGCTGTTTTTTCCTCTCCAAATCTCATGTTGAAATGTGATTCCTAGTGTTGGAGGTGGGGCTTGGTGGGATATGTTTGGATTGTGAAGGTGGATCCCTCACAAATGGCTGGGTACCCTCTCTGCCCTAATGAGTTCATGCAAGATCCGGCTGTTTAAAAAGGAGACTGGTGGCTGGGCATGGTGGCTCACGCCTGTAATCCCAGCACTTTGGGAAGCTGAGGTGGGTGGATCATGAGGTCAGAAGTTCAAGGCCATCCTGGCCAAGATGGTGAAACCCCATCTGTACTAAAAATACAAAAATTAGCTGGGCATAGTGTAGGAGCCTGTAATCCCAGCTACTTGGGAGGCTGAGGCAGGAGAATTGCTTGAACCCAGGCAGTAGAGCTTGCAGTGAGCCAAGATTGCATCACTGCACTCCAACCTGGGAGATAGAGTGAGACTCTGTCTCAAAAAAAAAAAAAGGAGACTGGTGCCTCCCACGCTCTCTTGATCCCTCTCTCTCTTGCTTCTACTCTCACGATATGATGTGCCTGCCCCTTCTATGCCTTCCACCATGACTGGACACTTCCTGAGGCCCTCACCAGGATCAGATGTTAGCACCATGCTTCCTGTGCCACCTGCAGAACCATGAGCCAATTAAACTTCTTTTCTTTATAAATTACACAATCTCCGATATTCCTTTATAGGAGCACAAAAACAGACTAACATAATGAGCTTGCTAGATCAGGGCATAGTGCATGCCATTTGAGGCCCCTCTCTTTGGCTTCATGTTGAAGAGATTATTTTCACTTTGCTGTTTATAAAGCTAAAAGGATCTGTTGAGAAGAACTAAACCCACATGGTTAAAAAGGGCTACTATACTGGTTATAACAGTTCATCTACTTTTCTATCAACCACAAATAAAAAAAAGTTTAGAGAATTGAAAAAAATGGCAAATCATTGTGGGACATAGAAGTGCTTTCGAGGAATCCCAATTAATTGCTGAAGTTAGTTTGGAAAGGAAAAGGGAAAAAATGTGAAGACGCTTGAATATACATGAAGACCCAGGGCTAATGCTTAGCGATTAGATTATCAGTCTAATTGAAAGATTAACTCAGACCTCTCTAGTTGTGGGGCTAAGGTGGTTCCTGGCCTGCTCAGGATTGGTATACCACCAGGGCAAGATTAAGCCTGGGGCTGAAAGTCCCCATAACCAGAGCTGCAAACTGTTGAATGTACTGCCATCAAGTCTTTAGTAACTTTTAAGCAATAAGAATATCTCTTTTTATAAAGTAAGTATACATACTCTCTAAAATGGAAAGGGGGGGGCTTTAGAGTAAATTAGTCCTGTGACAGTCTCAATTCAAAACATTTAAACTTCTTAAGCATATTTAAGTGAATTTTCTTATACTGACCTCTGAAGATAAAAGATAACAATTTCATTAATATACCTAAAAAAGAATGCCATATGATTTTCGACATAAACTACATTTCTAGTATTTAAATAATTTGTTCTTGGAGAATCTAGATAGCAATGTTTCAATTTTAATATTATATTTTATATTAGAATACTTGTTAAGTCAGAAAGTGCAGCTTTAAAAAAGATACTATCATTTAATTGAAATATTCTGTTTCCTAGCAAAGTATGACAAATCCAACTCAAATTAATTATACGAACAATGAGACATTGCTGAATGTGAGTTGTCTCCTTGTGCTCTCAGTTAGATCAGTAGAACAAAAAAACTCTTTCGTTTTGTAAAGAAAAGGAAGCAAATTGACCTAATTGAAAAAAAACCCGGAATGTACAAGATACATATCTCCTTTTATTGAAATTAATTAACATATGTGCAATAAAAGTTAAATAAAATTCTATTTCTTACAATAACATCTCTTTCTTAAGATACCCATCCAAATATCAGGTTGTTTTGTGAAATGCTTATTTGTTTAGAACTGCTACATGTATTTATGCTGTTTTATATTTTTATTAATTCAGGTATCATAGAGTTTACTAAATCTGTATTTTTTCTAGTTATTTTACCTATTCTAGGAAATTATCAGTTATTAATAAATTGTAAAATGTTAACATTTTAAAAGACATATTTTGCTATCCATTCTCTTTGAGAGCAAAAGGTTAAATCGAATGACACAGTTTCCTGATTCTAAAAATATTGTAAATCAGTACAACAAAGCAATTGCTTTGAGTTTAAAATCCATGTATAAGTTAGAAAAATATCATTTGTAAAATGTTGCAACCACTGTGGAAAGCAGTTTGGCAGTTTCTGAAAAAGTTAAACATAGCACTACCTTACCACAGGACCCAGTAATTTAACTCGTAGGTGTATTTCCAAAAAGAATGAAAAGCAAGAATTGAACAGATAGATATAATAATGATCATAGCAGCATTATTACCAACAGTCAAAAGGTAAAATAACCCAAGTGCCCACCAACAAATGAATGGATAAACAAAATGTGATATATATACACACAATGGAATACTAGTCATTCAAAGAATTAAATGGTGGCAAATCTACAACATGAATGGGACTCAAAAACATTATGCTTAGTGAAATAAGCCAGATGTGGAAGAACACATATTGTATGATTCTACTTGCAGGAGATACCTAATAAACAAATTCACAGAGACGGAGAACAGAATGGAGGTTACAAGAGGCTGTGGGGAAGGACGGAGGGGGAATTATTGTTTATTGGGTACAGATTTTATGTTGGGAACAATGAAAAAGTTTTGAGTATAGATAGCAGTGATAGATACACAGCATTGTACACTTCCAAATATGCTAAAAGGAAAGATAATATATTACATATGTTTTACCTCAATAAAAATAAATTAAAAGGAAACAGCAAATCTCATTCATTTTAACAAATATTTGTTAATGAGTACTATGTTATTAAGTACACTTAACAAAATATGCTTCCATTCTGCTTTCCCACTAGACACTTACATTCTGATATGATGGATGACAACGCAGAGCTATGAGGAATTTTAGAAAGAAGAATTGTGTGGATATGTGGGCTGGGGAGTTGCATAAAGGAGAAAGAGGTTGGTGGATAGTTAAATTGCCTGTGATGGATATCTAAAATAACAATGACAGAATAGACATGTAAGGAGAAGGAAGGGCACGAGGAGAAATGCTGATGTAGGAGACAGTACACTTGTACAGAAGCACAGGGTGGCTTAGCAAAAGTGAAGTGAGAGATCAAGCTACAGGCGGAGAGGCGTTTTGAGAAACTGAGATTATGGGGTTTCACTGTTGATAGTCTAGTGTCTTTTTGACCTTGAACCATTTTTACTTGTTACCTTTCACTCAGTTCTTTGGGTGGTCAGGCACTCTATTATCAGTATTAAGAGAAAAATTAAAATATAAATTTCCTAGTTCTGTGTCATGAATGTTCAGATGCTTTCATGATATTGTGTAATTTGCCTCTTCTGAGCAAGCATAGAAGTCACCTAGGTTCCTAATAAATCAGTGACTGTGGTAGGCAGAAAAACATCCCCCGACTCCAAAGATGTTCATGTTCTAAGCCCCAGAAAATGAATATGGATATAGGTATAAGGGTGAATTAAGTTAGGAGATAGAGTTGAGTTTGCAAATCAGCTGGCCTTAAAATAAGATGATACTGGCTTTTCTGGATGGCTCAATGTGGTTACAAGGGTGCTTCAAATGCCAGAGAGATGGCATCATAGGACTTGACTGGCCATTGCCAACTTTGAAGACGAAAGCAGACCCTCACCCAAGGTTTACAGGCAGCTTCCAGAAGGAAGTAAATGAATTTTCTGCCTGGGCCTCTAGAAGGAATAAAACCTGCAACAACCTTCAGTTCAGCTCAGTGAGGCTTGTTTGAACTTACCTAGAACTGTGAGATAATACATTTGTGTTGTTTTAAGCCACCAAGTTTGTGATAGCTTGTTACAGCAGCAATAGTAAACGAATCCAGTATCACATCAAATACAGGAACAGAAACCGTGACTGCCCTTCTCTCCTTTACTCCCTAAGGCTTTACTCTCTGTGGTCACATATGACTGCACTAAGGATATTTCAGCATTGGTGCTGTTCATATTTTTGGCTGGGTAATTCTTTGTTGTGGGGGCCATCCTGTGCATTATAGTGTGATTAGCAGCACCCTACAACCCACTAGATGCCAGGAGCTTTCTTCCTCTAGTGTGAAATTAAACATGTCTCCAGATACTGCCAAGTGTTCTCTGATGAACAAATTTACCCCTAATTGAGAACTGTTTACCTAGACTCATCCTTCGGGATATGAGTTTATCACTAGCATCTTTGAGTTTTTGACTTTCAATTCAAAAATTCTGCCTGAACTTTGGCGAGATTAAGACTACAGATTTTTCCTTAAAAGGAAGTATCCTCAAAACAATCCTAAAACTAATTAGGCAGGTCTTGCAGGGAAAAGAGGATGGTTGGAGAACACGGAGCTCTGTGTTTGCAGACCCTACGCTGTCTTCATGTTCTACAGAAGCATCTAAAAGAAAGAGAAGAGATGAGTTTCCATCATGCAGGGAGAAGAGTTTTTCTTAACTCAAGGAAGGGTTAGAAACTTACGAATTGTGAATTTAAGGGGTCTGTGTTCAATGATTTTCATGAAATACACCAATTGAGGCTGCACAGAAAATTTTTTTTTTGAGATGGAGTTTCATTCTGTCGTCTAGGCTGGAGTGCGGTGGCCTGATCTCGGCTCACTGCAACCTCTGCCTCCTGGGTTCAAGCGATTCTCCTACCTCAGCCTCACAACTAAGTGGGATTATAGGGGCCTGCCATCACACCTGGTTAATTTTTATATTTTCAGTACAGACAGGTTTCATTATGTTGGCCAGACGGGTGTTGAACTCCTGACGTCAGGTCATCTGCCCGCCTTGGCCTGCCAAATTGCTGGGATGACAGGCTTGAGTCACTGCACCTGGCCAAGACTGCATAGAGCATTTACTTTCCTTTAGTTACTGGATCCATATTTGTACTGCTTTGGTTTTTTGACTATGGCTAGGTTGTGTAAGCCAGGACATTCTTAAATTGCATAAACATTTTATTATGGTAACTGTATTCTCAGAATAAATAATCAGTCCATTTACAGTGCTATGAGGCCAGATTCTCCGCTTTGGGAATGGTTCATGTCTTCCATGTATTGGATTCTGACTGCTGACAGGAGGAGAACCAAGCCAGTGCCAAAGTCTTTCCAGAGTGGCAGAGTATGTGGGAGTGTGTGTGTGTTTGTGAGTGTTCAAGTGACAGTGTGCTCAGTTGAGGGAAGCCTTCTCATTGCAATTCAACGCCAACTAGAAAAGATTAAGAATATCCTACTGTTTATTTTGTTACCTCCATAATTGAAGAAGATGGAGAATACATTGCTAAGAACCAATAAAATTATGTAGGGCTCTGTGTGTGTGTGTGTGTGTGTGTGTGTGTGTGTGTGTGTGTGCCTCAGTAAAGGAGAAGTAAAGCACATTTTACTGACTAGTTGCATTATTGAACCCGGTTTATTCTTCCCACACACAGCAAACCAATCCCTGAGATGACAGAGTTTGCAAAAGAGATAGGGATTATTCATGAGGCAGCCAAGCAAGGAGGCAGGAGAACAGGTTTCAAATCCACCTTCCTGCTTAGGGATACTTATGGATTACAGAAGTGGGGTGGTCTAAAACATAGAGAAAGGTGACTGGCAGTGGGAAAAACGAAGTAATCAGTGATCTATACAAACAGTATTCATGGCATTTCATAGGATATATGTTTCAGAAAATGTCAGCATTAGCATGATCAGAGGGTGAAGTTTTTGATTCTGTGATGTCAAAAGGCCACCACTCAGGCATTTGCACAGGCCCAGTCAAAGGGTTAATGGTCTCAACCAGTTTGACCTGGATGGGAGCTACTCCATGTTCCTGAAAAACAATTTAAGTGACTGTTACCATGGCAACTTAAGGCTACCTATGAGGCACCCAATGAAGGTTAAGTGACATTGTTCAGCAACATAGCCTTCAGCTACTGCAGCCTTCAGTTTCATGGGAAAAAAACAAAAACAAAAAACCAACAAACCAAAATGCAATAGACCAAAATTAAGCAGAGCAGGCTAAGTTTGGCAGACCTCATCAGATTAACTCCTCAGTTTCAGTTGTACCATTGCATGGTTGGAAAATCTTCTCCAGCTGGTCCAGGCTTGCATTCACAGGGTTTGGACATTAGGATGCTGAGATTCTGTTAGGCAGAGAGTCATAGAGGGCTTATTACCATACAGAAGTTACCTCCACTTCTCTTCTCAGTCTCCTGGTGTCTTAGTCTATTTGGGCTGCTGTATAAAAATACTATAGGATAGAGTGGCTTATGAATAATATGAGTTGATTTCTCACGTTTCAGAAGACTTGGGAGTTTAAGATTAAGACAGCAGCGGATTCACAGATGGCCACCTTCTTGCTGTATCCTCACATCGTGGAAGGGGCAAGGGAGACTACTGGGATTTTTTTTTTTTTTTTTTGGAGACAGATTCTCACTCTGTCCAGGCTGGAGTGCAGTGGAACAATCTCGGCTCACTGCAAAATCCACCCCTGGGTTCAAGTGATTCTTCTGCCTCAGCCTCCCAAGTAGCTGGGATTATAGGCGCCTGCCACCGCTTCCAGTTAATTTTTGTATTTTTTTAGTAGAGATGGGGTTTCAACACCTTGGCCAGGCTGGTCTTGAACTCCTGACCTCTTGATCCACCTGCGTTGGACTCCCAAAGTGCTGGGATTACAGGTGTGAGCCACTGCACCCGGCCCCTGGGATTCTTTTAATAAGAGCACTTTCTCCATTTGTGATGTCATCACCCTCAAGATCTAATAACCTCCTAAAGGCTTTATCTCCTAATACCATGTATTAGGAGATTAACAGGGGAGATTAACAGGGTACATTTGAATTTTGAGGAGACACAAGTATTCAGTCTGTAGCACTTGGTGATGTTTAGGTAATATTCTGAAGCTAATTTAGTTTGCTTTTGCCAGTTGGGGCTTATGCATTTTGTATTTATCAATGAGAACACCAAGACACAAGCATGACCTACTTTCTAACACAAGGCCAAGATAGCTTCAAAACCTCCAAACTTGTAAAACAGAGCCCACACCAGTCTCTGAAACTAATTCATGCTTTTCAGTCATTAAAATGATTTGCCAAAGCTGCTAAGTTGATTCCCAACATCAAACCTTTAGTAAGGCCTTCAGGAAAGACTCTCTCTTCTTAACAAATGACTCATAGGACTTGTGTGATTTTTTTTTTAAACCAGACTCTAAGAAAACTGGCTGGGTGTAGTGGCTCACGCCTGTAATCCCAGCACTTTGGGAGGCTGAGGTGGGTGGATTACAAGGTCAGGAGATCGAGACCATCTTGGCCAACGTGGTGAAACCCAGTCTGTACTAAAACTACAAAATTTAGCCAAGTGTGGTGGCGCATGCCTGTAGCCCCAGCTACTCAGGAGGCTGAGGCAAGAGAATCCCTCGAACTGAGAAGGCAGAGGTTGCAGTGAGTAGAGTTTGTGCTACTGTACTCCAGCCTGGGTGACAGAGCCAAAATAAAAAGAGAACTGGTGGATGTCCCCCATACCTAGCCAATGAACTTTGAGAATCCACCTTTCCTTTTGTAATTTAGTCATTTTAGAGGTGAAGCACTGGCATGAATCCCTTTTGCCTTTCCTTCAGTTCAGCACATTAACTTTCTCCTAAAGCCCTTTCTGTTCAAAAGCTGTTTCAGGGTTTGAAGGCCATGCTTACAAGCTGCAGTGGAGCCAAATAGGTTGATCTTCCATCATCACTGAGTTGTTGAGTTTAATCCATTAAATGTAAGTATTAATCACTTTATTTCATTAGCTGTGCTCCCATCTGTTAATAGGTCAAGCTCACCCCTGAAAGGATCTTATGTAAGATATAATTCCATGAGTTGTCGGAGCAATTTAATTTTTATAAGAAATCCTAAACATGTTTGAAGCTCAGTTGAGAATTTTCATCACTGCAAATGGACATGTGAGTCAGCAGAGCAGATACTGAATGGAAAGCTGATGTTTCCTTTCGTATCATCCCTTTGCTCTCTAAACATCTAAGCATTTTGCAAGTAACCAATTTGATGCTAAGTTTAACATTTCTTTTTGAGAGTGAAGGGGAATTTTGACTGGCCCTCAGCAAAACTTTTGGGTATAACTTTATTATCTCTTACTTCAAGCACCAAATTTTTACTTCCTATGTTTTCTCCTCTCAAGCCTTTGGTCTTTACTGATTGGGAGAAAGGAGACCTGAGGTTGTTTGACAGTGCTATGTTTCTACTGTGGAAGTGATAAAAATCTCTCCTATAGTAGAGCATGTTATAAAGACAAAAGACTTTCACTTGTGCAGTCTCATTTGCTTCTCTCAACCATCCTGTGGGCATGTGTTGGGTGCAAAAAGTCACATGTCAGTGTGACACAGCAGGAGGGGCAGTGGCAAGAAGCTCACAACCTGTGTTTTATTTCACTTCTGCTACTTCTAGCTTTGAGCAACTCAGGGACCCTCTGTGGGTCTTGATTTCTCAGATGTAAAATGGAATGTCAGGGCAGCAGGGTGAGTGTGGTGGTGTAACAGTCATGTCAAGTTCTATATATACCCCTTTAATATCTAGTTACTTAAACGTCAGAACAGGAACCAGAACCCAGCTCTTCTGATTCCTAGCTGCTTTTCCATTCTGCTACCTGTCATATACAGAATAATGGCCCCTCAAAGCTGTGCACATTCTAATCTCTGGAGCCTGTGAATGTGTTACCTTACATGATGTATTGAGCAGGGTTCTCCAGAGGATCAGAACCAATATGTACTCTCTTTCTCTCTCTCTCTCTGGTTACATCTATATATAAATACACAGTTATGTATATGTAATGTATATGTGTGTGTGTGTGTGTTTTGTGCATTTGTATATACATATCAAGATTTTTTATAAGAATTGGCTTATGCAATTATGGAGGCCTAGAAATTTCACAATCTATCATCTGTAAGCTGGAAAACCAGTGGTATAATTCCATCTGAGTCTGTGGTCCTGAGAATCAGGTGAGGGCTTGCTAGTGTAACTCCCAGAGTCCGAAGCTTTGAGCTGAGAACCAGGAACTCCAGTGTCTGAGGGTAGGAACAGATGGATTCCACCTCAAGAAGAAAGAGTAAACTCACCCTTCCTCTGTTCGTGTTGTTCTTTTTTAGTGGTCGTTTTGTTTTTATATTCAGGCCCTCGGTGAATTGGATAATATCCACGCACACTGGTGAGGGTGGATCTTCTTTACTGGGTCTACAGATTTAAATATAAATCTCTTTGAGAAACACCTTTACAGGCACACCCAGAAATAATATTTTACTAACTATCTGGGCATCCCTTAGCCAAGTCACATTGACACATAAATTTAACCATCTCACAGGGCAAAGGAATTTTGCAGATGTGATTAAGAGAAGACTTTTGACATAGGTAGATTACCCTGGATTATTCAAATGTCCCTAATGTCTTCACCATGATCTTTGTAAGAGGGAGGCAGGAGGGTCAGTCAGAGGAAGAAAATGTAAAGATGGAAGCAGAGGTCAGGAAGGAGAAATGATGATATACTACTGGCTTTAAAAGTGGAGGGTGAGGCGTTGAGGCTAGGAATGTAGGTGTCCTGTAGAAGCTAGAAAAAACAAGAAAAATGATCCTCTCCCAGAGGCTCCGGAGGGATGTAGCACTATAGCCATCTCAATTTTAGCCCACTGAAATGGATTTCGGACTTCTGACCTTCTGAAATGCGAGAGAAATTCCTATTGTTTCAAGCCACTAAATTTGTGATAATTTGTTATAGGAGCAATAGGAAACAAATACACTACCCATTCTTCACAGCAACTAAAATATTTCAAGATATTGCTATCACTTACATTGATTCTTTATATATCCACACACACACATCTATATATATATGTCTTCTGTATGTTAGATGCTAGAAGAAATGACACTGTTAAATAGCTTTATTTTCTACTCTCCCTATAGTTATTACATCGAGGAGTTAGAGGAGGACTCTAGCAGTCTCAGTTAATGAAATATACTTGATTAATTCAACTGGGAAACAACAGAGGATATAGATGGAAAAAAATGATTATAGCTATGGAAGACAGAATGAGAAGAGTAATATTGAAATCTTAACTCTTTCAACAAAAAAAAAAAAAAAAGAAAGAAAAAACATCTGATAGAACATGGTACCAAAACAAGGGGAAACTAATTTGATAGTGCAATTATTTTTGTATGTGTGACTTGTCTGCATGGATGATGATGAAGGCCATAATGTCCATTTTAACTTTGGATACTAAAACTTTGCTTACCAAAATTCCTTGAAATTTTCACATGACTGAAATTTGTTTGACAGAAAACATGCAGCTGACCTTACAGAATATTTCTTTTATAGTTAATTCCTAAGAAATAAAATTAATCTAAAGCAAACCATTTTACATTAAAATTGACATAACAAAGTTAATTGCTTTAAAGCAGTGGAGGAGTGACTGAATAGGAGACTTAAGTGTATTTTGACTAAAGAGCAAGCCCACATAGATTAAATGTAGCTTTTTTATTTTAAAAAAAGGAACTTCATAAGCAGTTTTTCTTCTCAAAATTCTAGAGAAATGTGCTAGGAGAATGAGATAGAAAGATAAGAATGGTAGCATCTTTTGTGCTTTTTAATAATTTTATAAGGTTAAAATTTAATTTATTTGGTGAAAACACCAGTAGAAGCACAATTTCTCTTGCATGCTCTCAATTTCCTCAGCCCCCTTGAGATTCAGAGTAGTGACACAATGAAAATGTAAGCATCTTGTGTCTTAGCAAAAGGTGTTCTATAGAGAGGGAACTGGAGCTTTAGAGGAATGAGAGCTTTGGGGAAGCGGTTGGTTCTGGAATCTGGTTGTGTGGGGTTGAATATTGTTCTGCGACTTTCTAATTGTGGACCATTGGCCAAAACTCTTCACTTTAATGGGTCTTTTTTTCTTCACATTTAAAATGAGGACATAAAATCATTATTTCCCTCACAGATTTATAGTGCAGATTACATATCTTGGTATGTAACCACTTAATGTACCGTTAGGCACATGATCAGCATTCAATAAACCAGAGATATTGTCCTCATTCAGTATTGTTGTCAAGTCTTCTGTAGATATTTCAAACCTGCTGCACCAGTTTCTCCCCTGTGCCATTATGCTGTTTACAGCAGCGAAGGCCATTGTCCCTTGCTCTGCCTTGCTTGATCCATCCTTAGGTCCATCTGAATTGTCCTGTTCTTCATTATTTAACTATAATCTCCTTTTATTCATCACAGTGTAATCAGATGAAGTCTGAATTCTACTTTTTTTTTTTTTTGAGACAGTCTCACTCTGTTGCCCAGGCTGGAGTACAGTGATCTTGGCTCACTGCAGCCTCTGCCTCTTGGGTTCCAGCAATTCTCCTGCCTTAGATTCCTCAGTAGCTGGGACTATAGCCATGTGCCACTATGCCCAGCTAATTTTTGTATTTTTAGTAGAGATGCGGTTTCACCATGTTGGCCAGGATGGTCTCAATCTCCTGACCTTGTGATCCACCTGCTTCTGTCTCCCAAAATGCTGGGATTACAGGTATAAGCCACATCGCCCAGCCAAAAGTCTGAATTCTTTACCTGTTTTCTAAAACAAGCTTATTTGTTTGTATGCTTGACTAGAATGTCTTTCAACCAATGTTAGACATATTAAATTTGTGACCCCAAATCTCAAATCTGATATTGCCACTATCCAGCATGTCTACTAAACTCAGTATCCACATATTCTCATTCGCCAAAATGACAAATATATGCCTGCTTTCCTCCTCAAACATCCTATGCCAAACTCTCATTTCCCTCCTTTTTAGCTTATAATCTTGGGTCATTTAAAGAAAACACATATTTAGAAGCTACCCTTGTCTTCCTTCTGTGAAATCTAACAAGCCATCTGTGTCTCTAGCACACTTTCAGCTTTTCATCTTGTGAATACTCTATAAGGTAGGTTGACTTCTGAGAGAAAATGCTCAGCATATCAGTGGCTTCTCCCATGACAGTTTGGTTATCACTCACACAAAGTCCATGCATCTGTTCCCAGGCATGCGGCTTTCCTGGACAGCTCTTCAAGCAATGCTTTAGAGATTCAGATCACTTTATTTTTGTGAGGTCATCTGTAACATGTGGCTTCTGTGGTCACCACAGGGGCAAAAGATGATGGAGAAGGCGTAACTGCTTTAGCTAAGAAGTCACACTTTATTCTTTATTCCTTTTGTGGGAATCAATCTCATAGCCCTACCTGGAAGAAAGACAGCTGTAAACAATAGTTGTGTGATGGGGAAGAGGAGATCCCTTGATTGCATGAGCAGTCACATCATGAATGAATTCTTGTTAATATAAAATGCAACCCCTTCTTCACTTGAGTTCTGTGCCCTATTCTCACTCAACTTATTGGAGCTTCATTCTGGAAATTATTACTTTTACCTGTTGAGCAATTTCTTTTCTTCTATTAGATCATTACTATTGGTATATAAACATGCTCTAATGTCGCCTATCATAAAAGATGAAAACATTGAAAAAGAATGCTTTTTTGGTCCCTTTTTCCTTTCCAACTACCACGTAATTTTTTAATAGCTCTCAAACTTCTTCAGGCATAATCCCATTTCAATGTGCTTTCTGTTTCTCAGTAGTGTACTAACTTACAGAAAAATTTGGTCTTATAGAAACCAGCTTTTAATTTTTCCCCTCATTCTCTCGGCAACATTTTAGAACTTACATTTTCCCCCCATTTTGTCTTTGATTTCGATTGTAATTTCCTTACCTGTAAAAATAAATGAACATCTATTTGTATCTTCGTAATAAATTATATCTGTTAAGAAATAAGAATTTCATAGGAATCCTTCAATATTTCTGCTAGAATAAATGTTATGTTCATTTGTTCTCATTTAAACAAATCCATAAAGTAAAACAAATGACTGATTTTTCTCTTCTTAAGCTGACTTTGGTGTGTACGTGTGATAGGGTTTCGCTGTGTCTTCTTGCAAATTTCATCTTGAATTGTAGTTGCCATAATCCCTACATGTCCTGGGAAGGACCTGTAGGAGGTAATTGAATCATGGGGGTGGTTATTGTTCTCATGATAGTGAGTAAGTTCTGATGCTTTTACAAGGGGCTTTTTGCCCTTTTGCTTGGCACTTTTCCATGCTGTTGCCATGTGAAGAAGGATATGTTTGCTTTCCCTTCCACCATGTAAGTTTCCTGAGGCTTCCCCAGCCATGCTGAACTGTGAGTTAATTAAATCTCTTTCCTTTATAAATTACCCAGTCTCGGGTATGTCTTTATTAGCAGTATGGGAGCAGACTAATACAACATGGTACGCTGGACCTTTGGCCTCTCCATTTCTTCTTGCTACTCTGACACTGGCCAGCACACTGCCCTTTTCCATGTTTAATAAGTGACATATTGAAGAAGGAAATGTACTGACTATTTGCTTGTTGGCAAGACTAATAAAAGTCACTCTAGTAAGATTGTAATGCATTTGTCTAAAATGAGGTTTTCTGGATTACTAGCAGATTTCATTCATTATAATATCCCTGTCTTCCATAACCATGAGTAACATAATTGACTCTGATTTAATCCTCTATTTGAAATATGCAGGTCATTGCAGAGTTAAACTCCTATAAGTAAGAAAAATGAATATTGCTGTAATTGAATAGCTAAATTGGCAGAGCATTGAACATGAGATAAATTAGGAAGAAATTGACAGTAAGACCTATCTTTTCCCTGACACCAGAAGCACAACATGAAGAAAGCCAATTAAACTGAACATCTCATCAACCTATTAACAAGTATACAATTACACTTTAAGGCATATTTTTCCAATGCAACATTTCATTTAAAGCACAGTGTTAGGGAACTGGAGATATATTTTTAAATACATACACACATATACGTGTGTATGTATTTAAAATATATCTATATTTTATATGTAGATTATATTTAAAATATATCTATATATTAAATATAGCTATATTTTTAACTTACAACAAACATACATGTATCCAAATTTTAACCTGTCAGCCTAAGTTGTTACTATTTAGCTTGGGGATTTAAACCAGATTAAGTCAAGCTATAAAAATATTATCCATGATATACCAGATAACCATAGCACACTACAACCTTCCAGTATACATTAATAACTTGTTGTTCTCTGACCATACCAGAGTTAAAATCAATTGGGAATCTGAGTGATTTTAGGTAGGACACATACTCTCTTACACCCTCAAATTTCATTCATTTGTCTTCTCTGACCCCTGAAGTTGTTTGAGTTTATACTATCTGTTTCAGCTAATTCAGATCTTCATGAAATAATTCAAAGCCCCATCTGCCGTTGCTTTGTGGGGGTCAATAGAAACTATCACGGTTCCTCACCTAACCTGCCTGAGGTGTAATTTTAATAAACAAAAGATGAGAGCAAAGTATTGCGTACTAGAGCATGGCTTAGAAATAAAAGGACCTGAGGGAAGAAAAAAGAAAACATAATGAAGGTTTAATTCCCTTTTTTGAAATTTTCCAAACCAAAGAAGACAGAACAAACTCACTTTTCCCTTGATAAAAAAGTATAGTATAATTAAACACTTATCCAAAGAAAATATAAAATATCTGGAAGATGCTTCCTATTTACTTTTCTGTTTCTAAGTTCTAAGTTCTAGGTATCATCCTTTACTGCTGAGGCTATAAAGACAAGCAAGATTCTCATTCATTCAGTCATCATTTAGTAATTTACATATATGTATTTATATGAGTAAGGTTTTAGATAGCATTGTGAGCAAAACCCGAAAAGTATACAGTCCCCAGGGACTCAGGAGCCTGGGATGGGGGAATGACTTGAGGCCAGGAGTTTGAGACCAGCCTGTGCAACATAGTGAGACTCATGTCTCTAAAAAATATTTTAAAAACTTAGCTGGGCATGGTGGTGCATGCCCACAGATCTAACTGAAAGGAATTAGTCAGGTTGCAGATAGTAAGGAAAGGGTTGCTGGGGGACCTCCGACCTGTGTTTTGTGCAGATAAGGCAACTTGCTCAGGGGGCTTGCCTAAACATGCCCACAGACAACTAAGGTCCTGCATGTGCATTGGGGAAATGGGGTAGAGCCACCAGGAATTCGTGCCATATACAAATATGGAACCTAGCCCCATCAGCTTGTATGAAAAAGCCCTTGTATTCAACTGTAAAGAGGGCAACCAGGACCCTGCTTTCAGGGCCCCACTCTTTGCTGACAGCTTTACTCTCACTTAATAAACTCTATTCCGTTCACTCTCTGGTATCTGTGTGCCTAATTTTTCCTGGTTGTGAGACAAGAGCCCACACCTAGCTGAGCTAAGGAGTAAAAATTCCTACATCATTTCTACTTGAGAGGTGGAGGCAGGAGGATCCCTTGAGCTCAGGAGTTCAAGGTTGCAGTGAGCTATGCTGATGGCACTGCACTCCAGCCTGGCTGAACAAGCAAGACCCCTGTTTTAAAAACAATAGTAAGTGTACAGCTGGTGAACTGTATCTAGGTGATACAAGTGAAATTAACATATGCAATGAAATAAATGCTCAAATGATGCTCAAATGAAAGTCTATAATGGGAGATTTGACTCAGGGAAGTCAGAAAAAGACTTCCTTGAGAAGGTGATACTTGAGCTGAGAGTTCAAGGATAAACAGGCATTGAGTAGATAAAGCTAGGTATATTTGATGTATAGACATTGGCAGGTCGAGCTGAGAATTTGGATCTGTATAATTAGATTAATGAGAAATAATTGCTAGAATTTAAACAGAAGTAATAGTAAAGTTTTTTATTTTCAAAAAGAACATTGATCAAAATGTTGAGAATGGTCAGAGTATCTGCAGCCAGCCTGGTTAGAATGCTATAGATTTGGTCCATATAAGAGATGGATATTGCCTGGATTTTGGTGGTGATAACAGAAGTGAGGATTCAGAAGGCAAAATTTAAAGTTTTATGATAGAGTGAAGTGGGCAAGGGTGAGTGAGAGGGAAGAGACAAGAATGACAGCTGGTTTCCAACTTTTTCAGCAGAAGCTCTTGCTTCTGTTCTTTGAATGGGCAATGCTGGAATAGGACTAGGATTTTTCTTGGAGGGAGGTTGAGCTTATACATGTGTTCTCTTGGACATATTTAAACATATTCTTAAAGATCTGAGTCTGATGAGGAACATAGATAAACCTATAGGTACAGTAAAATGCGACAGAAGCTACAGTGGAGGTATGTGTGAAGTTCTGTGGCTCACAGAACAGGAATGAAAAGTTTATTATCCAGGCATGGAGAAAGCCTTTAGTGAGGGTAGTACCTGATCTAGGATTTCAAGGGTAAGCTGGAGTTTTTCAGGTGGATAAATGGGTATAGGGTTAAGGATGAGAAAGAAGACTTAAAGGGCATGAAAATAGTGCACATTGTGCAATAAAAAGAATAGAGAAATAGAAGTACTTGATGTGTTCAGAAATTGTGAGACATTCTACATGTCTGAAGGAGTTTAGAAGGAATAGCAGGATCTGATGCTGAACATGTGTGAGATACTAAAGTCCTTAAATATGTGATGACTGCGATTTATATCCAGATTGCTGTGCTTTTTAGAGTGAAAATGAAAGCCGTAAGTCATTATGAAAAGACAGTCAGTGTGAACTGAAACTGTCTGGGGAAAACTGGATGTTAATCTACTCTACACTCTGATTCCCATAAGCCATGGGGAGCTGTCAGTGATCTTTTAAGCAGGGCAGGGAAACTTGATGAAAATTTTAGGAAGGTCACGTCATTGAGATATCTCTGTGGAGGTGGATATAGAATTTGCTTGGCCCTTTTGAAATCTTAATTATTATCATATAAATAAACCTTATTTATCATGTAGCTATTACATACTTTTTCAGGTTCTGTTTATTGTGATGAAACCAAAATTAACATTTGTTTAGGCTGGACTTGGTGGCTCAGGCCTGTAATCCCAGCACTTTGAGAGGCTGACGTGGATGTGAGGTCAGGAGTTCAAGACCAGTCTGGCCAACATGGTGAAACCCTGTCTTTCCTAGAAATACAAAAATTAGCCAGGCATGCTGGCATACACCTGTAGTCCCAGCTACTTGGGAGCTTGAGGCAGAAGAATCGCTTGAACCTGGGAGGCAGACGTTGCAGAGAGCCAAGATCACACCACTGTACTCCAGCCTGGGTAACAGAGTGAAACTTCTTTCCCAAAAAACAAAACAAAACAAAAATACTTGGTTATTGCTTAAAGTGGCAAGATTATTCACTAAGGCATTTCAACATTAAGAAAAAAATGTGTTTGTAAACTTGCAGAAATCTTAGATATCTGGAGAGGACAATATAGTTTTAACCTACTTTAAGTTTCCATAGCCATCTGCCACTCTCCATTACGCAGTCCAGGCTAATCTATGTTTTCCAGTCTTTCATAAGCACCTTTTGCCCAGCTGTAGGGCAAGCTTTCAACTGTCTTGAATACCTGTGATTCTTAGTCATTGTTCTGGGATGTTATAGCATCAGACTGATGCTGTTTTGCTCTGCGTGTTAGCCAGAGGCTGGGGAGGGTAGAGAGGACTGCCAAGCAGAGAAAGAAACATGAATCAGAACCAGGTGATACAGGAAGGGAGAGTAGATGTGCCGTATCAACACACAGAGGTGTCAATAAGAAGCAAAGGTAACAGATATTAAGAACTAACCTTTGGAGATATTGAACTCCTGACCTCAGCTGATTCCAGAGAAGGAGCTAAGAAGCTGGGGGCATCCGTGTTGTGGAAAAGGGCAGAGTTGGGTTGGTGTGTACATTCACTCTCAGTTTCTGCTTTGACAGAATGTTTGCATGCTTTCACAATTCCTCAAATTCTTCAATTTCATTCAAACTGTGTCCCTCAGTCAAGCTGCCTCCAGGGACCTTGGCCACCTTCATGATTGCACCATGAAAATGTCTCTCCTTTTACCTTTCCCAACTGTTGGCTCCCACTAACTCTGCTCTTTATTGCCTCTCTCACCCCTGATCTGTCATCTCTATTCCTCTAGTCTCTCAATTACCATGTCTATATTTAACTGCAGGTAAGCAACTCTTCTAATTGATAGTCATTTAAAAAATCATTTTGCAGCATTTCTATACCATGGCTTATAATTGTTACCCGATTTGTTTTTCATGCCTCTCAAAGGATGAATCCCATTTTCCATGATAGCATATTTTACTATTCTCACATAAAGAGAATGAAGCAAGTTGATTTGAACGTTTAGGGGTTTTTTCTTCTCCTCAAAATTCCCCAGTCTCATTACCATTAATTACTCTAACTTCCTCGTTTCAAAAAAAAACAAGAGAGAAAGAGGTATTTTCCATTGTAAAGTTTAGTCACCTGCTGTGCTATGGCTACTCTGGACCTAGATGCACCGAACATTCTCCTTCATTTCCATTAAACTTTAAACTAGCCGGGTGGAGTGGCTCATGCCTGTAATCCCAGCACTTTGGGAGGCCAAGGCGGGTAGATCACCAGGTCAGGAAATCAAGACCATCCTGGCCCATATGGTGAAACCCTGTCTCTACTAAAAATATAAAAATTAGCTGGGTGTGGTGGCATACACCTGTAGTCCCAGCTACTGGGGAGGCTGAGGCAGGAGGATCACTTGAACGCAGGAGGCAGAGGTTGCAGTGAGCCGAGATCTCACCACTGCACTCCAGCCTGGGTGACAAAATGAGACTCCGTCTCAAAAAAACAAAAAACAAAAAACCCCACCACCACCACAAGAAAAAACTTTAAACTTTGCTTGCCCCTGGCTCTGTACCAAGTCATCTGAGTTTTCTCCCTCCTTTCCCCTTTACACACAGGCACAGAACATTCCCTTGATTTTAGCCAGCTTCCTTTTGAAGCCATCACTTCTTTCCCTTTAACCACCTGTTTTCTTACAACAGTTTTACATAATGTTTTCTCTTTTCCCTCCTTATAAAGTCAACATAACAGAAATATTTTTCCTTCTAGCATTCTCCTCATTTTAACTGTATGTTCTCATTATATCAGCAAGTAAGATTGTTCGTATCTTTTCCATTTGTTCTTTCCATGTTTTCGGGGCTTTGGCGTCTCTCCTGACTGAAGTGGGAAGAGTCATCATAAAATATGACAACGTAGATAGCATTTGAGTTAAAGAGAAAGGAAACATATGGGTAGTTGACAATGCACGTATTTCACTTACACTAGGACCCCACTGGAGAAGCCAGTGTTCTCAACTATAGTCACTGGTTTTACACAAGATTAAGCTAATTCTTTTTTAAGTCGGTTTGGAAAATGACTTTGAGCAAATATATTTATTCTCAGTATATTTTCAACAGACAGTTTTGTTCAAAAACATAATCTTTTGGCTGTTCTTCTAGACAAAGCAGACTCACTAATATGTATTTTAAGGTCTGATCTGCCCATGGCATGAGTGTACAACTATTTGGCCAAGAGCTCTATAGTTTGGTAAATTAGGCAAAGGTCAATTTAAATGTATTTTATGTAGTAGCTAAGCCTGGAAAGAACCAGACAGAAAGAAGAAGACAGGTTAGTGAAGCAGCAATTCCAAGTAGGGATGAGTCCAAGGGGTTCTGACTTATTCCCTGAGACGCTAAGGCTCAACTTCTCTATTTACTTTTTAATCTTATTCGAAAAGCCTCAATGACTTTTCATTTTCTTTTTTCTTTACTTTTTACCACAGAGGAGAAGCTCCTTTAAAATACATACATACCTATATATATATATATATATATATATGCCAATTATATGTGTTATAATTGTTACTCGATTTGTTTTTCATGCCTCTCAAAGGACAAATCTCACTTAATCTGTCTGAAGTGTAATTTTAATACCTTTAATATTCTTCAAGCAATGCTTTAGAGATTCAGATCACTTTCTTGGTGTGAGGTTATCTGCAGTGTGAGGTTTTCTGTGGTCACCACAGAGGCAAAAGATGGTGGAGAAGGCATAACTGCTTCAGCTCAGAAGTGACACTGTCTTTCTTTGTTCCTTTTGTGGGAATCAATCTCATGGTCCTACCTGGAAGAAAGACAGCTGTAAATAATAGTTCTGTGTTTTTTTGTTTTTGTTTTTTTGTATTTTTGAGATGGAGTCTCGTTCTGTCGCCCAGGCTGGAGTGCAGTGGCGCAATCTCGGCTCACTACAACCTCCGCCTCCGGGGTTCAAGCAATTCTCCTGCCTCAGCCTCCTAAGTAGCTGGAATTATAGGCATGCACCACCACGCCCGGCTAATTTTTGTATTTTTAGTGAGACAGGGTTTCACCATGTTGACCAGGCTCGTCTTGAACTCCTGACCTCAGGTGATCCACTGGCCTTAGCCTCCTGAAGTGCTGGGATTACAGCCGTGAATCATCACATAGGTCTAAAAATTATATTTTATTGTCTGTATTTAAGGTGCACAGCATGACGTTATAGGATACATACAGATAGTAAAATGGTTGCCATTGTGAGGCAAATTAACACATCTACCTTCTCAGATAGTTACACCTATTTTTGTCTGTGTGTGGCAAGAACAGCTAAAATCTACGCATTTAGCAGGAATCCCACATACTGAACAATTTTATTAACTCTAGCTCTCATCTTGTGCAGCAGATCTCTAGACTCTTTCATCCTAGTAGCTGCTACTTTGCATCCTCTGACCTACATGTTCCTATTTCCTCCCCACTACCCTGTCCGCTGTTTTATTCTCTATCTCTGTGTATTTGACTTTTTTTAAAAGAAAGATCTCATTTAGAAGAAAAATCATACCATATTTTTCTTTCTGTGGCCAGCTTATTTTACTTAGCGTAATCTTTAGCATATACATTCTCTCTTCTCTTTACTGCCTCTCCTATGAAGAAAGGCCTCCTGTAAATTGCAATAAAAGATTTTAAGAGTATCATTAAGAAAATTTATTACTGCCTCCAAAAAGGTTAGGATATCAGGGTATTAAGACTCCTAGAACTATAAAAGGTTGATTTCTTATTCTATTTTACTAAAGATTATTCAAATAATTAAAGTAGTTGGAAAGAAGTTTTTGGTGGAAAACCTCAACTCACTTATCTCCTGTAGATAATAGTTTTGTCATTCTTAAAACTTTACAGAACTCATTCAATATATTCCAATTGCTTTTTCTTCCTAGCAAGATATCATAACACTGGCTTCTTTTTTTGTATAGGATTCCCTTTGATAATTGCCTTGTGTACACTTTTTATTTAGAAGATAATTCAATGAAAACATTTCTAGGGTCAGGCCAAACTCTGCTCTTCCTTCTGTGTTCTTATACTAGGAGAACTTGCTAACTTCCCAAATTTTAAACTCCATGGCCACCTAAGTATGTGATCCTAGCCTTTATATTTTAGATAATTCACACTTTTACGTAATTTTTTTCTTCATAAGATCAATATGTGTAAAATGAGACACCATTCTTCCTTCATTAGTGGGGATTATAAAATTATAAATTGTGATCCTTAATGACAACATTGACACCTTTTAATAAAGATATTTATTAAAAATAGTTACTCCTGGTTGGGTGCAGCGGCCCACACCTGCAATGCCAATACTCTGGGAAACCTAGAGAGGATGACTTGAGGCCAGGAGTTCCAGACCAGTGTGGGCAGCATGATGAGACCCTGTCTCTATAAAATAAAGTTAAAAATAATTAGCCAGGCATGGTAGAGTGTGCTTGTAGTCCTAACTATATGGGAGGCTGAAGCAGGAGGAACACTTGAGCCCAGGTGCTCAAGGCTACAGTGAGCTATGATTGCACCACTGCACTTCAGTCTGGGCAAGAGGATGAGACCCTGTCCCTAAAAGAAAGTAAAATAAGGTAAAATGAAATAAAAGTATTTACTCCTATAATAAAGGATATTTTTGTTCCACGTGGACAGCGGGAAGGTCTGAGATAAGTTAGTGCTGGGGTTTGGCTGTGCAGTCCCCAGTCTCCTGTACCTGAAGCTGTATCTGGTCCATACCCTGCTGAATGCAGCCTGTGGAATGGATTTGCCAGGGTGAGAAGTAGCATGGTGTTACCAAACCACCTTTTAGAATAAAATGCTCCTGATATTAGGTAGAGAAGCTGCTTAGAAAGTCAGAGCATTTTTTTTCCAAGGTTAGTTCTCTATTATTAGAAAATAACAAAAAAAAAAAAAAACCTCTTGCACATTTGCACTAGATTGAAAGTTAATAGAAAGTTCATCCTCTAGACATCTCTTTAGGTGAATCTGCCATATATGCTCCAAATTAGATTCTCTCTTCAATTTCCTTGTCTCTTCTAAGGATATTGCTATTTTCCCAATTACTTTCACTCAAAACCTTGGAGTTCTCTGTGACAGATCTCTCTCCTTTACTCACTATGTCAAAAATTAAAAATTTCTTACAATTCCCCTGACAACTTCCAAATCCCAGTCTTCAGTGATTCATTTTCATGCCACTCAGCAAACTACTGGACTGGATTTCAAGAATATTGTTCCCACACCACAACTCTTCTGTAATTATGGCACCAAATAAGAATCCTTCAAGGATCATGTCACTCCTTGGCTGAAAAATCCAGATTGTGTCTCTGTAACATTTGGAAAACAAAACCCTCCTTGCAAAGGTCTGCAGGCTGTCCATTGGTCCTCATTTTCCATGTTATTTTCC
This sequence comes from Plecturocebus donacophilus, assembly GCA_004027715.1. NCBI lineage: Eukaryota > Metazoa > Chordata > Mammalia > Primates > Pitheciidae > Plecturocebus > Plecturocebus donacophilus. The sequence continues at coordinate 227,677 of PVKP010000215.1, forward strand.
ACTGTTTTCCAATGTGAATGTGATGCTTCTACTCTGATATAACCACTATCTTTATTCTCCTTGAATTCAACATTTTCTCTTTTTTATTACATTTACTTACTCTGGTTTATCTCATCTCAAGTTTGAAGCTTAGAAAACTAGCCTGGTTTTCAACAGTCTGTCAAAGCTCCCAACTCTGATATTAACCCAGACTGGCTCTCCATAGGCACTACATTATACCCTTAAGATAGTGCTAGTATTACCCAGTGAAAAGGTTGCCTGAGCACATGTACTTTAACCTGGGATCTGCTGGATTCTGGAGGTTTCTGACCCTTGTATCTTCCTTGCTGATGATCTTCCTCTTGAGCACCATCCTTTGTTTCTGAAACTACAGCCTGTTCCTTCTCTTTACTAAATTTGATCACATCTAAAAATAAAATTCCTTTGGGTTCCTCCTTCTCATCCAAGCTTCTGAGTCTAATCTAGAAACATGATTTTACCATACAACTGTTTCTGATGTGAACTATTTTAAGCATAATTACTCAATAGGAGGATATGATTGTTTTCCTGTGACTGACCTAGGCTGAAGTTTTTTGGACAAACTGGTTACACTGAAAACAAGACAAAACAAAACCCTAATAGTTAAAGTCTGAAGCAACACATCAAAATGAGATGAAGTCAGATTAAGTGTGGTTTCCTAATTCAATTTAGATACTAAGTCCAAGGCTAAAATTTGAGACTAAAATCTTGGTATAATTCCTTTAACATAAATCTTGTACATTGGTAAACCCTTTGCTTTTTGTGTTTGTTTCTGAAATCAAGAAGCATCCATTTTCCATGTATGTGTCTTCATAAGTCCTGGCACAGAGTGTGATACCCTTTCACTATTTTATATTTTTATATTATTTATCTAAGATGGGTGTTGTTAATCTGTAGCCTGCAAACAAATTCTAGTTACCTGATTGTTTTTGTAAATAAATTTTATTGGAACACAGCCATACCCATTTAATTACATATTATTGTTTACATATTGTCTGTGGCTGCTTACCCTGGATTGAGATGATGTGGTTGCACAGTCTAAAATTTTTTCTATCTAGCTCTTTAGAGAAAAGTTTCTCTACCTCAGATTTAAGAAGACACTGTGACAAAAAAAATCTGTGTAAACCTTTTGTCTTTTGAAATTGAAATGATGTGCATCATGAGACAACAATTTCTAGTTGGCAAGTGTAAAATGAATAATGTGCAAATAATCACTTGGGAAACAAGTGAAATCTTTCCTCCTCCATAAGGTTTTCATTCCTATTCCCACAAAGCTAATTGCCCCTACCTTTTGTGCTATAACCTGAAGAGAAGACACAGGTTGAAATTACCAATAGTTTCATGATAAAAGATTTTAAAAGGCTTGTAGATAACTTCAGTTAATTTAATAGAGGATATTGGTAGGATATACCTGTCCTACTTTGAAAATAGCAATTTGTCTTTTTGTCAAACAGGTTGACTGTAAATATCAAAGGCAGATTAGGATCAACTATTGTTCAATCCTAATTGTAGAAACCCAGTGTTCTTATAAATTGGGTCATGTGTTCAATCTCAGCCACTTTTCATTTGTTTACTTGTCTATTTCTTTCTTTAACCATCAATGATGGATTATATATCATATATCAGGAACTGGATTATGTGCATTTACTTAAAAAATATCCAAAAACTCTGTGAAGTTAATGGGTTTCATTTTCATTTTTAGGTTAAAAAACCTTTTGAAATACATAATTTCCTGTAGACATAGTGGCTAGAGCGAGATAAGATCTTATTATCATCGTGAAGTTTTGCTATCACTGTCCATCAACGTAAATTCAGTTAAGTCATTTAATCCTACTGGAAAGGTATATGTCTCTTACTAGTTCATGCACACTTCTCCTTAAACTGTAAAATCAGTATATTATTTTTCCTATCCTGTTATAACAAATTAACACAAATTTAGGTGGTAGAAAAAACACCAATGTATTATGTCACCGTTCTGATAGGTAGGAATGTTGGATACAGTGTGGCTCAGCAAGATCCTTTGCTTGGAGTATCATAAGGCCCAAATCAAAGTTCCTTGATTCCTACATTCTTCTGGAGGATCTGGAAATAAATCTGCTTCCAAGCTCATTGAGGTCATTGACCGAATTCAGTTTCTTACTCCTAGGTCAGAGGTCCCTGTTTCCTTGCTGGCGTTGGCTGGGAGGTCCTTTCTCTCTGTTTCCTTGCTGGTGGTTGGCTGGGAGGCCCTTTCTCTCTGTTTCCCTGCTGGCTGTTGGCTGGCTGGGAGGCTGTCTCTGCTCCTTAAGGCAGGCTGTGATCCCCTTTACTTGTTTCCCTCCCTCTTTAAAATGAGCACTGACCAGAAGAGTCCTCATGCTTTAAATTAATTCCCTAACTTCCCTTTCTGTGACATCCTTCTTGCCTCCAAAGAGATAAACATCTTTGTTTTTAAGGGCCCATGTGATTACATTGTGCCCACTTGGATAATTCACAAAAACCTCCCATCCTTAAGGTTCATAGCTTTAGATGGCAGCTGCAACGTCCCCTTTGTTATGTAAGCTAACATTTTTCACAGGTTCCAGGGATTAGGGAACATCTTTGGCATGGACATCTTTGGGGGTCATTCCACATTTGGTAGGACCCCTTTCTGAAAGAATTCTTTGAACTCAGGTATATATGTTAGAAATGGCTTGATTATGCTGCAAGAATAAATGACCTCAAATCTCATGAAAACACAGGTTTATTTCTTGATCATGCTTTATTAAAGTTTGGTTTCCATTCTGCTCTGCATCATCTCTCTAGGACCCCAAGTGGCAAAGCTTCCTTTATCTGGAACATTGTTAGTAATCATGGCCAAGTAAAAAGGGATATGATGAACCACCTAATCCTTCTGCCCAGAAATGACATACACACATCACTTCTCACATGTCATTGGCTGAGGCATGTCACATTTTGCATAATGCCCACCTCTCCCATGAAAGGCAAGGCAAAAAGGAAATTTGATATTTGGTGCAAAATAATATAATTTACCCTAAAAAACAAGCTTCTTATTATTGCTAAATCTTCTGTTGAAGACTAGTCTCAATCTACATCAATTCTTTACTATTAGGGGAGAATAGATAGTGTTACAAAGGAATTTTATTTCTAGTACTGAGACTCTTTGTAGAATATTCAGACTATTTATAGCAAACCAGTACCCAGGGGGATAAAACAAAGAAATAGAAGGAAAGACTTCAATAAGGACACCAAAGAAGTCAAAAGTTACACACATGTTGCAAGTAAAAAGAGCATGAGGCCAGGCGCGGTGGTTCATGCCTGTAATCCCAGCACTTTGGGAGGCCGAGGTGGGCGGATCATAAGGTCGAGATCGAGACCATCCTGGCTAACATGCTGAAACCCTGTCTCTACTAAAAAATACAAAAATTAGCTAGGCGTGGTGGTGCACGCCTGTAGTCCCAGCTACTCCGGAGGCTGAGGCAGGAGAATTGCTTGAACCCAGGAGGCAGAGATTGCAGTGAGCTGAGATTGCGCCAATGCACTCCAGCCTGGCTTCTGGCAACAGAGCAAGACTCTGTCTCAAAAAAAGGAGCATGAAAATTATTTTGCTTATATTTTACATAAGGTCCTAAATTAAAACAAAACCAGAAAATATTACAAAAAAAAAAAAAAATGAGAAAATGCTGACAATCCTCCAAATCAAAGACATTTAAAAATGTTAAGGATTAGAGTTGAGTTGTTCTATATGTTATCCAAATAGTCTTCCCATTTTAACTTTTGAATTCAAGACAATTGCTCTAATCTCAAATAAATACTATATTTTCTTTACAGAGGAAAAAAAAAAACATCCAAAAGGAGTGACTAACATTTACTTAACACCTCCCATGAGCCTTACGAATGGAAGGAAAAGTTTTTATTTGCTCTTTCTACTTTGCACCAAGCACAGCTGGTATTATTCAAACTTTATGAGATGATGACAGTCAATTACAGTTCTCTTCAGTAGGGTTGCTGCAAGATTCACATCTATGTGTTTGACTATAGGTTACCATGAGAGGAAACCATTGAAGAGAGGAACCACTGTGTATCTTTGTAATAAACAATTGATGTTCTGCTAGTATGTGGAAGACCAGGTTGTTGTGGAGCTTGCAGAGATAAATAAGCAACTGTCCTAGACTATAAGAAACATTTTGTCTCTACTATCTTGAAGTCTTTGGTAGTTCATGTCGATTGAGATGCTACCATTTTGTTGATTATTGTTGTATATTTATTAACTATTATCTTCTTGTGAACATGCATGAAAACCTAGTTCAACTGTCCCCTCTTTTGAAGTGCTCTCTGCCTCCCTTGTCACTCTAAGTGATGAAGACCCACATCTTCTCTGCTTCTTTAGGACCATTTATCGGCTGCCTATTTTAGCACCTTTGTCTGACTTGTGAAGTTATACATACTGACATCTCCCTGCCCAACGCAGAGTGTGAGCTCTGTGACACAATCTTGGAATTAACTTCTAGTGCTGGCAAAATATCTTGTACTTAAAAACAACAATAGCAACAACAATGTTAAATTGAACTGCCTTTTTAAAAATGGAATCAAATGCTATGTGAATGCAGAATTGCAGAGAGGGTGGCCCATATCTGGAGGCACTATCAAATCAAAAGCAATACTAAGTGTGGGTCATGATTAACTCTTTGAAATTGAGCTACATAAGATAGAGTTGAATGCCAAGAATAGGGGTGCAACCTTATGGCCTCTTCCTTTAGGGGCCTTAGAGAATAAGAGCTGCAAAGTAAATTCAGAGGTTGGCAGGCCTGGCTAGTGCAGAAACGATCTCTTGTTAAACGTTGCTGATGATACTTAGCATTTTATCCACTCCAGGATTAAAGAGTGTCCAGAGAGTAAACACATGCAAAGTCATGTTTCTTCAGACAAAGTCTCTTAGCTTGGGATTTCCAGGAGGCACATCTCGAGGCAGAGAGTTTATGCACCATATATATATACGTTTATACATGTGTATATATATATATATATATATATATATATATATATATATATGTATTTTTTTTTTCTCTCTCTCTGTTGCCCAGGCTGGAGTGCAGTGGTGCAATCTCGGCTCACTGCAATCTTTGCCTCCCTGGTTAAAGCAATTCTCCAGCCTCAGCCCCCGAGTAGCTGGGCCTACAGGTGCACATCACTGTGCCCGGCTAATTTTTGTATTTTTAGTAGACATGGGATTTCACCATCGTGGTCAGGCTGGTCTCGAACTCCTGACCTCTGTCAATCCACCCACCTAGGCTTCCCAAAATGCTGGGATTACAGGCGTGAGCCACCAAGCCGGGCCCATGCACTATTTTTTTATTGGAGAGTCCACCAATCACAGGAAGCAGAAGTGAGGGATGAGAAAAGTGAGAGCCAATACAAATGCTTGTTACTAAACTGGCCACTTCCAACGTAACTGACTACTTAGTACTATGGCACCACACAGGGCAGGACCCTCCCTCAGGAGAGCAAAGGTGGAAATAATGTATCCACCAACCTACCCTCTTTTCCAATTTGGTAAACGTTCACTCTACAAGATGCTAACATGTCCAGACCTCCTGACTGCACATGTGCGAGCAAGCACAGGCCCCAGGCAGAGTCCTGCAGCGACCTTGAGAGGGAAGGTGGTGGGTGGGCGAGGCATGTGCCACGCAGGCAGGGCGCCAGCGTCAACGAGACTGAATCTGTGAAGACAGAGTGCAATCCGGGTAGAACAAGAGAGAGTGAGGCCAAGTGCATAGGAGATAAGTGCAATCCGCTTTGGAATTCCACCGGAAGAACTCACTTGTTCATGGCCGTCCTCTGTGCATGATCATGCGGTCCATGAGTGGGAATCTTTTTCCAAACTCTGCAAGACGGTGTCTCGCTCTGTCACCTGGCTGGAGTGCAGGGGTGAGATCTCAGCTCACTGCAATCTCTACCTCCTGGTTCAAGTGATTCTCCTGCCTCAGCCTCCCAAGTAGCTGGAACTATAGGCGCCTGCCATGATGCCCAGTTAATTTTTGTATTTTTTAGTAGAGAAGGGTTTTCACTATGTTGGCAAGGATGGTCTTGATCTATTAACCTTGTGACCCACCTGCCTCAGCCTCCCAAAGTGCTGGGATTACAGGCAGGAGCCACTGCGCCAGGCCATTTTTTTTTCTTTTTATTGAGATGGAGTCTCTCTCTGTCTCCCAGGCTGGAGTGTAGTGGCACGATCTCAGCTCACTGTCAACCACTGCCTCCCAGGTTCAAGCAATTCTCCTGCCTCAGCCTCCAGAGTAGCTGCGATTACAGGCATGTGCCATCATGCCTAGCTAATTTTTGTATTTTTAGTAGAGACAGGATTTCGCCATGTTAGCCAGACTGGTCTCGAACTCCTGAGCTCAAGTGATCCGCCTGCCTCGTCCTCCCAAAGTGCTGGGATTACAGGCATGAGCCACCACGCCCAGCCCCTCCAGCTTTTAAAAACAGAATATTCAGCTAGACCCCGAAAACATACTTCTTAAGGAACAAGGTGTAAGTTTAATGTTTAAGGCAAATAAAGTTTAATGCAAATCTAAGTAGCAATTTCTGAAGCTCTTTAGTGAGTGGAAATAAGCTAACACTTTTCACTTGGGATAAGGTCCAAGAGTAACTTCCCTAAAGATTAAACAGTGAGAAAATAATTCATATAGGAAAATAAAGTGTCTGATTATCTATTTCAATTGGGATCTATAAGAAAATCCTGATTGTAAATTATAATTACAGCCATAGGTGTATGATAACACTGTCATTTAAAATCATTCAGTAAGGAAAACTAGGATAATGAATTTGGAGTGGTGACAAGTCACAGGTCACAAAGTGCTCTGTGTTTTATAATTCTTTTTTTTCCATTAATTGTTGAGTGCCTATTAAGTCACAGGCACTGTTCTGTGCTCATAATATTAACAATACTAATAAAGGATGACTCCCTTAGAAGATTGCAAACTCCTGTGGGAGAGCAGGTAAATAATCAAGCAATTATAAACAGGCATGGAAAGTGATACAATGAGAGTAGTGAGAATTCTGGGGATCAGTACATGGAGCACCAATTCCAGGCTGTCCAAGCGTGGTCTCTGGAGCACCCAACAGCCAAACAGAAACTTAAAGGAGAGTTGGAGATTGCCAACCACTGGCACTGGAGAGGAGGAGATGGGAGGTCTACTTGGAGAGGAAGCCATTTCAGAACAATGTGACCTTAAAAGAACTGCAAATGCACACTGGGGCTGGAAATCTGAGTAAGAGTTGTATCAGGGAGGGCAAGCCATAAGGAGCTTTCATGCATGAAGTCATGAGTCACTGGAAAATTTCAAGCAAAAGAATGAAATAATCAGATTTGTGACTTTGACAGATTGCTTTGACAGTTGAGTGGAGTGAGATAGCAATCAGGAAGATAAATTATGAGGTGATCTCTGTAGCCCTGGAAAGAAACAATGAAGTCTTAAACTGAAGTTTCAGCAGTGGAAATAGAGATAAGTGATTTGTTTAATAAGAATTCACATCACTTAGGGACATAGAGAAAGAACTGAATTAGGAGAAAATGACTGATTATTCCCAAAATTCTGGCTTGAGCAACTCAGTATTATTACTGTTCACCAAATAAAGGCTATAGGAAGAGATACAAGTTTAGGGGAAGGGAAAGGAATGTGGGTATGAAAGTAAGAAATAGGATAATTTAGAGTAATTTCACTTGTTTTATCATATTTACTAATTACTTGTCAATAGAGTGAGCAGGTAGATGTTCTCAGTACATTTAAAATAAAATAATCAATTTTTACATGGCTCTACTAGTAAAAGCGAAGTTGACATAAAATAGTAATGAAATTAGTCAACCATTTAAATTCATGCAACTTTTAAACTTTTAAACCCAATGTTTGTCATGTATGCACAAGTGATTCTGAATTGCCATTTATTTTCCATAGCTTTCTAAATGGATGCTGAATTGTATTTTCACTGAATTATTTAAACTTACTTACTGTCTTATGCAACACTACCACATTGATTTTCTTGTCCCGCAACACTTATTAGATTTGATGTAGCTCAAAATCAGATTTAATTTTTGTATTTATTGCTGGATCTTGCCTGTGGCCATTATTACCAGGATATTTTAGTGGTGATTTTCTGTTTTCTGTTTACACTCTTGCTTTTCCCCCCTCTCTCTTTCGTATATCAATATTATCTCTTTCTCTCTGTCTCTCTCTCTCTCTCTATTTCATTTTTTAATACTTCCTTAATTTCTAGTGACACATCTTATATTTTTCCTGCTGCACTTCTGGAATCAGCCACTTCTCCCATGAGCCCTGGCTCCTTTTGCTGGTCAGTGATATTAAAAACAAAGGTTCAGGCACCAGGTGTGCTCATGGCTAGAGTGGCACTGCCTCTATCCCCTCTCAGTAAAGAAAGCTGGGGCACACATGTAGCTAAACTAACTCATGCATACACACACAACTATATCTGCATCTATTTTTTTTTTTTTGAGACAGAGTCTCGCTTTGCCACCAGGTGCCAAGCTGGAGTGCAGTGGTGCAATCTCAGCTCACTGCAACCTCTGCCTCCCAGGTTCAAGCAATTCTCCTGCCTCAGCCTCCCGAGTAGCTGGGACTACAGGTGTGCACCACCAAGCCAAGCTAATTTTTGTATTTTTTAGTAGAGATGGGGTTTCACCATGTTGGCTAGAATGGTCTCGATCTCTTGACCTTGTGCTCTGCCCGACTCAGCCTCCCAAAGTGCTGGGATTACAGGTGTGAGCCACCGTGCCCGGCCTATCTGCATCTATTTATTGACATACATACTTTAAAATATGAGTCCATATTAAGACCTCTGACCACAATTCAGCACTGCAAAATTCATTTTACCCTTTGTCCTTTTTTATTTGTAACTTCTTTCTTCAATAGTGTGAGACCTGGCTTTATTATTTATCACCTCTTTACTAATCTGTTCAACTGTAGTATACAACTAAAGCAGTTTCAGAATTCTTAACCAAAATCCCTGTGAGAAACAAATGTATCAACTAGGATACAGTGTTTATGTACAGTTCATTTTTTCCTTAGCCTTACAGTATCCAGTCAAAACAGCATTTTTCCAGAGTTAATTACATCAGTTTCTTTCTATTGCAGCCCCTGAAGTATGATCATGTGGTTCATTTGTAAAACAGTTTCTTCACATTCTGGCAAATTTTTAAAATTAACATGTAATAAAATTCACTATTTGTGGTGTTGAGTCTGTTGGTTTAGACAAATGCATAGAGTTGTAGACCCACTGCAACACTTCAAACAACAATTTTTAAAAATCTCTTTTGTTTTTTATATAAAGATGAAGTTTCTGTTGCTCAGGCTGGAGTACAGTAGTGCACTCATAGTTTGCTGTAGCCTCAGTCACCTGAGTTCAAGCAATCCTTCTGTCTCAGCCTCCTGAGTAGTTGAAGACTATAGGCATGCACCATCATGCCCTGCTCAAACAAAGCAATTCTATCACCCCAAAATTTCTCCTTTGCTATTCTTTTATAGATAACCCCTTGCCTCCATCCCCAACCCCAGTAACCACTGATTGCCTTGGGATAATTCTTCCTTTATTAAAGAATGTCATATAAAATTGAATCATATAATATGTAGGCTTTTTTGGTCTTGCCACTTAGTTCACTAGCAAAATGCGTTTAAGATTCATCTTTGTTATATAAATCAATAGTGTGTCTACTTTTGCCTAGTATAGTTGTATTAACAGTTTGCTTTTCCATTTCTAGTTGAAGGACACTGGGAGTACCTCAAAGTTTTGTCAATTATGAATTGACAAGTATGAATTTTTTTTCCCCCGGGGCTCAGAGCCGTGCCCTCTTCCCTTTTATTCCACCAATCTCTTGGAGGGGGAAACCAGAAGTATCAGGAAGCTTGGGGAAGGAGAGGCCACTGCGGCTGCCTCGGACTCCCCGTACCATTAAGGTTTAGAG
>PVKP010000216.1:0-17640 GCA_004027715.1 Plecturocebus donacophilus
GAAACAGCCGAGCCGGCCAAACAGCCGCGCCAGCCGAAACTGCCGCGCTGGCGACCCGTGGGGCTGCTCTGCCTGGGGATCTCCTGGTCTGGGGGTAATAAAAATCCGTCTGGAAATGCGGCGTCCACTCACCCTCTGCACCCTCACTGGGAGCTGCAGTCCTGAGCTGCTCCTATGCGGCCATCTTGGATCCCTATCCCAATAAAATATTTTTAATATGTACATTATATAACACTGGCTACATAGGGAGCCAAACCACAATCCCTTGTTCAGAGTAGGTGCTCAATAAATACTTGTTACTTATATTTAATGTGTGTGTGTGTGTATTTACATTGGAGCCCCTGCGAAAAGAACTGTTGCATTGCAAGCAAAATACAAAAATTTATTTACAATCACTCAGTGTTATCCTCAACTCTAATACAGCTGTAGTTGAACCTAGTTACACAGTAAGCAGAAGCTTTCTTTTAATCCAATGAGCCTTGTAGCTTTGATAAATTTAAGTCTATCCTTCCTGCTACTTGTTTTGCAGTAACCACTGCCTCGTCTATGGGCTCTTGATAATAAAGCGTTTATGGGTCTTCCATCAGGGAAAAAGAACCACAGATGCAGCTTTTCTGGTTGCTCCCCCACTCTACCTGTTTCAGGGTGTGGAGGGAGGAGAGGCAACTGTAATCCACAAAAGGATTCAGCTCTGGCTGCCTTCCTTCACCTGTTCAGCAGGTGGGCCCCAGGTGAGCACCAGGCTCCTGGGCTCGGCAGAGTTACTCTGCACCTTTGTCTAATCGCCAGTTGCTTTCTCTGCCTGTTTGTTTTTCTGGTTTGGTTTCCTGTCCTGTTCGTGAGTCAGTTCCTTCTTGCCTGTTTGTTCTGTCTCCTGTGTGCTTCTGCAGTTTACCTCGCTCAACACCAGAAGCCTAATAGCCTTTGTTCCTTGTAATCTGCTTTCCCGCAGTTGTTAGACACATGTGTCCGTGTTTGGTGTACAGGGAGAAGGTTAAAGAGTTACCTGAGCACGATGAGTTTGTAGAAACGGCCAAATCTTTGGTAAAGGAGCGGTGCTCACCTTCCTCCTTGACCCCCACGTACTCAAAGGATTTCTAAAGGAAACTCTTTGGAGTAGGGGGCTGACACCCTCAAGTGCTAGCTTGGTTATGTTTCATTTTGTTTTTTAACTTCCTAACTCAGCATACTTTTTGCCAAGTAAATTTGTACTTGTGGTGTTTAGAAAGTCAAACACAACAGCAAAGTGCTATACAAAATTGCTCTCTCTGAAAAACAATTCCTATAACCAACTGCAAAAAAAGCGAGAGATTTTTGTGGTCTCAGCTGTCCCGCACAGAACCATTTGCCCCTGGTAAGGGCCACTGTAGAATATGCGATCATTTAAAGCGCTGGGACAAAAAAGTAGGATGAGATGCTTTCTAAGTTTCACTGCCTGTTTGGGGGCTTGCTTTAAATTTAATTTGAACAGACCCAGGCTGCTCAAATCAGAAATTTGGGCTCACAAAAGAATCTTGATATTATGGACCCCCCACTAATTTGGAATTTTTCAGCATTTGGAATCATTCTAATGGATTTAGGAAGAATGTACTTTATAGGATCTGAGGGGAAACACAAGCTCAAAATTTTGAATATAAAATGCAGCTGTCACAATGCTTAGGCAAAATTGCTTCTAAGTCCTATAAATAGTAACCCAAACCCCTCAAGTTGTAGGAAAATCACTTGATAAAAATGTTGAAATCTTCACTTCTGGAGATTGTTACGCAGTGGGTCTGAGGTGGGAATAGGAAAGCTATATTTTAGTGAATGCTTCTCAGATGATTCTTACTATTAAACAAGTTTCAGAAACCCTTTTGAAGCATCCACCAACAATGTATACAAAAATTACAAACCAGTATTCTCCATTGAGAAATCAACCATCCTCTGTCACAAATTTAACTACTTAGGAAATACCGAGACTCTAGTTATAATCATTGATTACACCTGAAAGTAATAATTCAATTCCCAAAGCAAGCATATCTTCAATACCTCACTGTGCAAAAGATTGCCCTAGGTACTAAGGATTAATACAAAAGTCAGATCTTGCCCTTGACAAATTAATTACCCTATGATAAAGTTACATTTATTTACTCAATATTTCTGAAGTATCTTGAATAAATTTTTTTCTGAATTATGTATTCATTAAATCAATACGTACAGAGTTTCTATTTTATGCCAGGCACTGGGCTGGGTAACTTGAAAACATCTCCCCTGTCCTTAGGGAGCAAATGTGGAGGAAAATCAAGTAAACTGACAAGTAACAGTACAGGCTTTACCCGCTATGATGGAGGCAAGCCTGGAGTGGTGTGAGAACACTGGGAAAGGGTCCCTGATCTAGCCAAAGGGAAGGGGGTGTATGTGGGTGTATGTGTACGTTCAGGGGTACAGGGAGCTAAATATAAGTTTACCTCAGGGCCTAGTGGGTAAATACAAGTTACCAAGGTGAGACAGGCATTAAAGCATGTTCCTAGCAAAAAGGCATGTCATGTGCAAAGGCATGGAAGCTAGAGGCCTGTGTGATGGGTGATGCCAGGTCGTTGAACAGGACCAGAGCCACATTCCTCCTACTTGGGATTACTGATGTACAACCTCATTCTAGTATTCAGATATTGGCCTTCTAGGGAGGGGGCAAAAACAAACCAAGCTTTTCTTCATCAAAAAAAAGTTGTCTGTACACTTGTATACTCGTGTGCCAGGATTCAACTCCACGTTGGAAGGTTGTTGTAGAGTTGTTATTTCAAATAAGAAAATACATCTGATATAATCAGGTGAATTCAGGAGTGAGAAGGACAGAGGGAGAAAGAGAGAGGTAGAGAGAGAGAAGGCAAATCACAGACTTTCACATCTCCAGAATTCAAATCATCCCACTACTTCTGTGATTTAAATGTTGTGTTTAGAGTCAATTTTCTTCATAAAAATAATCAGTAATATAAAATTGCATCTCTAGAGCTGCCTACTAGTTGTTGCTAAATAAAGTTCTTTTCTTTATATTTAACAATTCCTATGAAACTCGTTTTACTGATAAAACCCATATTCACTTTAGCTTCACCTATGTCCACCTTTTCTCAATTTTTCCCTTTTAAATCATTCACAGTATTAGAGCAAAAGCAAGTGAACAAATGTTTTAGTTGAAAATGACCCTACTACAACCATTGTCCAAAAAATTGGACCAATTTTATTATAATTAGTTTACTGTTTTACAACATATTGAGATAACACAAATTTTCAATATTGGGGTAAGTGTTTATAAATCATATCTTTTAACATATTAAGGGTTTGGAATTTTCAGTTTGTACTTATTAACCACAATTTATAGCTGTAAAATATATTTAGGGATATCTGACCAGAGTTGCCCTGTTCTCCTTAGCTGTCCCACGCATCACCCTTCAGAAATTTGAATTTGACAGCTGGGTGTCTCCCAGAAAGCTGCCGCAGGGAAGCTAGCAGAAGGATGATGTGCTTCGACTTCAGTCTCAGTCAGTCCCTGTTGTGGACAGCAGCACATTACTTCCTTTTCACAAATCAGACACAATTCCTGCTGCAATGAATTTCTAGCAGAAAATAACAGGAATCCATCATTTCGGTTTGTCTTTTCGATCATGCAATCAATCAAACATTTATTGAAATACTGCAATCAAGAAACAAGAGCAACAAATATTTACTGAGCCCAGTAACTTTGGGAAGCCCTGTTTCCTCGAGGATCTTACTGGGATCATCTGGACTGGGAGGGTCAGAAGACATGTAAAATGTAGCCCCATTTTACAAAATGCAGATAACCTGGTCAGGAAGGTGAAAGCAACACACATGAAACAGAAAAATAAGCAGTGTGGCTTTTGGATACTCGGGAGCGGACCATTGCTGTTGGTGAGTTGTAAAGAAGGCTATAAGCAGAGGATGTGAGCTGGATTATAGAACTTGAAAGCTGAGAAGAGATGCTTATTAGCAGGAGGGAGCCACTGGGAGTTTCTAGGTCTGGAATGACATAGTGAAATTGCACTTTGGGAAGATTTTTAGGTCTTTAATTATTTCCTCCCACTTCTCATTCATTTGGGAGCCAAGGAATAATACAAATTATGCATCTCAAAAATTGTCATCTGATCTAACCAACGGACGCTGAAATGTAAAACACAGTGTTTGCTCCCTGCCATCAAGTAGTGCAGGATTTTATACTTTAGAATCACTTAAAGGTGATGAAGCCAATGGCTGGTAGGGTTAATGTCTATGTAAAACAGGCCCGAGGTGATTTGAGACCTCAGACAAACTTTGATCTACTGAAGACTCCTGCAATTGGTAGTAGTAGCCCAAAACAAGAAACCTGCTTGCTTCTGTAACCAAACTGTCCCTTAATAAAGATTGACACATACATAAAATGTGTGCCAATTCTTTCTAACTCCCAGTTCCAGGGCTGGTATTGCTAGCTGACGTCCGGATTCCTTCCTGCTATGTTCTAACTGGCCTCACGGCACTTCTCAAATGCTCTAGAGGAAGCATCTAACTATTGATTGGAGTTGTCCCTGAAGATAAAAACTGTTTGTTACTCTGCACTAACAGGTAACTTTGCCTAAAATAATGACTAATAAATTCTCCCAATTAACTGTGCCCACTTACTTCAATATAATCTTTTTGTAAACCCACAATATCTTTGTATCCTTTGGTTTATTATTTAAAGCAGGAAGAAAGGATTCTCAAAATTCTCTCATCCTTAGATGCAGTATAATATACTGAAAGAGTGATCTGTGTCATCTGTGTAGGTCACAGTTCAGGTAAACAGACATAAGTGCTCTAAAAGCACCTTGCTGGAGAACTCCTCAGAATGGAGTCTGAGTGATAAGGGGACCTCAGAAGACCTGCCTCTTTCTGCCCTTCTATGGTGTGCTGAATGGCAATTAGAGAAGCATAAAATGCTTTCATGAGAGACAGAATGTTGAATGCTGAAGACAATGGTAATCAAGAATTATTGAGTGTTTACCATGTGCTACTTACCTAAAAGCTTTCTCAACACTATCTCATGTAATCCTCACTGTAACTCTGTGATATAGCTATTATATCCCATTTTATAAACCAGGAAATTGAGATTCAGAGGAATTAAGGAATTTTTCCAGGGTCATACAACTGTTAAGTAGCAGAAACACAGTTTGCACTTAATTCTGTTTGATTCCACTACTGGCGCTGTTCAATGGAACCTTTTATGATGATGAAAATGGTCCCTACCTAGTGTCCGGAACAATAGCCACTAGCCACATGTGGTTGTTCAGGACTTGAAATGTGGCTAATGCAATTAAGTGACTAAATATTAACTTTGTTTAATTTAAATTTAAATATGAATAGCCATATGTGACTGGTGGCTACTGTATTAGACAGCACAGTACTAAACTATAAACCCTATGAGGACAGGTGCCATGTTGTTTGGCTGATGACTGTATCAACTTTAGCATGAGTCTAGCATGCTTAATACACATATTTTAAACAAATAAGTTTAATATTTGTCCATGTAATTCCTGTAGAAATCTTATCACCAAAACACTAACTCCTTGGAAAACTCACTCAAGTTCCTAATGCTTCAAGACTCACCAACACCACCAAGATAAAATAGGATAATAACGAAGATAATGTTATTTCTCTACTTCAGTATATGAGGAAAAACTAATCAAAATAAGCCAGTTTTGTGAAGGAAATTTTACCTGTAAGTCATTGATCACCCAGAGGATAAAACGTAGTTCTTTTCATGTTTATCAGCAGAAGAAAATACATTTTTATTTGATACAAAGAAGCCAAGTGAGTTATAAGTTATCTGCCCCTTTTCCGAATGTAATGGAAAACCATTTCTCTTGGTAAATGTCTATAAATACGGCAATACCCATCACTGAAACCAAAAGGAAGTCAAAATGTAGTTTCAGAGTATATGGCTAATTCCAAAAGTGGATCTTAAAAAGAGAAAAATGCAACATATAATTTTTTGGCCTGTATGATGTCAAAAGTCTAGATTTATTTCCCCTCATAAAAATATATTACAGGCCAGGTGCGGTGGCTCACGCCTGTAATCCCAGCACGTTAGGAGGCTGAGGCAGGCAGATCATCTGAGGTCAGGAGTTCAAGACCAGCCTGGCCAACATGGTGAAGCCCTGTCTCTACTAAAAATACAAAAATTAGCTGGGTGTGGTAATGGGCACCTATAATCCCAGTTACTTGGGAGGCTGAGGCAGGAGAATCACTTGAACCTGAGAGGCAGAGGTTGCAGTGAACTGAGAGCACACCACTGCAGTCTAGCCTGGGCATCAAAGTGAGACTCTGTCTCAAATACACACACACACACACATTACATAAATCATTTTAAAGGTAGTTTTAATTAAATACTTTTACATTTTACTAATGTAAAATAATGTCCATACCAATGTGAGATGATACTAAGGTCACAACTGTGGATAGCTGTTTTATTTGAGACAATTTGCAAAGGTAGTTCAAGAAACTTTATCAAATCTTCCTAAAGCAAGAAGGCGCTCTCCTGATACCTGGACTTTTGGTCAAGTTTCTATGAAATCAGTGCATTTCAAACTTTACTGGACATAAAACTACTCAGGAAGCTTGCTAAAAGGGCAAACTCGGTCACCACTTAAAGAGATTCTGATTCGTGAAGTACTGGAAGGGTCCAGGAACCTGGATTTAAGCAACCTTGTCATTTTGGCTCATGAACTTAGAACCATACACTTAGAAATGCTGTAACTTCTTTAAGGTAACTCGATTAAGGGAACAGGGAAAAGCTTTGCTTGATGGAATGTCTCCTTTCCCGGGAAGCCTGCAAGATGGAAACACTCGGGTCAGGGTTACACTGTGGACGATCCTGCTGCATCAGTTTCATCAGTCCCATCCCTCTTCTCCCTATCTCCACCATTTTGCATTTTTTATGTCATTGATCCCTTACCTCCAACTTTCAAAGTAAGCATGGAATTGCTAATGAGTTTGAGCCCATGCTCATTGCCAGCGTGGCCTATATAGGTCCTATCAGAGTGAAATCTAGGACTTTTGTTTGGTTGGGAGAAAGACATTCTATCTCTCTTTTCCTGGCCACGTATGGGAAAGAATGCAGTCTCAGTAACTGTTGGCAGCCATCTTGCAACCAAGTGGGAAATCAGTCTTGGGATAAAACTGACACCATGAGCAAAAAACAGAGCAAAGAGACCTGAGGGTCTTTAGGGGCATTGTTGAACTAGAAAAAACTTCCACACTTCTCTGTTATTTAAAAACTAGAAAAAAGCAGAGCAAAGCACTGAGAAAAAAAGCACAAAGAAAAAAAGCAGAAGCACACTTCTCTGTTACTAAAAAACTAGAAAAAAAGCAGAGCAAAGAGACCTAAAGGGTCTTTAGGGGCATTGTTGAACTAGAAAAAACTTCCACACTTCTCTGTAATTTAAGTTAATACATTCTCCCATTGTTTTAAGTTTTCCGTTTTTTGGAACATAAAAAATCCTAACTGATACAGGCTGCTGTCTTAAATTTTATACACCCATTTTTCTTTCTTAGCTTTGATCTCTGTGTCTCTAAGATGTTGTTTTGCTGCTTCCTCTCCAACACCCCTCTAAGCATTATGTAAGGGCACAGGTAAATGTCTAAGTTTTCACTACTCACTTACCCCTAACATACGATCGCTACAATGCCCTTGCAATTCCTCCTCCTCACCTGCCACTTTCTCTTCTCACTGGAACTGAGCCATCAGATATACAAGTAGTTCTACCTCCTGGCAAAAGAGAGCTATTAAAGACGCTTTGACTGACTTAATGAAGTCCATATCTTTACAAGAAACTGCCTTTCCAAAGGCTTGATGAATGTAGTAGCTCACACTCAGAACCCTCTGTGCCCTTTTATTCTCTCTTCCCTAGGATTTTAGGCGCATTTCAAAAGCATTTAGATATCCTTCAGCATTTGGTTCTTTCACGCAATGTCTTTTCATATATTGTCTCGTCGCAGTAGAAAGAGATGAAGATGCAGAGGAAACCACAGTGGACATCCAACAGAAGTCAGACAGCCCCTTGCAGGGACCTTGGGGGCAGTTGAATAGATGAGGCCACCAAAGAAAACCCTGGGCTGCCAATCCACCGGTACGAGGAGTAGCAATTGCGGGATTCACTGCTCTGAGGACAGAAAGCAGAAAAATCCACCCTTTTTGTTCCTCCCTTCACTTGAGGAGATGAGAGCAAATGAAATGAAAAAGCCAAGAGTGAAAACTAAATCCAGGAAGTTTGCAAGGCAGAAGGAAACAAAAAAAAGTCAAATAAAATTTCCATTTTTTCATGGCTTTGGGAATAAGGTAGAAGAATTTTTACTAAAAACCCCCTTCTAGTAACTTTATGGGCTAAATGGGATTGAAACAAGTAAGGCCTATAGAATATTTTCATCAATCTCTTGTTTCCAAAGGAAATACCAAGGAAGTCAAGTGTTCATCTAAAGAAATGTTATTGCCAAACTTATTTGTTTGTCTATTTATTTAGTTGTTGCTGTCTGCTTTATCACTTATATAATGTTAACATTCTTTTAAAATGGGCAGATGGACCTCATTCAAGTTCTGACAGTAACTCTTTGTTATTGCTACAAATGGCTTCAGAGGTATTTAATTACCATTAGTAGTCATCCGTTTGCTCCTAGCTGGTGACATTTGGAATAGTAAGCAGGCAGCATTCTTTGTGTCCAGTGAGTTCATAGAAAGTTAAACCTACTTTTGACAACAGACTCAAGCTTAGTTGCCATTAACCCCTCTTCAGTTACTAGATGATGTGTTTGAACAGTATGAATGATTAATGAAGTTTAAATACCCCAGTTTCTATCTTAAAACCTTTTTGTTAACTGCTGGAGAGTTGAGTGACTAGCAAGGTGAGTTCAGCTCAAGAAAGTATATCTGCAACCCATTGCTCACACTTTGAAAAAAATTTAAAAAAAAACTCTTATGTCTTGTTTGGTATCTATTTGACAATTACCTCTTCACGCATTTCCAAATAAAGTGCTTCATAGTATCTTTAATTAATTCCAATTTTTGTAAATGTGCTTTGTCCATCATTTTTATCAACTATGTGTTGTTATCGCCTAAGCATTTCCTCCCAAAGACAAGAAAGTGAAGTGAGATCTGAACTAGTGTTTCCCAATGAGAATTCACAGACCCATCGCATTTATTGATTGATTCCACAAACATTTTATTGGGCATTTATTATGCGCCTGGCAGTGTGCCAGGCACCGAGGACACAGACATGTTTACTATCCAGCCCTTGCCCACAAGGATCTCGCTGTCTATTTGAACAGACAAGTTAAGGATAATAGCAATAGCTTATAGATATTAATAATGCTTGACACAGCTCAGGGCATGCAGACAGTGTCCAGGAACAACACATTGTAAATGTGTGGTCAGTTAGAAAGAGGATTTTGCAGAACCAGCAAATCATATGAATTCTGATGAAGGCATGATTAGCCTTCAATGTTAGGAATCTTCACCCCGGAGTGGATATGCAGCTGACTAGGACAACTCATAAGACAAACATGAAGCAAGGAATTTCCTGGATCAATCCTCTCAAGCCAGGTTCTACACAGCAGCTAAAAGGGATGTCTGGATGCTATCTGGAACCCATTTGGGTCTCCACAGGCCCTTCCCAGCTAAGTCCCACCCTGCTCATAGTGTGCCCAGGGAAAGAATAACCAAGTTCCTGTATGCAGTATACAACACTGAGCCCTTTCTTGTTTCATGCTTCTGTGATGAGGTAAGAGGAACATCTAACTTCTGGCTTCTTTCGGGACCATTCAACCAAAGTGTCCAGCCACACGGGCTGCTGGATGGAGTTCATGAAGTTTTAGGGTGGGCCAGTCGTGGAGGAGTGGTAGCAAATGGCTTCAGACTTCTCCCTGGCAGCCCCTAACTGGAGATGGAGGTAGCAGCAGGGAAAGGAACGGGACAAGCCAGGCCTAGGGAGTGGCCGGGAGGGTGTGTGGGCCACCCAGAAAGCAATAAAAAGGCACACCCATTTCAGCATGCAAATGGCCTCTAATTGGAGAATTTCAACTTTGGCAGAGGCCTTTGTCTCAGTGGCTTCTTCTACTAGAGGCTTCAACATTAGCTCTTAAAATAACAGATGGGCTGGGTGCAGCGGCTCACTCCTGTAATCCCAGCACTTTGGGAGGCCAGGCGGGCAGATCACAAGGTAAGGAGTTCGAGATCAGTCTGGCCAATATGGTGAAACCCCATCACTATTAAAAATACAAAAGTTAGTCAGGCATGGTGGTGCATGCCTGTAATCCCAACTACTCGGTAGGCTGAGGCAGAAGAATTGCTTGAACCTGGAAGGTGGAGGTCGCAGTGGGCTGAGATGGAGCAACTGCACTCCAGCCTGGGCAACAGAGAAAGACTCTGTCTCAAAAAATAATAATAAAAATGAAAATAACAGATGGCCTCACCAGCAGAAGAAATCCCATTAAAATCAGAGGAGCTTGAATTTAGATGCCAAAGTTTACCCAATACCATCAACTTTAGTTTGGGGCCAGATTATCAAAAGGAAACATTTCTGGCAGGAACAAGTGAGTGGGTTAATAAACAGAATACCTCAGTACTCAGAAGTTGTACTAGTCGGGCAAGGGACAAGCCTGAGGAAAGACTTTGCCTGATGAGTTCCAAAAAGAGCCCAAGCTGGCAGAACGTTCATCTGTATATCCCCAGTGCCTAACGGTGCCATAAGTGAACGGATTCAACAAACTTGTGTTCAACTCCTGTTTCCATCTCTTACAAGCTGCGTGACTTTCAGAAAACGATTTGTCCTTTTCAAGCCCTCAGTTTTCATATCTGCAATATGAGAAAAGGAAGAAAATATATGTCTCCTAGGCTTTTGAGAATTAATTGAGATAATCCATGTCAAGTGTGAGAACAGTACTTCATATTATGTAAGTGTGATATGTGTTCAGAAAATAAGTGAATAATGTCTCCGAACTTCAGAACATAACCTGTGATATCAATACTGTTACCTCCAACTAATAGATGAGTACACTGAAAGTGAGACATTCTAGGTAAGTTACCTGTATTGGTCCATTTTCACACTGCTGATAAAGATATACCCAAGACTGGGCAATTTACTAAAGAAAACGGCTTAATGGACTCACAGTTCCACAGCACTAGGGAGGTTTCACAATCATAGCAGAAGGCAAGGAAGAACAAGTCACATCTTATGTGGATGGAGACAAGCAAAGAGAGAGAGAGAGAGAGAGAGCTCAGATCTTGTAAACCATCAGACTCTTAAGACTCATTCACTATTATGAGAACAGCATGGGAAAGACTTGCCCGAATGATTCGATTACCTCCCACCGGCTCCCTCCCACAACACGTGGGAATTCAAGATGAGATTTGGGTAGGGACACAGCCAAACCATATTGTTACCCCAGTCACAGAGTGTAGGATGGCGAGTCAGGATTTGCACCCACATTTAAATGCTCGTGTAGTCTCTGCTCTTTTCGATTGATTCTATGCTGTACTCACTCATTTTGTTTTATGTTGGTCCTCTTGCTTTGTTTATATGTGAGTGTCTTTGTGTTTATATATAGTCTTATTTCCCAGAAATGCTGCTTTGCTCCACAATTGTAAGGATCTACAGTACCGGGAAACATTTCTAATTTCTTTCTGTGAATATGCCCAGAGCATCTCGTAGCAGTGCCTAGGAGCACTCACTTCACTCAAAAGAATTGCAGTAACTTGGACGAGTCACCAATTATCTGGGACCCAAAAGACTGCCTTTCAAAGAAGCAGTTATAAATCTTGATAACTTTATCTGCTCTATGATCTAGGCAACGCACACAGATCATGGAATGTGCAGGCAGGAAAGGAGGGAAAGATATGTTTCCGGCTTGGCCAATTTTTACTTTTTTTCTGCAAGGTTGGACTCGTTCCAAAAGGCTGCCACCTTCTGTGAGGAGAATTAAAGGACCAAAGAGGATACATTCATCAGAACCTACTCAAAACAAAGGGCTCCCTCTGCTCTCAGTCCCTTAAGCTTCTCTGAGGAAAGGTGTCATTACAGGTGAAACATGCAGTTGGTACTAAGCCTTTGGCCCAGCACAGTCACTGTAAACAGGCTCATCACTTTCCTGTTCCACTGGCCTTGGCTGTCTTCTTGGAAATGCTTGCTTCATCACATGCCTTCGACAATTTCAGCTTGCCTATAAACTCTCTTAGACAACAGTACCTTGTTTTATTTTTGACTGAATCTCAGTTTCGTTGAAAGTACATGAAATTTGTATCTGGGAAGATGTTGGGGGCTGCAAAACTAAAAGCAGCCTAAGCAGAAAGGAAAATGTATTATTTTGTGTCATGAAAACACTGGAACCAGGGGAGCCTCAGGGCCCTGAATTCGGTGATTCAATCGCACCATCGTGGATCTGGGTGCATTTCATCTTTTCTCTCTCTTGATGTCCATAGGTCAGTTATATTCCCTCTTGATTACAGGTGACCACAGTATCCAAAGGCCAAAGAGTATCTCTCTTCTTTGGATCCATTTTTAAGGACAAGAATCTTCCCAGAAACCCCCAGGGCAGACTGTGCCTCAAGTTTCATTAGACAGCTTTGAGTCACTGCCCACCAATCTCTGACAAGAGGTCAGTAAAGAGACACTCCAGACCCACTTCCTGGGGCTGCGAGGAAGCCCAGCTTCACCAAAACACAAAACTGCCCAATAACTTTGTTCTGTGAACAAAGAAGGCTGGCAATGGGCCTTGGGTAGGAAGCAACAATGTCTACCCTGATATACATGAAGTCATACAGATCTGAGTTTGAATCCAGGCTCAACATTTATAAACTTAGAGAGTTTCACGTCTTGAAACTTCAGTACACTCATATGTAAAACAGGGTTAAAACGTCTACTGTAAGGGTGGTTGGTGAGGGTTAAACAAGCTAATATTTGTTCAAGGTACAGCACAGCACTCACCACATAATCATTACTTCATGCCTATTGGTTTCTCCCCTTTCCTTTTTGCCTCCCTTTGGGAAAGCTTTCAGCATACACATTTCCATTAGAAACAGCGGGCCTTCTCTTTTTCTCTTCATGTCTGTGTAGTCTGTTGCTCATTCTCCTGCCTTTTCTTGTGATTTCTGGTTTTACAACGCTATCAGCGGCGCTTTTAAAAATGTGATTATTTCTTGTTATTAATACTACTGTTGGAATAATTGATAAATGTGTAACATAAAATGATACTTGCCCAAAGTTCACATCTGTTGTTGTATTTGACCCTGATAATGTGGTCAATTGGGAATGCTCTAATTAAAGGTAAGGAACTGATTTATTTCATTGTAACATGTTATGTCTAATAAGTGAGAGCCTTCCCTGCACTTTGTCCAGTGAGTACACCCACACATTAATCTGGACCAATTGCCAGCAAGCATTTAATGAGTGCCTTTGTTGGCATGGTTTAGTATGTTCCTTTGCTCTATCCACCACTTGTGAAGAAACTTAAGAAAGGAAAATTCATATATGTTTTCACTAAATAAGATCTCTGCTGCCCTGAGAAAGAGACAAGTATTCTGTTTGCATAGCAGAACACAAAAAGGGCTAATGAGGATATATCGGTTCAGATTATTATTAAATGGCACGTCTATTTTTAAAAATTGAAGATTATCTTTAACATGTGTGAGCTGTAACTTCTCCTAAGTAAATTCTAGAGAAAATACTTATTCTGCATTACAGCAGAAATGATGGTCTTTTTAAAATTTTACTGTTTCTAAACATTTTAAATGAATGTGTGTGTGTGTGTGTGTGTGTGTGTGTGTGTGTGTATCCAAAGAGGAAATGCATCTGTTCTTCATCAGTCAATCTTAAACTAAGCACCAGGCAACCCTCTATTAGGTGAAGTAAAGGACACAAAAGTCAAGGAAGACCTGCTTCTGGAGGTCCAGTGAAAGAGAGAAGACTCATCCAATCAGCTTGTTCAATGCAGGACAGTAATGTGGAGTGTGAGAAGGACTGGAATGGCTTCTAGCATTGTCACGTCCAGCTGGTGGCCCTGGGCAAACTATCTATCCTCCATGGACCTCATTTGCAACATGAGTGATTTGTAACTAGAGAATGTCTAACGGTGGTCAAATTCTAAAATTTTAGGGTTCTGAAGTGTTCCAAAAATCACTCAAATCTGGAGTAGTCAGCAAAGATTTGAAGGATGAGCCAGATTTGAGGTAGGCTTTGAGAAACAGATGGAGGGAATGTGTTGAGGAAATCTGAGAGAAGGAAAGAACACAGAGCAGCAGGAGTTAAAAGCAACAAGTAATGACTCCGAGTCAGGAGTGTCGCACCTGTCGATGTGAGAGAACATGCTGGGCAATTGCCTTAGGGAACCCAGCTGGACAAAAAGCTGGGAGTAAAACAGGAGGCTCATGAAATCTACGCTGCATGTGTCAGCCTTGATGGTGTTTGCATACAGGTTTCTGCCTTTTTCTCCTCTTACTAAATCCATTTTCTTTTCCTCCACTCTTTCTCATCCTTTTTATCTTCTTTTGTTTCCTCTCCATGTTCTCTTTCTTCTCATCACTATTGTAGGAGGGTTTATAATTTGCAAGCACTGTTACCTACATGATAATTTTAAATCAAAAAATAATGCATACCATTCACAGATGTCTCAGAATCAGGCTCTGGAGCTGGAAAATCTGGGTTTGAGTCCCTGGTTATACCACTTACTGGCTGTATGGGCTTTGACAAGTTTCTTAACTGCCTGTGGTTCAATATCTTCCCACAGATGAAGATAATGATACCCACTTTCTAAAGTTTTTGTAAGAATTAAATGACCACCCAGAGCACTTGGAACAGTGCAGGGTACATGGTAAGTCCCATGTGTGTTCTCTATTATTTGGAAATTACCTATGGGGTCATTTTCTGTCATGTCCGTGTGGCTCACAATAGGCATATTTTTCTAGGTTTTTTGTGTCCAACATCCACAGTATGTGAACTACTGACAACTTTCACATAAGAAAACTGGAGCTCCATCTGAGGTAATTTAAGTGTGCTAACTAAAATTTCAAGAGCATTTAAAAATCTTCTGAGCAAGGCCACGTCCTGAAGTTGCAGCCATTTTAATGAGTTTCACCTTCTCTGCCCCGTGATCCAGAAATCTCTAATTGCACTGTGGCGGCCTCCTGCTCCCTGTCATAGATCTGACTTTACCTGCTACTATTTAAATTTTATGAATCATGCTCCCTCTGTGTGAACTCCTGAAACCTCCAAAACTAAATGAATAATTATCGAGATGAAACTGTTAACCGTTTATAAAAAATGTTGTAAAAAGACTTGTTTTCTCTATGAACCTTTTTTTTTCTGGTTGTCTCCAATTTGCAGCCATTAGCATGAAGAAAAATGTCAGCTATTCCTCCAACAAAGAGGGAAAGAGATTCTTAGAATCAAGAAGCTTGACATTCCATAAGCAAACACCCCCTCCTTCAAAAAAGGGCAGTAGGAGCGTGCCATGGCAACCTCTTCCAGGGAATAACTTTGAGGTTTGGTTTAGTGTCTTCCTCCAGGTATCGACTTCAGTGGGAGCACCTGCAATGAACGTCAGTGAGAAGACAGCTAGGCCAGGAAGTCCCCCAGTAGCACAGCATGGCTGTTTCTCAATGGAAAAGCATGCTCTTAGTAAGGAGCTCGTTCTTTGAATATTGCTTTGCTTTTAAAGGTTATACGTTTGAATTTATGCCTTTGTTTTGGAATACCTCAAGTAGAAGTGTCAAAACGGAAAGAACTAATTTCCTTTGACTCATCAAAAATGAAATAGACCCAGGAATTCACCAGGGGTCTTAATCCCTCTGAATTTCGGATTTGTTTTCAGATGTGACATGTTATGAGAAACATCTGAAATGAGAGCTACTTCCTCATTCTCTCTCATATTTGGTGATTTAAAATTTTCATTTTCAAATGCACTTTTCTTATTTCCTCATGTTACATGCTTAGTAACTCTTTCATTCATCTATTTTTGGCAGAATGATGCAGGTTCTATTTGCCAAAATGATTTTTTTTAAGACCCAGCCTCTCACCGTTTCAAGACAAGAGGTCCCTGGATCAAAACAGAACCAAAAGTTTCCTTTGGCATCACTCAATCAAACTTATCAGCAGAGGCCAGGGATGTTATCAGCAGAGACCAGGGTATCATCAAGACACAGAGCACAAGTAAACACTGTAATCTAAATTTGCAACGTTTATGACCTGGAAAGCAGCCCCAGGTAGGCGAAAATGACTGACCTTTCTCTACTCCTCCAGAACTCCTGCTCAGTTCTGTCTGATCTCCCACAACAATCCTTGACAGTGGTGATCTTGATGTGTTTATGCTGAAGTCGTGTCTTCCAAATTAGCCTCTAAGTTAGTTTCGAGCAAGAGCCGTGTCTTTATGTGTCCTGCCCAATGTCAGGACTGCATCCTCAGGAAATGCCTATTGAATGAACTTAGATCTTTTCACATCCATTCACTTGTCAACCCACATAAGGCTGGCTAACAGCAAAGCGGTGGGGGAACTCAGCCTATGTTCTTTAATCCAGAATCCCTGAATACAGCTAGCGTGGTTCAAGATTAGTAGGTACGCCAGACAGTTCTTTGAGCCCCATGATATTATTGGAATGCTTTTGCTTTGAGATCTCGACCTCCTAAAGTTAACAGAGCTTAGGTGGTAACCTAAAATCATTGAAAAGATATCCCTTTGGAAAAATGGGTAAATGACAAACCAATCAACCTTGCAACATCTCTGGATAATTGGTATCTACCCTGTCTAATTATTCCCATTAAAGGTGGGTTGTCTTTCTTACATTTCTGAAATGTGGCTTGAGGTACTTCAGGCAGCAGTAGTTACCCACTGGCTGGTCAACTGTGCAGACATAGAAAACATATGTGGCTATATTCCAGTGAGGCAATAAAAGGAACCATTTAATTTCAAACTTTTTATTAATTATGTTTTATCGGTCCCTTTCTCAAGAAGATACCAATGTGATTCTTCAGTTCAGACATCCTAACTTTCCATTCTATATTAAATGGGACATTTTAATATATATGCTTTTGGAAATAATTAGAATTCACATGTAGTGTTTTTTTGTAATCAGAATTTTTAAAATTACAGTATATAATTACAGTGTACTATAAGAAATTGTCAAGTGGATAACCTTGTTATACTGAAATGTTTTTGCTGTAAACAAGTCTATCCTTTAATGGAATATTTGTCAGTGCATGTATTCAAAGAAGCACTCTCAAGGCATGTGCTCAGAAGTTAGGAAATAATTATATTTTCAAACATAATCTTTTCTAATCATCCCATTTTGTTTTACTTAAAAATAACCTGTGGGTTTCTAAGACAGGCAAAATTATCTTTGATCTCAGCTCCAAGGTACCATCCTTCCAGAAAATGATTTGGGGGTGAGAAACAAATAAACTCAGAGGTCAACTTTTCTTTTTCTTTCCTTGAAAATCCCCACTCTAATTGCAAATAAATATACTAGCAAGGAACAGCCTAAATTTAGCTGCTAGCGATTTAAAGCAAGATAAACTGGAAAGCACTGAATTTACAGTAATGTTTTAACAACTCATCCATGCAGCATTAACATACAGTGATTTTCAGTGGTACATAGAT
>PVKP010000216.1:17740-237436 GCA_004027715.1 Plecturocebus donacophilus
ATGCTCAAATTGACATGAGAACACAGAAGGGGTGGGGGTGGTCATGTAAGCTCTTTTTTTTTTTTTTGAGATGGAGTTTTACTCTGTCACCCAGCCTGAATTGCAATGGTGTGATCTCAGCCCACTGCAACCTCCACCCCCTGGGTTCAAGCAATTCTCCTGCCTCAGCCTCCCGAGCAGCTGGGACTACAGGCACGCGCCACCACGCCTAATTTTTGTATTTTTAGTAGAGACAGGGTTTCACCATTTGGCCAGGCTGGCCTTGAACTTCTGACCTTGCAATCGGCCCCTACTTCAGCCTCCCAAAGTGCTGGGATTATAGGCATGAGCCACCACATCAGGCCTAATGATGTCGTTCTTAGTGGAGGCTTATGCCATGCACAATGCCTGGGCTGACCTTTGAAGAAGTGTTTCTGTAGGTGGGAAAGATGATAGAGGCAAAGTGAACAACACAGTCAGTCAGTCTGGTGGCTTAGGGAAACAGCCTGGTGTTTTGGCAATGTAATCTCTTGGATAGGGGTAAGATAGGGAATAAGGCCAGTACAGGCCAGTACATGCCCTGGAAGGTGCCATGGAAAAACAGGAATTTTGCTTGTTCCAAATAAGAACTAGTCTCTGGCCAGGCCCTGGTCTTCCAGGAAGGTACAATCCATGGGCCAATCCCAAACGACACTGTTGGATGCTATTTGAGAGCACCTTCATACTGATTCCTATAGCACTCAGAATGCCCCGTATGAAAATCCCCATGTAAGGCCGGTTGCCTTGCTGGGAGCTCGGATGCACGCCCCCCTCCTTTTTTTCCTTTTACAAGCCCCGAGCAAGCACAGACATGCTCGGGCATGTTCCCTTCTCCCTTGCTCACACAGCCTAGTCTTCCCTTAAAGAGCCCAGTATGCAAACAAGGTGCTATAACCATAGCTTCTTAATAACCAATAGCAGCTGAGTCTTAACAACCAATAGCAGCCGAGTCTTAACAACCAATAGCAGCCGAGTCTTAACAACCAATAGCAGTCAAGTCTTAACAACCAATAGCAGGCAAGTAATTCCAACCAACAACAAGCCAAGTCCTAGGTCAAGGCTTGTAACTTACCCAATAGCAGTCTTGCTCTCCCACAACCAATCGAGCTGTTTCACTCCCTATAAAACCCCCTGTCTAAGAGGAGTCTGCGCGACTTCTCCAGCCCCTCCTGTCCGGACCGCAGAACCTTACCCGGGAGCCTGAATAAATTCCCTTGCATTGGATTATTTTGGTGCTGGCCTCAGTTTCTTCGTTTTATCCTCGGAAACAAACCTTACACCCCAGACTGTGCTGGAAACTGTGGGTCTTTCTTGACACCATCCTCTTTATTAAGGAAAGATTAGCAAATGATAACCTGCCATATTTCAGTCACTACAGAGACAAACGATAAATGATCAGACCCTGGCCCTAAGGAACCCACAATCAAGCATTTATCCTTGGTCCCATCTCCTCAGGACTCAGGGCACTCCAAGGTGGCAAGTAGCCAGGATGGCAAACAAAGCCACATTGTGTTGAGAGAAGCTATCTGCTAAGCCCTCCTTCCCTTTCCGAGTAATAAGCGCATATGTATACAGAGTGAGTGTGTGTGTGTGTATGTCAGCGGCCTTCCTGAAGACACTGCTTTTGTCTTCAGTCTAATCAAAAGAAACACAACTTTCAAATTATTCATAAATGTTTTCATATTAGCTTCTTTCGGAGCTTTCAGAGTATTTAAATACTTACACATTTTTTAACATTGGTTCCTTTTATGCTACGATATGGAAGACAGATGTAAAAATATATATAAGCTTTTCAAAAAATGAAGAATGTTTTTCTATAGGCATTTTGTATTAGTTTGAAGGGGAAAATGGCATGGGAATGAGACAATGGGAGATACAGTTGGTTCATAAGAACTGGCATAACTAACAAACAATGATTGAGTGTCTTCCAGGTGCAGGGTGCTGGGGCTACAAAGGACTCTAGTGAGTGGTACCTGCCTTCGTGAGCCTGGCCATCACCCTGGGGAGGCAGAGAAGCATCAGGGCAGGAGCATGGGGGGCTAAACAGAGAAGCAAAGGCACAGAGGTGGGGGTGACATAGGAAGGTTTAGATGACAAGAGGTTTTGCATCTAGAACACTGACCAGCACTGGCAGGCCTGAGAGACAGGCAGATTAATAAGACACTGTGTCTCTGAGAATGAGCGCGATCTGCCCTTTTGGCTACAATGGGAAACCCTAGACTTCTGAGAAAGCATCATGGTTGTTAGGCTTCAGGATGGAGAAATTCTGCCTGCTCTGGCAGGAGAGGCTCCTAGCTCACACTCCTAGTGGGCAACTCCTGAAGGAGAGCCTGTGGCCTGGAGCAAAGGTGGCGAGGTTGGCTATTAAAGCTTCCAATATTTGGAAGACTGGTCTCTGGGCCCTGATGACCTCTGCAGACTCAACTCAGATTTTGCAAATTCATGGTAGCTAATGTTAGAGTGACCATATAATTTATTGTCTAAACTAGGAAACTTCTGAAAGAGAAAGAGGGCATCATTAATAACTGGGCACAAACAACAGATTTAAATGAAGACTCTCTTGGCTTGAGATGTAGAGTCTCCCTGGATTGAGACGCGGCATGTCCCTGGATTGGGACGCAGCGTGTCCCAGATTGGGACGCGGAGTCTCCCGATTGGGACACGGAGTCTCCCGGATTGGGACGCGGAGTCTCCCTGGATTGAGATGTAGTGTCTCCTTAGCTGTTAACCATCAACACCTCCTAGTGTATGGCCATGCCTAATATCTGCTGGTGTTTTAGCATAGTTGCATAACAAACACCTTAATAATTAGAGGAAACAGAGAAATTTAATAGAATGATCAGTTAATCCTGAGAGAGGGAAGCCAAGTTTCACAACTAGAGAGAATCCAGAGTGTTACCAATAAAATAATCCAAAATATTATAAAATCATTAACCATACTTATGCAACTCATCCCAGCACACAACACACAGAACTGCCCATGTAAGAAGCAGTTCAACAATGAGAACACGTGAACTCAGGGATGGGAACATACCAGGGCCTGTCTGTGGGTGGGGGTCAAGGGGAAGGAGAGCATTAGGACAAATACCTCACGCATGCAGAGCTTAAAACCTAGATGACAAGTTGACAGGTGCAGCAAACCACCATGGGACATGTATGAATGTAACAAACCTGCACATTCTCCACATGTTTTCAGGAGGAGGAGGAGGAGGAGAAAGAAGAAGGAGGAGGAAGAGGAGGAGGGGGAACAGGAAGAGAAGGAAGAAGAGAAAGGAGGAGGAGGAAAAGGAGGAGGAGGAGGGGGAGGAGGAAGAGAAGGAGAAGAAGGTGGTGATATGGGGTGTGCTCTCTTGATGTTAGCTTGGGGCTCCCATAGGATACTACTCTGTTTTCTTTTTCCTCTGGGTCTCCTCTGCAGGTCTTTCCTGGATGCCCCAGTTTGTTAATCCAGATGATCACTGCCTATATCTTTTCGGGGCTCCCCCAATGTATAATTCACATTAGTTTATGAATCAAGTCAGATAATCTCAAGCACATTCTTCAAATGCAGTAACAATCTTTCGAGCCATTTATTTTAACCTGATGTGAAAATCAATGAACAGATTGGAATTTAATATGATTTATAAATTACTGGGAAGTGGTAATAAAAAAGACTCTTTCCTGGAGGTCACTGATTTGTGAAGACAATGTTTGCTTTGGGACAGAGTTTAAGTATTAAAAAATGTAAACCTTACAATTATAGGGGCCTTTTTGTTTGAAAGATGGCTTAGTGTAATAGAAAACCTGGATTTTTGAAGCCTAACAGATTTAAGTTTGACCTAACTATGTGACCTTGAGAATATTTCTAAACTTCTCTGTACTTCTATTTCCTCATTTATAAGCAGGCATAATAATCCTCACCTTTCAGAGTTGTAAAATTCCGAGATCGTATGTGCAAAGAGTTTAGCACATTATAAGCACTCAATATGTCATAGTGGTCTTATCAAGGAGACCAAAAACAATGTGGGGGAAGAGGGGTGATATTATTTGCCTATGTATTGTATAAACACTCCCAAAGAGGTTCTTAGAGAAAATCTGACTTGAAAGCACAAGTTTTAAGTTTATGACATGACTTCAATTGCAAAAGTTTGTTCAGATGACCTAATCAGAGGATTAATGAACCACCTTAACTGTGATGTGTATTACCATGACCTTCCTCTTGTTTTGGAGTTGGACATGCGGTGCTACCCAATCAAACAAAAATAAGGAATATTTTTAAACGCACTGTGCCATGTCACTTCCTGCATGGTGGAACCCATTCACAGACAAGGCAGATACAATGAAGACTGTTAGGAAAATAGAGGAATGAAAGGCACATATTGTTCCCCTGAGTCTATGGCAGCCACTGAATAATGGCGTTTTCTTATGGGTAAGAACAGGTTTGCTTTCAGAGCATTTCTCTGTATTTTCCTTGGATCCAAGACTTGTCAGCGAGGACACAGAAAAACCCAAGGATAAGACTCAATCAGCAATAACTCAACACTCATAGGAAGGATGGTTTTCAAAGACAATTAGGAAGCTGTTTGTAATGTGAGCTTCTAAAACCACTTAGGGAAGTTCACCAAGTTTGAGAAAAACATGAGTATCTCCCTTTGTGACCAGGTTGCATAATACTATGGAAGGCCCCACCAGGGAGGGGCCTCATTTGTGTTACCCTATGTTTGTTTCCTATGATGAGGATTCAGTGTGGTTTCAGTGAAAAGGACCGTGGAGAAGGTTTGTAGTTTATGGCATTGGTACTCACAAAGGAGACATTTACACATATAAAATGATTTCAGAAAAACCCTCTAGTCTTCCACAAAACTCTCCCCCAAGAGCTCAGTCCTTCCCAACTCCAAAGAGAGTCAAGGCCTTTCACTCGATAAGTAATAAAGTTTATTGTCATATATCCTGACTTACTACAATATATATTATATCAAATTGTATATGCATAGCAAAAGTTAACATAGGCTTTTCATCAGCAGCGTTTTTGCTTCATAACCTTAGAAAGAGATTCATAGGTAGAAAAATATCATTACTGTTATATCAAATTAGTGTTGTAAATTATTTAGATTAGCTCTTTTGACAGGGGAGTAGGGAATCAGTGATGGAACTGGGATTGGAGGGCACATGCAGAAGAATCCAAGTTACACATAAATATATCCTTCCATCCTCCATCTCAGAAACTATACTTCTGGGAAGGTACCCTATATGAGTAGTTGGATGGATAAAGATATGCATATGGTGATACCCACTACTGCAGTGTTTGGGATAACAGAAAGCTGGAAACAAATGGAATCATATGGAGCAGTTAAAAATAATAAGGAACTATAAACTGTAGGCTACTATGTAAAAATGTCAAAAATAAATTGCATATCAGCAAGTATAACATGACCTCATTTGTGATTATAAAAAATGAGGAGCTAGCTAGCTAATTAGATATTTACATATACTAACGGAATTTTCAGGAAAATGCTCTATAGTTACTCATGCCTAGAAATTTGGAACCAGAGTGGAAAGATGAAGTAATACTTTTCATCATGGACACGCAGATAAGCATTTCTGATATTTTTACAAAAGTCAAAAACTTTGCTTTTTAAACAATTTAAAAGAGGCTAACTTTTAAGTGTGTATGAAGTTTACATGGAAGGAAAAAGAAGAAGGAAAAATAGTCAGAAGCTTACTACGTGCCTGACACCCAACTCTGCATCTGTTATCTCATCTAAACTTTATGACAACTCCGTAAGGTAAGACTTACCTATGTTTTGTGAATGAAAAGTGAAAGTCCCAAGAAGCTGATTCATTACCCTCACAAGCAACATGGATGGCTTCAACCCAATTTACTGAGACCCCAAAATCCCCATGTATGCATTTCCATAGGCCACACTAATATAATTGTGTATAAAGGCCATGAGAGTAACACCGAGCAAAAGCAAAAATATTCTGACTTCTGAATGAGAACCCGAAGCATAAAACTTGATCCACAGGGTCGGTCCTGTGACTGTATAAGGTGATTGCTAATGGCAGCAACTAACTGCTGTGGGACGGGACGCTTGACATTAACAGATTTGCAAATATGCTCATAGAGTTGTTGCATCAAAAATAAATTAGAAGCAAATCGGAATGGAGGAAATTCAAAGAACAAGGAGGGGGAGAAGGGCTAAACAGGCAACAGTGAGCACTAGCTTTGCCACATTTCAAAAATCTGTTGTTCCACTCAGGATTCTGAAATGAAAGCAAATTTTTTTTTCTTTAAAGCAAAATGGTAAAATGGAAAACTAATTTAACGTTGCCTTTGCATTACCTTCAAAATAAAATTAAAATTACCCATTTATAGAAATGTTTTGCCTTTCCAAGGTTAAGAAATAATGGAGTAAGATCCTATGAAATTATTCATTTCTCTGTGATTCTTTTTCTCTTTGTTCTTCTACAGATCAGAAAGCTTACTGACTTGTAAGTGACTCTTCATGCTAATATGCACAATATTTATACATCTCTAAGTAATACCCACTTGCCCAGTGGCATTCCACACAGAAAAAATAGAATTTTATGTATCATTAAGCAGTTTCCAAGGTGTCAGCAATTTCATGCGAAGCATCAGTGTAATGACTAGTAGTTCTACTTGCTAAATAGCAGAGTGTTTAGAAATTTTTAAACCGCTAAACTGGATGCACCTGGACTCCCTGAATAAGCTATACCCTCCCTCCCCATCCATGTGAGTTCAGCAAATATAAGAAGCCCCATACCAATGATTTCTGTCTAAGAAGGAGGACCCAGAAAGATGAGTGTAGATTGATTAGAGGCTCTAAGTGACTATCGGCAGTGACTACCAGCAGTGACCCAGTGACAGAGTTAGCTGTGTATTTGCAAGACTCAGTACCAAATGAAAATGTGGTGCCTCTTGCAAAAAAAAGAAAAACTGTGCCATTTAAGGCATTGAAATACAATGTCCTCTTTTCTGTGGTCTCTCTCTCAACTTGTCGTGGTGTTTTTATTTGCTATTTAATGTCTTTCTAAGTAAAGAATAAAATTAAAAATTTAAATTATTTGCATGAATTTTACTGTTCATCATGCCAATTTTATCAAGGAGCATTTAACTTAAATGTAATATCGTTGAAATTACACAATTTGTTTTTGATAGCTCATACATGCATATGTATTTTGGTCTCACCAGAATAGAGGAAGCATTGCACAAACTAACTCAGTTGTTTTACTTTTTGACACTTGCACATTCTAGTAATACTCTCATCTTATTGATAAGCAAGTAAGGACTGAAAGGAAAAGAAACTATGAGTTGCCCTATCTTTCCCTTTTTTCCTGTGTCATCATTTTCAGCATAAGTAAGTGGCTAATACGGGGGAGTAACATAAGTGAAAAATGATTTGATGGATTACTTGGACTTTTGTGGTTCTTAGAATGGCATCGCTTTGCATTAGAAGCAAGTTCTGTACTTACTTTGAGTGTCACTCAAATTCCTCAGTTGTGAGCCCATAACAATCCCCTGCAACACGGCCAGGAGAGCACCATGACTACCCTATGCAAATGGAGAGGCCAGCAACTGCACACATTGTGTGTATTTCCTCTCTTCAAGCCTATGCTCCACTGCCCTATTGGGAGTTCAAAGATAAAATTATTACGAATGTCAAAACAGAGACAAAAGCAACTCAGGCTCTTCCGAGTGAGAGGCCCTGTGACTACGCGGGTCATATCTCCATGAACATGCCCTCTTTAATCACCAAAGGCAAGACCGTCCTGCTGGATGGCAGAGCAATGTCCAGGGGTGATAGCTCTGCAGAGAGAGAAGTGAGGTGGGAAAAAAAGAAGGTTCATTCAGAAAGAACTGGACACTGATATACCCAAAAAATATCATTCTAGTTGACTCCCAGCATGGTCAAATTAAGACAGTCAAGTTGGTCAATACTTTGCCAGAGCATTCAAAATGCTTTATAGTCCTTTAAAAATTACAGTTTGTTGTCAATGCAATCTCCAGCCAATATATATTTAAATATGCCTGTCAAGCACAGGAAATGTTCAAATACATTATAATAGAATCAGTGACAACAATTCTCATCTACCCTTGGAATGACAGTTACACTGTGTTAACATGCCTAATATGTTTGTGAAACCCTCACCTATTTATAAAAGATGTCTCTTAAGTTCTTAAAAATCCCAAACTAGAAAAAACAAATGCTTTAAAATGAATATCCCATGAAATATTTCTCTGTATCTCTTCATACCATAAGTTTCAATTTTCACTAAAAGTCTATTTCTCATTGATTGGGTATTGTTGCAAAAATAAAGTTGATTTTTTATTTTTACTTTTTAACATGTATTTTAAGTTCAGGAGTACAAGTGAAGTTTGTTGTTTAGGTAAACTTGTGTCATGAGGATTTATTGTATAGATTATTTCATCACCCAGGTATTAAGCCTAGTACTCATTAGTTATTTTTCCTGATCCTCTTCCTCTTTCCACCCTCTACCCTCAGGAAGGCCCTAAGTGTGTATTGTTCCCCTCTATGTGTTTATGTGTTCTCATCATTTAGCTCCCACTTTAAAAAAAAAAAATCTGGAGTACAGGATATACAGGTTTGTCACATGGGTAAATGTGTGCCATGGTGGTTTGCTGCACCTATCAACCCATCACCTAGGTATTAAGCCCAGCATGCATTCACTGTTTTTCCTAATGCTCTCGCCTCACTTTCTCCTTCCCCAATAGGTCTCAGTGTGTGTCTTTCCCCTCCCCGTGTCCATGTGTTCTCATTGTTCAGCTCCCACTTATAAGTGAGAACATGCAGTTTTTGGTTTTCTGTTCCTGTGTTAGTTTGCTGAGGATAATGGCTTCCAGTTTCATCCATGTCCCTGTAAAGGACATGATCTCATTCCTTTTTATGGCTGCATAGTATTCCATGGTGTATATGTACCACAATTTGTTTATCGAGTCTATCATTGACAGGTATTTGGGCTGAGTCCATGTCTTTGCTATTGTGAATAGTGTGGCAATGAACACATATGTGCATGTATCTTTATAATAAAATGATTTATATTTCTTCGGGTATATACTCACTAATGGGATTGCTGGATCAAATGGTATTTCTGGTTCTAAATCTTTAAGGAATTGCCATGCTGTCTTCCACAACAGTTGAACTAAACAGTTGAACACCAACAGTATAAAAGTATTCCTTTTTCTCTGCAAACTCACCAGCGTCTGTTGTTTCTTGACTTTTTAATAATTACCATTCTGACTGACATGAGATGATATCTCATTATGGTTTTGATTTGTGCTTCTCTAATACAATGATGTTGAGCTTTTTTCCCCATATGTTTGTGCCACATGTATGTCCTTTTTTGAGAAGTGTCTGTTTATGTCCTTTGTCCACTTTTAATGGAGTTGTTTGTTGTTTTCTTGTAACTTTGCTGAAGTTCCTTGTAGATTCTAGATATTAGACCTCTGTCAGATGGATATATTACAAAAGTTTTTTCCAATTCTGTAGGTTGTCTGTTCACTCTGATGATAGTTTCTTTTGCTGTGCAGAAGCTCTTTGGTTTAATTAGATCCCATTTGTCAATTTTTGCTTTTGTTGCAATTGTTTTTGGTGATTTCACCATAAAATCATTGCCCATGCCTATGTCATGAATGATACTGCATAGGTTTTCTTCTTGGGTTTCTATAGTTTTGGGTTTTGCAGCTAAGTCTTCAGTCCGTCTTGGGTTAATTTCTGTATAAGGTGAAAGGAAGGATCCAGTTTCAACTTTCTGCACATGGCCAGCCAGTTCTCCCAGGACCATTTGTTAAATAGGGAATCATTTCCCCATTGCTCGTTTTTGTCAGGTCTGTCAAAGATCAGACGATTGCAGATGTGTGATTTTATTTCTGAGTTATCAATTCCATTCCATTGGTCTACGAGCCTGTTTTTATACCAGAACTATGCTGTTTTGGTTACTCTAGCCTTGTAGTACAGTTTAAAATTGGGTAGCATGATGCCTTCAGCTTTGTTATTTTTGCTTAGGATTGTCCTCGCTATATGAACTCATTTTTGGTTCCATATGAATTTTTAGATAGTTTTTTCCAATTCTGTGAAAAAATGTCAATGGTAGTTTTATGGGACTAGCACTGAATCTATAAATTGCTTTGGGGATGAATTATGTTTATTGATTTGCATATGTTGAACAGCCTTACATCCTGGGGATGAAGCTACCCTGATCATAGTGGATAAGCTTTTTGATGTGCTGCTGGATTCAGTTTGCCAGTATTTTATTGAGGATTTTTGCATTGAGTTTCATCAGGGATATTGGCCTGAAGTTTTCTTTTTTCGTCGTATCTCTGTCAGGTTTTGGTATCAGGATGATACTGGCCTCATAAAATGAGTTAGGGAGGAATCCCTCTTTTTGAATTGTTTGGAATAGTTTCAGAAGAACAGGTACCAGCTCCTCTTTGTACCTCTGGTAGAATTCAGCTGTAAATCCATCTGGTCTTGCACTTTTATTTTTTGGTTGGTAGGCTATTTATTACTGCCTCAATTTCAGAACTCATTATTGATCTAATCAGAGATTCACCTTCTTCCTGGTTCAGTCTTGGGAGGGTGTATGTGTCCAGGAATTTATCCATTTCTTCTAAATTTTCTAGTTTATTTGCATAGAGGTGTTTATAATATGCTTTGATGGTTATTTGTACTTCTATGGAGTCAGTGAAGTTATCCCCCCCCATCATTTTTTATTGTGTTTATTTGAATCTTCTTTTTTTCTTTATTAGTCTAGCTAGTGGTCTATTTTACTGATTCTTTTTTTAAAATCCACTCCTGGATTCATTCATTGATTTTTTTGAAGGGTTTTTTTGTGTCTCTATCTCCTTTATTTCCACTCTGAGCTTGGTTGTTTATTGTCACCTGCTAGCTCTGGGGTTTTGTTCACTCTTGGTTCTCCAGTTCTTTTAGTTGTGCTGTTAGAGTGTTGATTTAAGATATTTCTAGCTTTTCAATGTGAGCATTTTAGTGCTATAAATTTCCCTCTTAACACTGCTTTAGCTGCATTCCAGAGATTCTGGTACATTTTCTCCTTGTTCTCATTAGTTTCAAAGAACTTCTTGATTTCTGCCTTAGTTTCATTATTCACCCTGAAGTCATTCAGGAGGAGATTGTTCAATTTCTATGTAGTTGTGTGGTTTTGAGTGGATTTCTTAATCTTTAGTTCTAATTTGATTGCACTGTGGTTTGAGAGATTGTTATGATTTCAGTTCTTTTGCATTTGCTGAGGAGTGTTTTACTTCCAATTATGTGATCAAATTTTAGAGTAAGTGCCATGTGAGGAAAATATATATTCTGTTGTTTCTGAGTGGAGAGTTCTGTAGATAGCCATCAAGTCAACTTGGTCCAGAGCTGAATTCAAGTCCTGAATAGCTTTGATAATTTTCTATCTCAATGATCTGTGGGGTATACTGATGGTGGGGTATTAAAGTCTCTCATCATTATTTTGTGGGGGTCTCAGTCCCTTTGTAGGTCTTTAAGAACTTTTTTTTAATGAATCTGGGTGCTCTCGTATTGGGTAAATATATATCAGAAATAGCTCTTCATGTTGAATTGAACTTTGTCTTTTTTAAATTTTTGCTAGTTTAACGTCTATTTTGTCAGAAACTAGGATTGCAACCCATGCTTTTTTCTGCATTCCATTTGCTTGGTAAATTTGCCTCCATCACTTTATTTTAAGCCTGTGGTTGTCATTGCACATGAGATGTGTCTCTTCAATACAGCACATCAATGGGTCTTTTTTTTTTTTTAGAAAGAAGAAGAATAAAAAAAAAGAGAAAGAGAAAGGGGGAGAGAGAGTGAGAATCTTGCTCTGTTGCTCAGGATTTCATTTAAATCTGTGAAATGCTTATGCAATTACTAAAAAGTGATTTATTTCCTATTATGTGATCACTTTTAGAATAGGTATGATATGATATTGAAAAAAATATATGTTTTGTGGATATGGGGTGGTAAGTTCTGTAAATATTTATTAAATTTGCTTGTTCCAAGTCTGTGTTCAAATCGATTTTTTTTTTGCTCTCCGTTAAGTTAGTAGATCTTCCTCCATCCCTTTATGTTAACTCTTTGTGTGTCCTTGCCTATAAGAAAGGTCTAAATACAGCGTACCAATGGGTTTTAACTTTTTATTCAGTTTGTCTGTTTGTTTTGATTGGGGCATTTAATCTGTTTAAGTTTAGGCTTAATATTGATATATGTGAGTTTAATACTGTTATTTAAGGCTAAGTAGCTGTTTGCCTGTTAGTTGATGTAAATTCTTCATTGTTGTAATATTCATTACTTTTTGGCAAGTTTTTAGGATAACTGATGCTGGTTGTTCCTTTCTGTGTATAGTACTTCTTTCAGAAGTTGTTGTAAAACAGGCCTGGTGGTGATGAAATCTCTGAGTTCTTGCTTGTTCACAAAAAATTTTATTTTTCCCTCAGTTGTAAAACTTAGTTTGGCTGGATATGTTTGAAAGTTTTTTCTTTAAGGATGTTAAATATTAACCCCCACTCTCTTCTGGCTTGTAGAGTTTCTACTGAGAGATCTGCTGTGAGTCTGATAGGCTTCCCTTTATAGGTAACCTGGCCCCTCTCTCTGGCTGCCCTTAGTATTTTCTCCTTTATTTCAACCCGAGTAAATCTGACAATTATGTGTCTTGGGGTTGGTCTTCTTGAGGAATATCTTTGTGGGGTTCTCTGTATTGACTGGAGTTGAGTATTGTTGTGGCTTGCTAGTTTAGGAAAATTTTCATGGACAACATCCTGAAAAATATTTTCCAGCTTGGATTCATTCTCGTCATCACTTTCAGGTATACCTATTAAGCGTAAATTAGGTCTTTTCACATAGTCCCATATTTCCTGGAGATTTTGCTCATTTCTTTTTATCCTTTTTTCTCTGATCTTATCTTCTCGTTTCATTTCATTAAGTTGGTCTTCAGCCTCTAATATCCTTTCTTCTGCTTGATCAATTTGACTGTTAAGACGTGCATACTTCACAGATTTCTCGTATTGTGTTTTTCAGCTCCATTAATTCATTTATATTCCTCTCTAAATTGTCCATTCTTGTTAGCATTTTGTCAAACCTTTTTTCAAAGTTATTGGTTTCTTTGCATTGGGTTAGAACATATTTTTTTTAGCTCACAGAAGTTTCTTATTAGCCACCTTCTGAAGCCTGACTCTGATAATTCTTCGCAGTCGTTTTCCATCAGGCCTTGTTCCATTACTAATGAGGAACTAGCATCCTCTGTAGAGGGAGAGACATTCTGATTTTGAGTGTTGTCAGTTTTTTTACAGTGGCTTCTTGGCATCTTTATGGTTTTATCCACCTATCGTCTCTGTAATTACCAACTTTCAAGTTAAGTCTCTGAGTGTACTTCCAGCTTGTTAATTCCCAGCTCCAGAATCTAAGTAATTTTCATTGTGAGGA
The DNA here is from genome assembly GCA_004027715.1 of Plecturocebus donacophilus. Taxonomy (NCBI): domain Eukaryota; kingdom Metazoa; phylum Chordata; class Mammalia; order Primates; family Pitheciidae; genus Plecturocebus; species Plecturocebus donacophilus. Next base: position 31,207 of record PVKP010000216.1, read on the forward strand.
CCCGCAATGCTAGCTAAAACAGCAGCGTTAAAATTCATGGTGCTTTTCTGCCCAGGGGTCTCTGGTCTGGCTTCTCAGTCCCTTTTTCAATCAGCTGAATGGACTGCTCTGCCTTATCAGAGCTCCAAATATCATCCAAAAGGAGACCCAGTCCCGTTTACTCTGCACCAAGAGCTGCCGGGCCGAGGCACTGGCAAAACAGCTGCGCCAGCCAAAAGGGTCACGTTGGTGACCCGTGGGGCTCCTCTGCTGGGAATGCCCTGGTCCATGGGCAGCAAAAATTTGTTGGTAAGTGTGGCGTCCACTCACTCTCTGTGCTTTCACTGGGAGCTGCAATCCCGAGCTGCTAGTAATCGGCCATCTTGGATCTCTCTCCGATCAATGGGTCTTATATTTCATCCAGCTTGCCCTTCTGTGTCTTTTAATTGGGGCATTTAGCCGATTAGCATTACATAAGATTAATACTCTTATGAGTGAATTTGATCCTGTCATGATAATGCTGGCTCGTTAATTTTGCAGACTTTTTAATGTAGTTGCTTCACAGTGTTGTTGGTCTGGGTACTTCAGTGTACTTTTGTTGGGGCTGGTAATAGCTTTTCCTTTCCATATTTAATGCTTCCTTTAGGAAATCTTGCAAGTCTGGCCTGGTGGTGACAAAATCCCTCAGCATTTGCTTGGCTGAAAAGGATTTTATTTCTATTTTGCTTATGAAGCTTACTTTGGCCAGATAGGAAATTCTGGGTTGGAAATTCTTATTCTTAAGAATGTTGAATATTGGCACCCAATTTCTTCTGGCTCGTAGCACTTCCACAGACATGTTCACTGTCAGCCCAATGGGCTTCCCTTTGTAAATGACCTGGCCTTTGTCTCTGGATACCCTTAACATTATCCCTTCATTTCAACCTTGGAGAATCTGATGAGTATGTGTCGTGGGGCTGATCTTCTCATGGAGTGTCTTATTGGGGTTCTCTGGATTTCCTGAATCTGAATGTTGGCCTGCCTGTCTTGCTAGGTTGAAGAAGTTCTCCTGGATGATGTTTAGAAGTGTTTTTTCCAACTCAGCTCCATTCTCCCCTTCTCTTTCAAGTACTCCAATCAGTCATAGGTTCAGTCTTTTTACATAATCCCATCGTTCTTAGAGGTTTTGTTTATTCTTTTTCATTCTCTTTTCTCTAATCTTGTCTGCCTGCCTTATTTCAGCAAGATAATCTTCAAGCTCTGATATTCTATCTTCTGCTTGGTCAATTTGGCTACTGATACTTGAGTTTGCCTCTAGTGCTGTGTTTTTCGGCTCCATCAGGTAATTTATGTTCCTCTCTAAACTGATTATTCTAGTTAACAGCTCCTATAATCTTTTCTTATGGTTATTAGCTTCTTTGCTTTGGGACAGAACATAACCCTTTAGCTCAGTGAAGTTCATTATCACCCACTTTCTGAAGCCTACTTCTGTTAGTTCATCCATCTCAGCTTCAGCCCAGTTCTGTGCTCTTGCTGGAGAGGTGTTGCAATTATTTGGAGGAGAAGAGGCGTTCTGTTTTTTGGAATTTTCAGTGTTTTTGCATTTTTTTCCTCATCTTTATGGATTTATCTACCTTGGATCTTTGTGGCTGTTGACCTTTGGATGGGGTTTTTGTGTGGTCTTTTTTGTTGATGATGTTGTTGTTGTTGCTGCTTTCTGTTTGTTTTTCTTCTAACAATCAGGTCCCTCTTTTGCAGGTCTGCTGTAGTTTTCTGGGGGTCCACTCCAGACCCTGTTCACCTGGGTATTGCCAGTGGAGGTTGCAGAACAGCAGAGATTGCTGCCTGCTCCTTCCCCTGGAGGATTTGTCCCAAAGAGGCACCAACCTAATGCCAGCTGGAACTCTTCTGTAAGAGGTGTCTGATGACCTCTGTTGGGAGGTCTCACTCAGTCAGGAGGCACAGGATCAGGGACCCCCTTAAGGAAGCAATCTGGCTGCCCCTTTGTGGAGCTAGTGCACTGTGCTGGGGGAATCCCCCTCGTCCAGATTGCCTGGACTCTTCAGAGCCAGTAGGCAGGAAAGATTAAGTCCACTGAATCTGAGACCACAGTCACCCCTGCCCCTAGGTTCTCTGTCCTAGGGAGAGTTCTGTCCGTAAACCCCAGGCTGGAGTTGCTGGAATTCCTGCAGGGAGGCCCTGCCCAGTAAAGAGGGATGGATCCCGGTCCCACCTAGAGGAGTCTGACCACAATCTGCCACAGCTGCTGTGTTGCACTGTGGGGAATACGGCCCGGTCCAAACTGCCCAGCCTCCCTAGCACTGGGAGGCGAAAACCATGGACTAGAGTTGCAGTAATTGTGGTTGCCCCTCCTCCCAGGAACTGGTCATTTTAGGCAGACTCCAGGATGGTGTGCTGGCCAGTGGGGATTCCAAGCTGGTGAGTCTTAGCTTGCAGGGATCCATGGGAGTAAGACCCACTGAGCAAGGCTGCTTGGCTCCCTGGCTTCAGCCCCCTTTCCACAGAAGTGGATGGGTCTCCTGCCTCTCTGGAGTTCCAGAAGCTGCTGGATTATGTAAAACCTCCTGCAGCTCAGTGTCTACCCAAACTGGAGCCACCAGCTGGAGCAGCTGCCGTGGGTCTGCCCAGTTTTGTGCTTGGGACCCAAGGCCCTGGTGGTGTAGTGTCACAGGGAACCTGCTGATCCACAGGCTGCAAAAATCCATGGGAAAAGCATAGTGCCCCGGGTGGGCAGCCCAATCCCTCACTGCCTCCCTTGGTTGGTGGAAGGAGGTCCCTTGGCCCCACCCAGTTTCCGGGTGAACCATCACCCCACCCTGTTTTTCCTTGCTCTTTATGGGTCGCACCAACCACTTTGTTAGTCCCAGTGAAAGAATCAGTTGGAAATGCAGAAATCATTCACCTTTTGCATTCATCTAGATGAGAGCTGCAAACAGGTGCTGTATATACTTAGCCATCAGCTTCCACTTATAAGGGAGCATATGTGGTATTTGGTGTTCTGTTTCTGCATTAGTTTGCTAAGGATAATGGCCTCCATCTCCATCCATGTTCCTGTAAAGGACATGATCTCATTCTTTTGGTGGCTGCATAGTATTCCATGGTGTTTATATACCACAGTTTCTTTATTCAGCCTAGCATTAATGAGCATTTAGGTTGATTTCATGTTTCTGTAATTGTGAATAGTGCTACAATGAACATATGTGTGCATGTGTCTTTATAATAGAATGATTCTTATTTCATTGGGTATATATTCAGTAATGGGATCGCTGGATCAAATGGTATATCTGCTTCACATTCTTTGAGGAATCACCATATGGTCCTCCACAATAATAGAATTTATTTACAATCCCACCAACAGTGTATAAACATTCCTTTTTGTCTGCATCCTAGCCAGCATCTGTTATTTTTGACTTAACAATAGCCATTCTGACTAGTATAATATCTCATTGTGGTTTTGATTTTCATTTTTCTAATGATCAGTGACATTGAGCTTTTTTCATGTGTTTGTTGGCTATGTGTGTGTCTTCTTTTGAGAAATGTCTGTTCATATCCTTTGCCCACTTTTCAGTGGGGTTTTTTGTTTTTTTTTTCTTGTAAATTAGCTTAAATTTCTTCTAGATTCTGGATATTAGATCTTTGTCAGATGCATAGTTTGCAAAAATTTTCTCCCACTCTGTAGATTGTCTATTCACTCTGTTGATAGTTTTCTTTGCTGTGCAGAAGCTGTTAAGTTTAATTATATTTTATTTGTCAATTTTTGCTTTTGTTGCAATTGCTTTTTGGGTCTTTATCATGAAATCTTTGCCTGTTCCAATGTCTAGAATAGTATTGCCTAGGTTGTCTTCCAGAGTTTTTACAGTTTTAGGTTTTACATTTAAGCCTTTAATACATCGTGAGTCAGTTTTTGTGCATGGTAGAAGAAAGAGGTCCAGTTTCAATCTTCTGCATATGGCTAGTCAGTTATCCCACCACCATTTATTAAATAAGGAATCCTTTCCTCATTGCTTGTTTTTGTCAAGTGTGTCAAAGATCAGATTGCTATAGGTGTGCAGTCTTATTTCTCAGTTCTCTATTCTGTTCCATTGGTTTATGTGCCTGTTTTTGTACCAGTACCATGCTGTTTTGGTTACAGTAGCTTTGTAGTATAGTTTGAGGTCAGGTAGCATGATGCCTCCAGGTTTGTTCTTACTGTTTAGGGTTGCTTTGGCTATTTGGGCTCTTTTTTTGGTTGCATACAAATTTTTAGAAAGTTTTCTCTAGTTCTGTGAAGAATATCAATGGTACTTTAAAGGAATAGCATCAAACCTATAAATTCCTTTGGGCAGTATGGCCATTTTAATGATACTGATTCTTTCTATTCATGAGCATGAAACATTTTTCCATTTGTTAGTGTCATCTCTGATTTCTGTGATCAGTGATTTGTAGTTGTCATTGTAGAGATCTTTCACCTACATGGTTAGCTGTATTCCTAGGTACTGTATTCTTCTTGTGGCATTTGTGAATGGGATTGCATTCTGATTTGGCTCTCTGCTTGTCTGTTGTTTGTGTATAGGAATGCCTGTGATTTATGCACATTGATTTTGTATCCCAAGACTTTGCTGAAGTTGTTTATCAGCCTAAGGAGCTGGCAGGCTGAGTCTATGAGGTTTTCTATATATAGAATCATGTTGTCTGCAAAGATAGTTTGACTTCCTCTCTCTTCCTATTTGGATGCCATTAAATTCTTTCGCTTGCCTGATTACCTTGGCCATAACTTCCAGTACTATGTTGAATAGGAGTGGTAAGAGAAGGAATCCTTTTCTTGTGCCTGTTTTCAAGGGGAATGCTTCCAGCTTTTGCCCATTCAATATCATATTGGCTGTGGATTTTTATAGATAGATCTTCTTATTTTGAGGTATGTTCCTTCAATACTTAGTTTATTGAGAATTTTTAACATGAAGCAGTGTTAAATTGTATTGAAAGCCTTTTCTGCATCTATTGAGATAATTATGTGGTTTTTGTCTTCAGCTCTGTTTATATGATTAATCACATTTATTGATTTGTGTATGTTGGACCAACCTTACATCCCAGGGATAAAACCTACTTGATCATGGTAGATAAGCTTTTGAATGTGCTGCTGGATTTGGTTTGCCAGTATTTTGTTGAGGATTATTTACATTGGTGTTCATCAAAGATATTGGCCTGTTTTCTTTTTCTGTGTGTCTCTGTCAGCTTTTGATATCAGAATGATAGTAGCATCATAGAATGAGTTAGGGAGTCATAGAATGAGTTAGGGAGGAGTCCTCATCCTCATTTTTTTTTTTTTTGGCATAGTTTCTGTAAGAATGGTACTAGCTCTTCTTTGTATATCTGGTAGAATTTAGCTATGAATCCATCTGGTCCTGAGTTTCTGGGATTTTTCGTTGGTAGGCTATTTATTACTGCCTCAATTTCAGCACTTGTTATTGGTCTGTTCAGGGATTTTTTATTCCTGGTTCAGTCTTGGAAGGGTGCATGTGTCCAGGAATTTATTCATTTTTTCTAGATTTTCTAGTTTATGTGTGCAGAAGTGTTCGTACTATTCTCTGCTGGCTGTTTGTATCTCTGTGGGGTCAGTGGTAATATACCCTTATCATTTCTGATTGTATTTATTTGAATCTTCTCTCTTTGCTTCTTTATTATTTTCTTCTTTATTAGTCTGGTTAATTTTTTTTCAGAGAACCAGCTCCTGGATTCATTGATATTTTGAATGGTTTTTGGTGTCTCTCTATTTCCTTCAGTTCAGCCCTGATTTTGCTTATCTCTTGTCTTCTGCTAGTTTTGGGATATGTTTGCTCTTGTTTTTCTAGTTTTGTTAGTTGTTACATTAGGTTGTTAATTTGAGATCCTTCTAACTTTTTTATGTGGGCATTTAGTACTATGAATTTCCCTCTTAACACTATCTTAGCTGTGTCTCAGAGATTTGTGTATCTTGTATCTTTGTTTTCATTAGTTTCAAAAAACTTTATTTCTGCCTAATTTCATTAATACCCAAAATTCATTCAGAAGCTGGTTATCCAATTTCCATGTAATTGTATGCTTTTAAGTGAATTTCTTAGTCTTAATTTCTAATTTGATTGTGCTATGGTCCAAGAGATTTTTTTGTTATGATTTCAGTTATTCTGCATTTGCTGAGGAGGGTTTCACTTCCAATTATGTGATCAAATTTTACAGTATGTTCCATGTGACAATGAGAATTTATATTCCATTGTTTTTGGATGGATGGTTCTGTAGATAACTAGAGATCCATTTGATCCAGTGCTATGTTCAGGTCCTGAATATGTTTGTTAATTTTCTGTCTTGATAATCTGTCTAATATTGTCAGTGGGATGTTCAATTTTCCCACTATTATTGTGTGGGAGTCTAGGTCTCTTTGAAAGTCTCTAAGAACTTTTTTTTTAATGAATCTGGGTGCTCCTGTGTTAGGTGCATATGTATTTAGGATAGTTAGATCTTCTTGTTGAATTGAACCCTTCACCATTATATAATGTCTTTTTTGATCTTTTTTTTAATCTTTGTTGCTTTGAAGTCTGTTTTGTCTGAAATTAGGGTGGCAAACTTTGCTTTTTTTCCTGTTTTTCATTTGCTTGGTAGATTCTCCTGCATTCTGTTATTTTAAGCCTATGGGTGTCTTATGTGTGAGATAGGTCTCTTGAAGACAGCATACCATTGGACCTTGCTTTTTTAACCAACTTGTCACTCTGTGTCTTTTAAATGGGCCATTTATCCCCATTTACATTCAAGATGAGTATTGATATGAGTCGATTTGATCCTGTCATTGTGTTGTTAGCTGGTTATTATGTTGGCTTATGTGGTTGCTTTATACTGACACTGGTCCTGTGTGTTTAAGCGTGTTTTTGTATTAGCTGGTAGTGGTTTTTGTTGTTGTTGTGTTTGTTTTTCTTTTTTCTATTTTTAGTGTTCCTTTCAAGATCTCTTGTAAAGAATGTCTGGTGGTAACAAACTCTCTCAACATTTGCTTATCTGAGAAGCATCTTATTTGTCCTTCGCACAAAAAGCTAAGTTTGGCTGGATATTAAATTCTTGGTTGAAGGCTTATTTCTTTAAGAATATTGAATATAGGCCCCCAATCTCTTCTGGCTTATAGAATTTCAGCTGAGAGGTTATTTATTACTTAAATGAACTGTTATTTTCCTGGTGCTATGATAGGTGCAAGGCATACAACAATGAAGAAGAGAGTTGTAGCATCTGCTTTAAGGAGCTTCGGGGTTGATGAGGAGGATAAACAATAATGTCTTGCTGGCAGAAGTACCTATTCGTGTGCATGTGCATGTGCATGTGTGTGTCTGTGTGTGTGTGTGTGTATATGTGTGCTTGCATGTTAGCATGTGCATCAAGTAGGTGAGGAATGGAAAGAAAAATTGAGGGGATGAAAGGGGTGTCAGGGAAGGCCCCCAAGGAAGGACTGAAGGAAAGAAAGAGAGGCACAAAGAGGAAGTAGGGAATGGAGAGTTGGATATTTTTTACAGTCTAGTTAATAGTATATATGAAAACCCAAAGTTGGGAACAAGAGATGAAGCAAGGCATATTGGAAGAGCCAAAAGAAGCCCAGGCTGAAGTGGTAGGTAGAAGGCCTTAGGTACTACACTAAGAATGTTGGACTTCCCCAGAGTGGGAACTCAGAACGGCACATCAGAGAAGGTGGTACTATTGATACAACAGGTCTTGAAAAATGATGACAAAATCAGTATACTGTAATTCAACATAATGAATTAGACCCAAGATCACAAAGTCAAGAATCTATCTTGGGAAGAGCTTCCACAGACTCTGTCCCTTGGTGCCTTGGTTTCTCCAACCAAAATGGAGCAGGTGTCAACTAGTCCCTTGTTGAGAGAGCACTTTGCTTGACACACATAAGTTTCATTGCCTTAGATCCATAAAGCAGCTTACACCAAAAGAAAAACATCATATTATATTGCTAATATATTACAAGAGATTATAAGCTCCAGGTATAAACATCAATTTTGCTCAGTTAATAGTCTCTAAATAATATACATTAAAATTAGCTGAATAAAGGTTGAACACTGAGCCACAATTCTTAAGATCCTATCTCTTAGTTGAAGAGGGAGTTGTAAGGAAGGTCTGTGTCTGGCATAGAAGATTCATTGTAATATAAAATACATTTGCCTTCTAGCTCCTTGAGGTGTAATGCTCTCTTTCATATGATTTCTTGAGTTCTTTCAGTATCGTCTTTTGAAGGATATGTTATTCATCTGTGATTCTCAATCAGGTTCTGACAAATGCCGATGGAAGAAAGGTGCCCATCTTTCTTCCAGTTATAACTTCCAGGTTCTCTCAGTTATAACCACTGGATTATAACACAAAGCTCTTTCTGTTATAACGTGGTCAGTACCATCCTGGTTAGCACCTAATTAGACTCTAAATGCTCTATTTCTATTGCTTTTGACTTTTTAACCACACATCATACTTATAACTGCTATAGGCTTGGATGCTTCACTATGCCCAGAATGATACTCCTAGATTAAATTCATGAGCTCCCATGTCTAAATCACTGAACCCCCCTCTTAAGAGTAGTCTGCTTACTGCTGCTTCCTGGTCACATGATCATGAAAGGCAAGCAAAACTGGAGCTGGATAGATATTTCCAAGTCCAGCTGAAATTGAGAAAAATAAATTTTTATAGTGATCACAACTGTGAATTGGCAGAAATCATTTCCAACAACAAGCTGGTACAGACTTTTACCTTTCAGGAAGGATTATGCCCATCATAGCCTTTAAGTTTCATAGATGAAAAAAAAATTGGTAAATGAATCAATCCCTTTGCTACATCTCCAACAAATTAATTGACCATTTAACAATAGATTCTGATAAAAAACTTTGCACTGAGTGAATTCTTGCTTTCACACCAGATGATAAGCTTAGTCAGCATTTTGCTATATTGGATAAAAAGTATATTTAAATACTGTATTTCTGATGATCAGTTTGAAAAAGACAACTTAAGCTTTTGCTAATTATTCTTCCTTGCCATAGGCCCTGGTTTTTCTTTTCTTTTCTTTTCTTTTTTTTGAGATAGAGTCTTGCTCTGTCACCCAGGCTGGAGTGCAGTGGTACAATCTCGGCTCACTGCAACCTCTGCCTCCCAGGTTCAAGTGATTCTCCTGCCTCAGCCTCCCAAGTAGCTGGGACAACAGGAACCCGCCATCACACCCAGCTAATTTTTGTATTTTTAGTACAGACAGGGTTTTATGATATTAGCCAGACTGGTCTTGAACTCTGACCTTGTGATCCTCCCACTTCAGCCTCCCAAAGTGCTGAAATTACAGGTGTGAGCCACCGCACCCATCCGGTTTTTATTTATAACAGAATCAGAGGAAATGTTTGCCCATTTCATTACCTACTATGAATTCAAATGAAATCTTTTGCAAAGTATGTGTTTTCATAACTCTAGTTTCAGGAGATGCTCTCTGAAAAAGTTCAATGAAAAAGAAATTTCATGGTCAGAGATTTTAGGGAAAGATTACAAATTATGTCACTTCTTGCACATTTACAATAGACATTAGCACAGTAAAGCCACTGAGAAGTCCTACAATGAAGAAACCTATGTAATTTTATTTCACTCACAGACTCCTCAAACTATCTGACCTCAAAAGCTTGTTTTCAAATAGCACCTATTAACACCCTGTGGAACAGTGGTCCATTGAATGTCCTCAGAAAGGGTGCATTAGAGCCAGGGGACATCTAACAAGGCCAAGATGTTTTCCAACCCTCAACTTACTAAATAACTGCCATACTTTAATTGCATTTATCCAAGTACCTAAATATTAATTCACTTTAAAAGTATACATTTTAACATCAACTATCTTACTGTAAAATCATAGTCATTGAATACAACCACTGTATCAACACAGTATCTGCCCTTTAAGAACTGCTAGTATTTTGGGAAAGAAAAGATATATTTCATTAAACGGAAGTTGTGCAGAAAAGCCACATGTGATTACGTAAAAATTAGTGGGGCAGAATTAAACATTCTTAGAGTTGAAAGGAGGAGGGCAGTTGAATGCACATTATCCACTTTTAGAGACAATGGCAAATACATACACACCCTTTGTTCCCTTCTGCCTGTCATTTTTCCTTCCTTTCCCAGAGACACTCAGAATGCAAAATGTGTTATTTGTTCTGTGCCCACAGCTTTGGCAAGTTGGGATCCCTACATTGTTAAGCCAAAAGGCGTCCAATAATAGAATTTATTGTCAGGAAGTCATAGATCTTAGGTCGGGGTTAGAAGAAAACTCTCACCCCCATCTAAGCCACCACATCTGTGCCTGGCCCCAGTGGTCTCCTTGCTGCCACCGTGGCCCCCTCATACAAGGTTCCCCAGGCAGCAGTCAGAGTGACTCTTTTCAAATGTAAATTCAACCCAGTCTTTTTTCCAGTGGCTTCTCATCACAAGTAAAATAAAGCCCAAATTCCCACCACAGGCTACAAAACCCTGCAGTGATCTAGCCCCTGGCTGCCTCTTGCACCTACCTCCTGCCACACTCCTCCCTCGCAGAACTCCAACCCCCGTGAGCGTTTCCTGCTTCTCCCTCGAAGGCCTGCACACCTGTTGCCCCTTCTCCGCTGTGGTATTTCTCCTCACTTCGTCAGGTCTCTGCCCAAATGTCGTCCCCTCAGAAAACCCATCCCTTGACCCCTTATCTAAAATAACGCCCTTATTCCCCACCTCACTTCCACTTAATCCTTCATCCTCTTCATTTTTCTGAAACAGGCGTATTGCTTTTTAAAAGATATTTATGCATTTACTTGTTGATCTCCTTGAGGGAGGGGACATGATTCTGTTTTGTTCAATGTTGCAGTTCACGGTGCCTGGTACACATGAGGCATTTCATAAATATTTGTTGAATGAGTTAGCTGATCAATGAATGATTGGATGAATAAATTTACAGTAGAATATACATGCACAGAAAAGCAGGATATATGCTGAAGAATATCTGAATAAATTAGAAAATATGCACCTTCTTATAAAAATCCAGCAGGTGAGTAACTTTTGTGGTGGCACAGGAATTCCAAGAACTTCCTCTGAAGAAAGTCACTTACAGCTGGACAGGCTTCGCATAATTCACTCAGCGTTTTTGTGTCACCAGTTCTCTTAACTGAAAATGGAGAACCATAATAACTACCTTGCAGGATTATTGTGAGAATTAAATAAGATAATGTATATAAACTTCATAGGCCAACTGCCTTCCACAGTGGATGGTCATTTTTATTAATTCCCAAAAGCTTCTTTTATAGAATTTCCTTAAATAGAAAGGTGCCTTTCATAAATTCAAAGTGAAGGCCTTTGGCCTGCTAATAGAAGAGAAAAATATTTAGTTATTCATGAAACACATGGTAAGTATGAAGCAAATAATTTTTTTAGATTATTGTTTTGAGCTATATATCTAGACCATGAGACCCCTCAGCATTCTGAGGATATGGATGCATGATACATCACGTATTCACTAATGTTTTTAACTTCCAGGGGACCTCTTAACTTATCAGGAGAAAGCTACACGAAGAGTTTAAACAAGAAAACCCTTTGGTTTTGAAATGATTTAAGAACTCCAAAGAAGTTGCAAAAACAGTATAGATTCCACATAACCTACACCCAACTTCCACCAATGATATAGTGCACAACCATAGCAGAATGTCAACACCAGAAAATTAACACTGGTCCAATTCTATTAACTTACATACAAAACTTATTTGAATGTTTATGAAGGATCTTTTCTAATCTTAGAGTTGGGAGCTAATTGGGATCCTATCTTGGCTCCATTCATCAGGCAAATGAGACAAACTTACAAAGCTATAATTTATATAATTATTTTCCTTTTCAAATAACTTTAGAATTTAAGAAGCTGTTCATTTCTACCTACCTAGAAGTCTGGTCTACCCATTCTGTAAAACACAAAGCCCTTCACAGTTCTAAAGAGATGTGGACGAGAGAAGCCCTGATTTTAACCTCTAAGTTCAAGGCCCTTATTTCCCTGAAAAGCTGATTCCTCCTTTTCCTGTCAGTTCTAGACATTGCTGTGCATTTGTGTTGAAAGGGCAATAAAGCTTTGGCAGGACCAAAATTCAACAAGCACTTTGACTCCAGCTAGAGGAGGATTAAGGCAGAGATGTATGGGAGAATCAAATGCGGAAAGAGAGGAGCCATCCTCATTCCCAGAGAGGGCCTGAAGGTCCTGTGAGAGGCGTCCTTACATGTGTGCCCTCCGCCTCTGCAAGTGCAGAAGGCACCTGCAGCCAGGCTGGTTACACACAGAAGGGCACCTGCCAGTTGTTCCTCACCCAGGCAATATTCTCCTTGCTGCAAAACCTCCCCACTTACCACTTCTTCCAGCTCTGAATGTGACAAATTAGCATTGAGTGAAATTCATTAATTTGATGTAACAAAAAGATATATAAACATATTCTTTAAAAAACATCTAAAAATAATGTGGCACATATACCCCATGGAATACTATGCAGCCATAAAAAAAGATGAGTTCATGTCCTTTGCAGGGACACGGATGAAGCTGGAAATCATCATTCTCAGCAAACTGACACAGAAGAGAAAACCAAACACTGCATGTTCTCACTTGTAAGTGGGTGTTGAGCAATGAGAACACATGGACAGAGTGGGGAACAACACACACCAGAACCTGTCGTGGGTGGGGGGTAGGGGCATTAGGAGAAATACCTAATGTAGATGACTGGGGGATAGATGCAGCAAACCACCATGGCACGTGTATATGTATGTAACAAACCTGCACATTCTGCACATGTACCCCAGAACTTAAAGTATAATTTAAAAAATACTAACACAAAATCAGCTATAGGTGAGGTATTGGCATTTTTTCTGTTCGTTAACTGAAGGCTTCTGTTTTCCTCTTTTGTGTAACCCCACCCTGCAGGGTGGTCCACTTGGACTAATGAAATACGGCTTTAAATGTATCAGAATGGAGATGACTCACGCTCCATAATGAGTGTGCCTCAGGACTGAGAACAGAGCTTTTGGTGTCGGGACCATCCAGGTTTAACTTTTGATACTTTACAAGATTTTTCCAAAAGTGTGAATATCTTGTTCCAGAGAATAAAATAGATTGACTGTGGCAAAGTTACATCAAAGTCTGTCTCTTTTCCCTTAATTCATGTTGTAATGAAAACGTATAGGAAACATGATTTTGAATCCTAACTCCGCAATTTACTGAATGTTTGAATTTGGGCAAGTCATACCCTCAGTTTCCTCATCCATACAATGGGTAATATGGTGTAATACTATCTACTGGGTTTGTTTGGTGAATCAAAGAAGGTCGTAAATATGAAAGTCCTTTGCAAATAAAAGAATTTTGCAGGTATGTTATCATGGCTATGTCACCTGGAGGAAGCATAGAATCAAAAATCCCATTTAAATTCATTAGAACATTTTAATAGAAAACTTTCAATGTCGTACTAATGAAATGATTTGATAGATAAGCTCTTTCTTTCCTTCCGCTTTTTCTCTTTCTTTCTTTTCTTTTCAGCTAGGGAATAAGAGTATATAAAGAAGAGATAGAAACTATTTTTCTTCATCAAGTTCTTCTTAAGCAATCTTCATAAAGTTTATAAGATATGCAGTGTACTTTTTCTCCTCATGAATATTCTCCACAAAACTGTGCCCTGGGTCTTGCCATTGTGGAAAATCTGGAGGAAAATCCTAAAGCCAGTCTGCAAGAGAGTGTTCATAAGTCTTCATGGTAATGAGAAAAATAAGCACAACTTGGTGAGCTAAATTAATTAAATTTACATGACTGTCATTTACCCTGAGATTATGTCCTTCCTGCCTTATTCAGTGTAAAAATCCCCTTCTCTTCTGAGATGATGGTGATAGCGGATGGCAACTGTTTTGTTTGTTTTCAATGCCCTCACTCTGCAAAATAAGAAGTTGGCTCCCCTATGTCAGGCCCCAATTATTTTTTGAAATTGGACTGGCCCATGACATGCCAATCTCTGGGAACCCTTGGCCTGGAAGGTTAATTGGAGATGGCAGGGATGGCGGTGGGGAAGCTAGTTCAGCTGCCTGTGCTTTGCCCCCATCCCCAGGGCCGGCGGGGCCCACTGCCCCACATCCGGGCTGCCGCCAGTCCCTGGCTGTGTATCTGCGTCCCAGCCCCCCGGCTCCTCATCCCCGTCCGCTTCGTTCACCCAGCCTCTGCTGGCTGGCGTCATCCTTCTAGACACAGCTTCATAAGTTTGCCATGTGCAGTGACCCCGTGTTGACACCGAGCCATGATACAAACTATGGGATTGTAATGAATCTCTAATTACCCACAGTACCTCAGAGAGTCATCAGCCCTGCTGCTCAGCTATGTTCCTCACCAATTTGGTCATCACCACGCATTCAGACTGCAGCCAAGCTCTCTGCCTGGAAGCTGGGAGCCCCCACAGTCTCAGCCAAATGAGGCTGGCTCCACAGGCTTCTGGGAATGACAGGATGATTTGCTCCCTTGTTATGAATCAGAGAGGGCGTCTGCACATGAATCATTCAGCTCTGCATGGGGACCCTGTTCTCAACTTTTATTTATCCTAGTAGGTCGGTTGAGTGGATGCTCAGGAACCTGGGGTAACTGCCCTTGGGTGAGGTGAAGGCAGGGTAAACATTTTTAATTTTGTGGGATGACTCTGAAATCCCACTTCTTAACCTAAACCAAAAAGGGACATGATACCTTGTCTAAGTTTGATAAAGTGACAAGCAGCAGATTTTTATTTTCCAATAGAAAATGTCGTATCTTACCAGTGGGGGAAAATAGCTTCAGAAAAACGACAATAATAATATCATCCCTCCCCCTCTATGTACTAGAAATTACACTAGAGGCTGTGTATACATTATATCTAATCTAGACTAAGACAAAAACACAGCCAACCAACAATGAAGACATTTTACAGGCAAGAAAACAGGCTTGGCATGGTGAAGTAACGTGTTCAACTCACACCGCTCGAAAGCAGCAATTTGTCTTGTTCCAAGACACGGGATTTCTGGGAATATTTAAAACTGGAACTTAAGAGAGATCACTGGTCTTAAAAGGAGCATGGTTTTTAAACTTACTATCAGATCCCAGTTGAAAAAATTACTCCTGGTTTTCAAAACAAGTCATAGAATTTATTTTTTTTTTAAAGACTAAGATAATCACCATGAAAATACTGACATGAAAAAAAATAGTAAAACACTCAAGAAAGTGCTCAACTAAGCCAAGAAGCATTTCAATTCAAATATCTCTGGTACGAGCATTAACTGTTCTTTTCAATATTCAAATGTTCCCTTGCATAAGGCAGGTGCTGGGGAAATAAAAGTGCATTAGACACTCTCCACCTTCAAGGTGCTCAGAGAGCATTATTGATGTTGTTCTTATTGCCCACACAATATAGTATAATTTTAAGTTATACTGATAAAGTACCACATTTGACATTTTTTAGAGCAGATTACTAACTAATATTTCTCCGTTTTTTTTAAAAACCAAGGCTTACAAAAGCATGAACGATGTCAGACTGTTCAACTTGTGTGGATTGAGGATGCCTATGGCCACTTGATATTCAGGTTACACCCAAGCAATGTGAAAAACATTTTTCAAGGAATAAATGTATGTATTCCAAGGTTGTGTTTCAAAACAGAAACGAATGAGCCGTTGGAAGTGGTCATGTAACTGTGTTTCTCAAGCCAGTCTGTTTTCCGAGCGTCAGGACATGGTTTTGGTCCAGAGACTCCTTGCAATCCAATTAGTTCCTCAAATTTGCAAGTAATTTGTACTTTCTGTTGTGCAATAAAGCTTTGTGATTAAGACGGTACTACTCTGTTCTTGAGACTTACAGCCTTCTGCTACCACCTAGAACAGATAATAGAAAGTAACTTTACTCCTACGGAGCATTTTTTATAATTAAAATGTACAGTTCCTAAATCCAGAGTCTGAATCATGCCATCTCTCACCTCACCAATAAATGAATACGAAGTTTTAGCTGGAAGGGAATTTGGAGATGAACGTGTTCCTTTTACAGATGAAGAGACTAATGCACAGAGAAGTGAGGAGACTTCAAAGACAAACTGGAAAAACCCGGCATGCAGGATGCTAATGGAATATAAATATGTTCTACCTGGGGTGAGAAGTCTGCGTTACTCTAGTTTTGAAGGTTTGCTCCCACTGTGGTGTTTCCCAAGTCTCTGTCAAGTCGATGGCAGTCTCATTGTTTCCCTAAACAACAGCCACTTCCCAAGAATTCTGTTAACATTTTGGAAGCATAAGTGCAAGCAACAAGACCGTTTAGGATGTGCCTGTATGAACTATGACATAAGGTTCCTAAAACCTTTCAAGCATTACAGTTAATGAGAGCTGCAACTTACTGAGTACCTTTTGGATGTAATGAATTATATACAGTGTATCACGCATTTTCACAATGCAAAATCTATTACAAATCCCATTTTACAAATAAAGAAGTAAGTGATATGCCTACAGTCGCAGAGATTGTAAGCGCCATCAGATTTCATCCACTGCCAAGGCGGGCGGATCACTTGAGGTCAGGAGTTCAAGACCAGCCTGACCAACACGGAGAAACCTGTCTTTACTAAAAATACAAACTTAATCGGGCATGGTGGTGTATGCCTATGATCCCGTGATCCCAGCTCCTCAGGAGGCTGAGGCAGGAGAACTGCTTGAGCCCAGGAGGCAGAGGTTGCAGTGAGCCAAGACGGCACCATTGCACTCCAGCCTGGGCAACAAGAGCAAAAATCGCCTCAAAAAAAAAGAAAAAATCAGAGATCAGTCTGCTCCCCTCCCCACCATCTGTGAACCCAAGCTCCAAAATAAACAGAGGAGAATATTCATGCTCCATGTTCAAAGCACATAGAATGGTTGTATCACGAATATAAGGCTGAGAGGAAGTTTTACACAAGGCATCCTCCGCTACACCTCTCTACCTGCAGGGAGTCTCATTCTGAGTCATGGTCCTCTTTGTCTAACTGCAGCCACTAAGTCAACAAAAGTATTCTTTTCTGGCTCAAGAATGAAAGACTGGAGTTATGCCTCCAATGTCCACTTCCAGATCAGCCTTAGAGGAACAAGGAGTAAGCACTGGGTAGGGATCTCTCCTGGCAAAAACATGTCTTCAATAATATTCCCTTGCCTGTTATCATTACGTTTCTACTTGGCAGTTGAAACCAAACTCCAGAAAGTGCCTATTAAAATGTACCCACACAGGCCAGCTGCAGTGGCTCCTGCCCATAACCCCAGCACGCTGGGAGCCAAGGTAGGAAAGACTGCCTGAGCCCAGGAGTTTGAGACCAGCCTAGGCAACAACATAAGACTCTGTCCCTACCAAAAATAAAAATTTAAAAAAAGATTAGCCAGGCATGATGGTGCATGATTGTGGATACTGAATAATAGTAATAAAAAAATTGTTACTGTTTCTTTGTGAAAAAAAATCCTAAAATATCGAATATACAATTTTCAAATACATTTCATTGTGGTAGATAGAATTCTTACAGTTATTTGATGTGGTTCTCAGATTTCTCACCCTCCCTTGTGATGAGATTGAGATAATCGGCCTAATTCTGGCCAATGGATCATGTAATTGACACTTTATATGATCCATCTTATTTAAAAGTTTTATAAGTACAAAACTTATAAGTGACAATTTATATGACCCATTGGCCAGAATTAGGCAGATTATCTCAATATCGCTTCTTCTATGAGGTACATTGGAGGCTGAGGTAGCAAGACTGTTTGACACCAGGAGGTTGAGGCTGCATGTTCATGCCACTGCATTCCAGCCTGGGTGACAGAGCGAGACCCTGACTCAAAAAAAATAAAATAAAATTTACACACACAGCAAACAGAGTTAAAGAGGATTGGCTGTTCCATTTTTGTTCTCTTCAGCACCCACTTGGATCTGAAGAAGGGCGATAATGCAACTACATTGTTAAAGAAGTCAGGTAACTGTTGAGAACAAGGCAGCAACAGAAACCAGCCAATAGAATAGATGTGGGTGGATTTTTCCCAATCATACTTATTAAAAGGACCACTTAAGTTACAAAGAGAATTGACTAAAGAGGGACAGAGTGGCAATAAGAAAGCAAAATAGTACAGACTGCAAGGTCAGGTAAAAGATGATGGTATTCTGGAGCAAAACAGAAAATAGTAATAGAGGTAAGAAATAGTACTATTTAAAATGCATTTTGAAGGATGAACTCAAAGTTGGGACTGGTGAATAGAGATGAATATTTGAGTAGAACCAACCAAAATTTTAGTTTTGAACATGGTAAGTTTAGTAAGCCTATTAGACATCAAAAGGCAGATTTTGAGCAGGCAGTTGGGTAGTCTACAATCTATATTCTGTAAAGGAGAGTTTGGGACTAAAGGTAACAATTTGAAAGCCATCAGGATATAGGTGGTTTTCAAAGCCATGGATTGGATTCCATCCCTCAGAATGGTGAATGCAAACAGAGAAGAGAATAAGTCCCAAGACTTTAGCCTGAAATAACTTCAATTTAGAAGCAGAAAGAATAAAGAAGGTAAAGCAAAGAAGACTAAGGAAGACAGCCATTGAGATAGGAGAAAACCCAACAGCACACATTGTCCCAAAACTAGAAGAAAATGTTTCAAGATAGTAGGAGTGTTAATTATGTTAAAATATTTCTGAGGAGAAGAATATGATAACAAGTTAAGATTTGACTGTTGAATTAGGCAACATGGGGGATATTTATGACTTTGGGAAAAAGAACTTAGTGGAGTGGTGTGAAAGATAGCTTGGCTGGGATGGTAAGGAAGCAGATAGGTAAGGGAACAGGTAAGGTGAGATAGCATCCAGTAGACAATAGCATCCAATCAATTTAGTCAAATTGCATTGGCCTACATGTCCGTTTTTTGAACTATTGTATGGAAATTTTGAGATTTAACTTCCAAGAGCCATTTTGTTTCTGCTATCTCCAGGTTCCTTGAAGGCACCTTGATATGTCCATGCTGGTACCAGATATTAGTAGTGAGGCAGGTTGTATGTATGTAGGAACAGGGGATATATGGAAACTCTCTATACTTTCTGTTCAACTTTGGTGTGAACCTAAGACTGCCACTAAAAAATAACGTGTATTTAAAATTTTTTTAAAGTATCAACAGAACTGAACGTTAGTTATTTGAAAAAATAATAAAATTAACAATTTACCAGCAAAGCCAATCAAGACACAGGAGAGAAGGAATGAATAATAATACACATGCATAACACAGGAATAAAACAAATATTACTAGATGAGAATCTAGAGAAGATAAGCAGAGGACAGAGGTGATAAAGCAGAGATTAGAGAGGTAAAAATTAAATTTCAATTAGAAAGATAAAGATAGAAATCCAGATATATGAAAATTAGTATTTTCTTAAGTTAAAATTGTGAAAACTTGGCTTGATCTCCCAAATATCTGGAATTTGAGCTTCTAGATAACCATGGGCAAAGTAAAAATTCAAAGAAATATAGAAAATATTTTGAGCTGAATGATAATGAAATTAAAAAAAATCAAAATTTATCAGATGCAGCTAAAGCAGTGCTTAGAGGAAATTTATAGCTTATATTAGAAAATAAAAAGGTTTTAAAATCTGTGATTTCAGTTTTCAAATTGGGAAGCTAGAAAAGGAAAACAAATTAAACTTGAAAAGAAGAAAGGAAATAATAAAGATTAGTGTAGAAATAAATAAAATAGAAAACAAAAGTAATAAGGAATACCAACAAAGGAAAAGTTGACTCTCTGTGGAGATTAATAAAATTGATAAACCTATAGCAAGATTAAAGAAAAAGAAAAAGTACAAAGAGAACATCAATTTAGATCCTAGAGATTTTAAAAGAACAACAAAGGAATGCTAAGAATAATTTTGTGCCAATAAATTAAACAATTTAGATAAAATGGACCATTGTTGGGACATATACAATTTACCAAAACTGATACAAGAAGAAAAAGAAAACCTGAATAGTCCCTAATCTATTTTTAAATTTGAATTTATAATTTAAAATATATTCTCACAAAGAAAATTTCAGATGCAGAGTTCATTCCCATGAAAGAAGTAATACTAATTTCATGCAAATTATTTTGAAACATAGAGATGGCTATGTGTCCCAACTCATTTTATGAAGTCAGCATAATCATGAGTGCAAAACCTGACAGACATCACACACACAAAAAATTGCAGGCAAAATATCCTCCATAAACAAACAAGCAAAAATCCTGAACAAAATAATAGCAAATCAAATCCAATAATATATAAAAGTAATAATGCATTATAACCAAAGTGAAATTTATTCCAGGAACACAGGTAGATTTAGTATTTAAAATCTATTAATATAATCTACCACATTAACAGAATAAAGAAAAAAATTAGCATTCCAAATAGATGTAGAAAAAAATACTTCATAAAAGTCAACACTCATTCATGATGCAGGCTTTCAGAAAACTAGAAATGCAAGGTAAATACTTCCATCTAATAAAATAAATCTATGAAAAAAACCTCAGCCAACATCACACTTGATGAAATTTTGAAGGCTACTTCATAAGATGGGGAATAAAGCAAAGATGTCCACTCTCACTACTTAAATTAAAAAACCACTTAAATTAAAAATCATCAGTTAAAATAAAAGCATTGCAGTGGAGTTTTGGGAATTATAATAAGGAAAAAAAGCTAAAGGAAGGAAAAGTAAAGAAAGAAATAAAACTGCCTTTATTTGTATATAACATGATCTTATGTGTAAAAAATTCAAATAAAAAAGAAACTACTATAAATAAGAAGTACCCTTAGCAAGATTGTAGGATAACAAGCCAATATACTATAATAATTCTATTTTTATGTTCTAAAAACAATAAGAAATGAAATTTTTAAAATACCATTTGCTAAAGCATCAATATTTTAATATACTTTGGAATTAATATAGCAAAATATATGAGATCTTTATACTGAAAATTAAAATTTTGCTAAGAAAAGTGGCCTAAATAGTGGAGAGATACCATTTTGAGGATTCGAGGGCCCAAAATTACCAGATGACAATAGTAATTATAATTTCAGTAGCACTAGATGGTAATATAAAATAACCTAGAATATCTATGACAATGTTATATTCAGAACAACAAAATTGGAGGCCTTACTATGATTCTAACTGAGTAAGAGAGTATGTTATTGGCATAAGAACACAATACATTGGTATGTGTTATTAGCATACATATGGACTGAACAGAATAAAAACTTCAAAGATAGACTTCCATACGGGTGGTCAATTAATTTTTATCAAAGATATCAAAACAATTCAATGAGAAAAGGAAAGTCTTTTCCACTAATAGTGCTGGAACAACATGATATCCAAGGGGAAAGAATGAACTTTGATTATCTATCTCACATCATGAAATAATAATAATTTGAGATAGGTCATAAATCTGAGTGTAACTGCTATTATTATAAATGTGATAGAACACATAGGAGAACATCCCGATAACCTTGAGGTAAGCGAAAGTTTCTTAGGATACAAAAAGTGCTAACTCAATAAATTTGATACACTGCATATCGCCAAAATTTAAAACCTCTACACATCAAAAGACATGATTAAGAAAATAAAAAGACAAGCCACAAATTGGGAAAATGTATTTGCCATTTAATTTCTAACAACGAACTTGTATATATAAGATATAAATACCAGCAAATCAATAAAGACAGCCAAATTTTAAAATGGGCAAAAGACTTTAGCAGACACTTCATAAAAGAAGATATATGAAAGAAAAATATGCCCATGAAAAGATACTTTAATTATTACTCATTAGGGACATGCAAATTAAAATCATAATCAGATATCACTACATGCACACTTGAATGGCTAAAATTTTAAAAAATTGAAATACTATATATTGGCAAAAAAGTATTACACAGGAACTCTCATACATTGCTGGTGAAATGTAAAATAGTATAATTACTTTGGAAAATTGTATGGCTATGTCTTAACCAAGTTTTGTCATTCACCTGCTCTAGGACTCAGGAATTCCACCTCTAGCTATTTATTTAAGAAAAATGAAAACATATATTCACAAAGAGATTTGTACAAAAATTTTCACAGCACTGTATTTGTAATAGCAAAAAGTAGAAATGATGGAAATGTCCATTAAAGGGAAAATAGGTAAACAAATTGTAGAATATTTATACAATGGAATACTACTTAGAAATAAGAAGAAACAAACTATTAACACTTGAAGTAATATGAAATATCAAAAAATTTTTGAGATAAAGAAACCATATATTGCATAAAAGAAAAGAGTAAATACTGCATAAGTCTATTTATACGACATTCAAGAACAAACAAGACTAATCTATGGGTTAGAAATCAGAACAGAAAATGTTTCTCTGAGGTAGAGGGCAGGATTCCTGTAAAGTGGCATGGAAGAACTTTTGCTGGGATGCAATATTCTGTATCTTTATGGATGCTGATTATGTACGTATGTACATTTGTCAAAATTCTCAATATCTGTACATTTACTACATACAAATTTTAATACATTAAAAATTAAAAATTGTAAAAGTAAGCAAAAATAACACATTCTAGAAAAGAAAGAAGTGATAAGTCTGACTCAGCTATTGAAAAGCTGAATGGTTCTAAAACAATGGGGAAAAAATGATTCTGCAGTTCAAAATCTTCCAAAAAACAAATTACCAGGCTCTTTCTGAAGAGAGAAAAACTAGGCTTTGAGATGTGTGTGATCTTGACAAGAACTGGTCAGACAAGGACAATTTTAAAAAGTTAAATTACAAGCTGAGTTCACCTTTGAACTTCAGTGTAAAAACTGAAAATGAAATGTGATCAAACCAAGTATAACAATCTTTAGAAAGATACTATTTCATGGCAGATTGAATGTAATGTGAGTTAAACACAGGAAAATCTCTTATTCTAATTTACTGTGTAAACTGGCTAAAGAAAATTCCACGTGATAATTTCTATAGATGCAAAGAAGAAGCATCTTATCTTCTAGGAACAAATGAAAAGATACTCAATTTTACTGATAATCAAGGAAATATGTTTTAAAAATGGTATGTCACTTTACATATTTTTTTTGCTCAAAATTAAAAATACCAAGGTTGACTAGAATGTGGATCAAAGGGAACATATGTCCTGCTGACAAAATGCAAATTCATACATTCATTTTTGGGGAACAATTAATGTTACTACAGAACTAGGCTCACTCTTTGACCCAGCAATTCCATTTCTAAGTATATATTGAGAAACGAAAGAATTACCATGACAATTAGAGGTAGGCTCGTGTATTGAGTTGGGTGGGAAGAGGTGGTGTGTTTCAGCCATGGGGTAAAAAACACTCCAGAGGCCGAGCGCAGTGGCTCACCCCTGTAATCCCAGCACTTTGGGAGGCCAAAGAGGGCAGATCACGAGGTCAGGAGTTTGCGACCACCTGGCCAACATGGTGAAACCCGTCTCTACTAAAAATACAAAACGTAGCCAAACATCGTGGTATGTGCCTGTAATCACAGCTACTCAGGAGGCTAAGGCAGGAGAATCGCTTAAACCCAGGAGGCAGAACAGAAGTTGCAGTGAGCTGAGATTGCCCCACTGGACTCCAGCCTGGGCAAAAAAAAGAGACTCTATCAAAAAAAAAAAAAAAAAAAAAAAAAGGGAGAGAGAGAGAGAGAGAGAGACCCCAGAGACAGTCACTGGTAATGTCTACCCAAACTCTGTCATTGGAAGAGGAAGTCTTACCTATATGATTTGGGAGTATCTGGTTTCTGGTTTGGAGATAAAGGGGACTGCTTGAATTGGATAGGTATCCCACATTGTTTTTGCCTGATTTGTTTAAATATTCAGTTAATATAAAACTCCTTGTTCTTACACTCTATGCATCAAGCAATAGTCCTGCCTATAAGAAGGGAATACCATGTAGACCTGCCTATAAGAAGGGAATACCTCAATCACCTAGGTTTTTGACAATTTCTGATTCCTGAGGGTAATTTCTTAAAAAGTTCTAAAACTGGCATCTAATTATGATTTGGATCTTCATATACTTTGATTATAGGAAGAGAATTTATGCCAATCTGAGTGATCTGTACATATTTCTCATTGAATTCCTGAAATGGACATTCTGGTTTGTATGACTCTTGTGTGCCCTGGAGTTAGTGTAAGTTTCTCCCTCAAGAGATGATGACTCCCAGCACTGACTGACAAGCATGATTTCTGGGTCTTCAACAGAATTCAGATCCAGCTGTTCCCATCTTAAGTTGACAGCACTAACTCACTTTCATCTTCCAATCGCTGTTGTTGATTCCTGCACTGATTATGTCAGTGTTTAACTAATGAAAATTAAGTTACAAATCAGAACTAAAATATAGGAAATCATTTCTAAAACTCAACAAATTTTGAAAAATTATAGTAAGTATATAAAAATTAGTATAAATAACCCTGTCTAGAAAGTCCTAGCCAGAGCAATCAGGCAAGAGAAAGAAATAAAAGGCATCTAAATAAGAAAAGAAGAAATCCAACTATCTCTCTTTGCAAAGTCCAACTATCTATCTTTGCACACAATATTATTCTATATCTAGAAAACCCCATAGTCTCTGCCCAAAGGCTCCTGGAACTGATAAATGACTTCGGGAAAGTTTCAGGATACAAAATCAATGTACAAAAATCAGTAGAATTTCTATACACCAATAACATCCCAGCTAAGAACCAAATCAAGAATGCAATACTGTTCACAATAGCCACAAAAAGTATAAAACGCCTAGGAACACAGAAATCAGGGAGGTGAAAGACCTCTACAATGAGAATTACAAAACACTGCTGAAAGAAATCAGAGACAATACAAACAAAATAGGAAAATATTTTATGCTCAAGGATAGGAAGAATTTATACTGTTAAAATGGTTATACTGCCCAAAGCAATTGACAGATCCAAATGCTATTCCTATCAAACTACCAATGATATTTTTCACAGAATTCGAAAAAACTATTCTAAAGTTCATATGAAATCAAAAAAGATCCCAAATACCAAAGCAATCTTAAGCAAAAAGAACAAAGCCAGAGGCATCACACTGAGTTAAAACTATACTATAAGGCTGCAGTAACCAAAACAGTACATGGTATTGGCACAAAAACAAACACATAGACCAATGGAACAGAAAAGAGAACTAAGAAGTAAAGCCACACTCCTACAGCCATTTGATTTTCAACAAAGTCGACAATAACAAGCAATAGCCACATGCAAAAGATTGAAACTGGATCCCTTCCTTTAACCACATGCAGAGATCAACTCAAGATGGATTAAAACTTAAATGTAAAACTATAAAACTAGAGAAACCCTAGAAAGTAACCTAGGAAGTACCACTTTGGACATGAGCCCTGGCAAAGATTTCATGATAAAGACTCCAAAAGCAATTGCAACAAAACCAAAAATTAACACATGGGACCTAATTAAACTAAAGAGCTTCTGCACAGCCAAAGAAACTGTCAACAGGGGAAACAGACAGATGCATAGTTCGTCAGATTCGTAGTTTGCAAATATTTTTTCACTACAGAATGGGAGAAAAGATTTGCAAACTATCCACCTGATAAAAGTTCTAATATTTAGAATCTATAGGAAAGTTAAACAAATTAACAAGCAAAAAGCAAATCATTCCACTAAAAAATGTGCAGTGGATATGAACAGACACTTCTCAAGAGAAGACATACATGTGGCCAACAAGCCTATGAAAAAATATTACACATCACTAATCGTTAGAGAAGTGCAAATCAAAACCATAGTGATATACCATCTCACACCAGTCAAAATGGTTATTACTAAAAAGTAAAAAATAGCACATGCTGGCAAGGAAGTGGAGGAAAGGGAACGTTTATACACTGCTGGTGGGAATGTAAATTAGTTCAGCCATTGTGGAAAGCAGTTTGAATATTTCTCAAAGAATTTTAAACTACCATTCAACTCAGCAGTCTCATTACTGGGTATATACCTAAAGGAATATAAATTGTTCTACCACAAAGACACAATTGCAGCACTTTTCACAATAGCAAAGATGTTAACTCAATCTAGATGCCCATCAGTGGTGAAAATACGGTACACATACACCATACACAATGAAATACTATACAGCCATAATAAAGAACAAAATCATGTCTTTTGTAGCAACATGAATGCAGCTGAAGGCCATTGTCCTAAGCGAATTAACATAGGAACAAAAAAAACCAAATACTACATGTTCTCATTCATAAGTGGGAGCCAGTCACTGAGCACACACAAGCAAAAAAAAAAAGGAACAATAGACATACCAGGACACACTCGAGGATGGAGGTGGGAGAAGGGTGAGAATGGGAAAACCACCTTGTCCATATGTTAGGTACTATGCTCATTACCTGGGTGATGAAATAAGCTGCACACCGAACTTCCACGACATGCAATTAATTCAACCATGAAACAAACCTGCACGCGTACTTCTTGAACCTAAAATAAAAGTTGGGGAAAAAGCTGCTGGACATAAACACAAGTACATATGTACACACAGCACCTATATTTTGAAGTCAGTTTAATTAGACAGGATTTTTTTTTAAAAGAGTTGTAAACCTAGAAAAGATAGGCATACCATGACCAAACACTAACCAGTGGAGGGACTATCTACTTGCAGATTTACCTAATGATAATTTTGCTTTAAGATGATAAAGAGCAACATAAATAAGCCATACAAAACCAGCTGAACCCATTAGGTCTTGAATATAACCGTGTTTCACAACAATCACACCTTACAACTCCTTTGGTTGACTTTTTTTTTTCATCTAACATTTTTGCCTTTCAACAAATAATGTTCACTCACTAGTGCCTCTGGCCCATTAATTCTGCTTGGCTTTCTTTGAAATTTTGGAAAAATTAGCTGAACCCATTAGGTCTTGAATATAACCATGTTTTACAACAGTCACACCTTACAACCCCTTTGGTTGACTTTTTTTTTTTCATCTAACATTTTTGCCTGTCAACGAATAATGCTCACTCATTGCTGCCTCTGGCCCATTAATGCTGCTTGGCTCTCTTTGAAATTTTGGACGACACGCTTCTGAGGTGATTGCAATATGAGTCAAGTAGAAAAAGAGGTTGTCAACAGTCCCAGTGAGGTCCTAAAGCTTGGCAGTGGGTCCCATGGAGAGCCTGGTGCTGTCATCGCATCAATCAGCCCTGGAGCACACTGTTATTATCACAACCAGTCATTCCACACTGCAATCACAACAGGAGAGAAGAAAGCCTGCTCTTCACAACTGACTGCAAGCAGCTTGATCCCTGTAACCTTGAAAAGTACAGGAATGTCACATGTAGGAGTTTCCCCGTGACACATCTGCATCTCCTTTCTTCCCACTGCATTCACCCCACTCCTTCACCCAAATCTTCATTCTTCTCAAATTGGGAGATAGTCATGAATGAGACTGTGTGAGCACAAGAATCTGGCTACAAGCCAAAAGGACAAACTAAAGGTATCACAGAGGTGAAGGAAAGGTATAATTTTGGAGTGCTACAGAAGAAAAATCCAGAGGCAGAGGCTGCTGGGGGCACCTGACAGTGTTCTTTGTGAATGAAAACGGACTGCTAGCTTCAACTAGTGATCCTTAGCAGGGCCCATTTCTGGACAAAATAAAAAAGAATGTAAAGTCTGTCTTTTTTTTTTTTTTTTTTTTTTTTTGCCACTTGCATTCCTGTCCTTCTTTCCATTCTCTTGTAAGAGTCTTTTCCCTAAGTTTCCTATGTTCCTTGGTTACCAAACTGGGTTCCCTGGTTGCCAAACTGGCCCTTGATGTTTGCTTATGTTTGAAAGAATCATCCCATACACCACACAAATATTTAAGGAACTGCTATAGTTTACTGTGATGCTTTTTCTGGAGAATTTGGATTTGAATGAAGGATAATATCACAATTCAGAGAAATAAGGCTTGACTGGTAACAGTTTTCCTCTCTTGATCCAGACTCAATTGCAGCTTACTGAGTATAGAGCTAGAAATCATTTCTTCATATGTTGGTGAGAACAGCATGTGAACCAAGTTCATTTAAAGCTAATAACAATTATAGACACAGCTGCTAGTTATTTATTAACTACTCCACTTACCAGATGCTTTTATCAGTTATCTTATTCAGCCATCACAATAACAATATTAATAGATACTATTATTCCCATTTTATTGGTAAGGAAACTGACAAGTAATTCTAAGCAATTAAGCATCAGAGCCAGTAAAAGGCCGAGCTGGACCCTGAAAGACCTGGAGCTCTCCATTACAGAACACCATCTCAAGAGGCTGAACTTCAGTTAAGTTCTAAAAACTAAAATATTCACATTTATACTGGATTTCTCTTTTCATAACTTTTATTTTAGGTTCAGGGATACACGTGCAGGTTTGTTGTAGAGGTAAACTGTATGTCACAGGGGTTTGGTATACAGATTATTTCATCACCTAGGTAATACACATAGTACCCAATAGGTATTTTTTTGATCCTCTCTCTCCTCCCATCCTTCACCCTCAAGTAGGCCCCAGTGTGTGCTGTTCCCCTCTATGTGTTCATGTGTTCTTGTTGTTTAGCTCCCACTTTTAAGTGAGAACATGCAGTATTTGGTTTTCTGTTCCTGTGTTAGTTTGCTTAGGATAATGGCCTCTAGCTCCATCCATATGCCACCAAGGACATGATTTTGTGCTTTCTAATGGCTGCGTAATGTTCCATGTTGTATGATGTATATTTGCCATATTTTCTCCATTGATGGGCATCTAGATTGAGTTAACATCTTTCCTATTGTGAAACGTGCTGCAATGAACAAACACATACATGTGTCTTTGCGGTAGAACAATTTATATTTCTTTAGGTATATACCCAGTAATGAGATTGCTGAGTCAAATGGTAGTTTAAAATTCTTTGAGCAATCTCCAAACTGCTTTCCACAATGGCCGAACTAATTTACATTCCCACCAGCAGTGTATAAGTGTTTCCTTGTCTCTGCAAACTTCCCAGCATTTGCTATTTTTTTGACTTTTTAATAATAGCCATTCTCACTAGTATGAGAGGTACCTCACTGTGGTTTTGATTTGTATTTCTGTGATGATTAGTCATGTGGAGCATTTTTTTCATATGCTTGTTGTATGTCTGCTTTTGAGAAGTGTCTGTTCATATCTTTTGCACATTGTTTTAGTGGAGCTGTTTGCTTTTCACTTGTTTATTTAAGTTTCTTATAGATTCTGATATTAGACTTTTGTCAGATGCATAGTTTGCAAATATTTTCTCCTATTCTATAGGTTGTGTGTTTGCTCTGTTGATAGTTTCTTTTGCTGTGCAGATGCCATTTAGTTTAATTAGGTCCCATTGCCCAATTTTTGATTTTGTTGCCCTTGCTTTTGGAGTCTTCACATGTAATCCTTACTAGGTCCTATGTCCAGAGTTGTAGTTCCTAGGTTATCTTCCAGGGTTTTTATAGTTTTATGTTTTACATTTAAGTTTTTACTCCATCTTATGTTAATTTTTGTATATGCAGTTTCAGTCTTCTGCATATGGCTAGCCAGTTATCCCAACATCATTTATTGAATAGGAAGTCCTTTCCTCATTGTTTGTTTTTGTTGGCTTTATCAAAGATCAGATGGTTGTAGGTGTGTGGCATTATTTCTGGGCTTTCTATTCTGTTCCATTGTTCTCTGTGTCTGTTTTTGTGCCAATACCATGCTGTGTTGATTACTGTAGGCTTATAATATAGTTTGACGTCAGGATACTGAATTTCTAATGTAGCAATATAATACAGTTATGACACTGAAAGAGATTAGTAGAACATATCTACCTGCGATATCCACCTACCTCAAAGGAATACTGTGATGATTCAAGAGTCTTCAAACACCTGGGCCTTCTTCTAAAAAGACCACATATTAGAATACACCTCTGTTTCATTATTTTTTTTAAAAAAAGTATAAAGTCCTAGACATGTATAATAAAGAAAATGTCCATGCATTCTAAAAAGAAGAAATAATATACATAACATTCTTTGACTAAGATGCAAAAAATAACAACAAAATCAAAACCCAAAAGGGACCTTTCATCTAGAAATTAAAACATGTTATTAAATAACACTTGGGTCAAAAATATTATATTGAGGAGAAAAAAACCAGACTCCAAATATATATACTGTATGATGTTATTTATATAAAGTTAGCAAGCAAACAAATCCATGGCAATAAAGATTAGAATAAAGGCCAGGTGCAGTAGCTCACGCCTGTAATCCCTGCACATTGGGAGTCTAAGGTAGGCACATCACTTGAGGTCAGGAGCTCAAGATCAGCCTGGCCAACATGATGCAACCCCATCTCTACTAAAAATACAAAAAAGTTAGCTGGCTGTGCCACGCATCTGTAATCCCAGCTATTCAGGAGGCTGAGGCCTGGGAATCACTTGAACCTCGGAGGCAGAGGTTGCAGTGAGCTGAAATTACACCATTACACTTCAGCCTAGAAGACAGAGCAAGACTCTGTCTCAAAAAAAAAAAAAAAAGATTAGAATTGTGGTTACCTTTGAATATTGACTGCAAATGGGCACAAATAAACTTTCTGGTGTGTAAAATAAGTCTAAATCTTGATCTAAATGATGGTTGCCTAGATCTGAAAACTTACTAAGCGATACACTGAAAATCTGTGCATGTTAATATATATAAATTTTACCTCAACTTAAGTAAATCAACCAATGTAATTCATTACATTAAAAATTAGAAGAAAAATTGTATTAACATTTCATAGTTACAGAAAAAGAATTAAATAAAATTCATGATCCATTAATTAAAAAAAGAAACTAGGAATAGTAGGAAACCTCCTTAATCTGATATAAGGTGTCATAAAACAAAAACCATCCTGTTTTTCCTGAGTTTCCTGTCATCCAGTTTCCAATAGAAACTCTGATATGCTGTTTGGGGAACCAGACATTGGACCATACACTGCAAACTGAATACTTAACACTGAAGTACAAAAACTTTCCTCTAAGATCAAGAATAAAGCAAAGATGCTTGTTATGTCAACTTTTATTCAATATCATACTGGAGGTCCTAGACAGAGCAATAGACACTGTCCTTATTTGCAAGTGAATGACTGTGCATTAAAAAAACCAAAATAATTTAGAGATAAATTATTATATTGAATAAGTACATTTAGCAAGATCTCAATACCCAGTTTACAAAAATTAATTGTATTTTATATGTAAATAGAACTATTAGAAAACTAAATTTTAAAATAGCATTTACAAAAACTTTAAATACCTTGGAATAAATCTAATAAAATCTAATATGCATAAAACTTCAGCAAACTTTTTTTATTTTTAAAAAATAATTTCAACTTTCATTTTAGATTTAAGTAGTACAGATGGAGGCTTGTTACCTAGATATGTTGTATGATGCTGGTGCTTACGGTATGATGGATGCCTTCTCTCAGGTATTGAGTATAGCACCCAATAAGTAGTTTCTCAATCCTTACTCGCTGCTTTCCTCCCCACTCTGGTAGTCCCCAGTTTGGGTCACAATATTTTATGACAAGAAGTACTCAATGTTAGATTCTAAGTGAGAACATGCAGTATCTGGTTTTCTGTTCTGGCATTAATTCACTTGGATAATGGCCTCCAGCTGCATTCATGTTGCTGCAAAGGAATGGATTTTGTTTTTTTATGGCTGTGTAGTATTCCATGGTATACATGTACCACATTTTCTTTGCCTAATCCATGACTGATAGGCACCTAGTTTGACTCCGTATCTTTGCTGCTGTGAGTCGTACTGTGACGAACATGCAAGTGCCCGTCTTTTTGGTAAACAACTTATTTTCTTTTGAATATATACCCAATAATTTGAATATATATATTTTGAATATATACCCAATAATGGGATCTGCACTGAAAGGTAGTTCCATTTTAAATTCTTTCAGAAATCTCCAAACTGCTTTCCACAGGAGCTAATTTACATTCCCACTAATCGTGCATAAGTGTTCCCTTTTCTCCATAGCCTTGCCAGCATCTGTTGTTTTTTTAACTTTTTAATAATAGCCATGCTGATTGGTATGAGACGGTATTTCACTGTGGTTTGGAATTAAATTTATCTGATGATTAGTGATGTGGAGCATTTTTTCATGTGTTTGTGGGCTACTTGTATGTCTTATTTAAAAAGTATCCTGTTCATGTCTTTTGCCCATTTTTTAATGGGCTCATGTGTTTTTTGCTTGCTGAACTGTTTAGTTTCCTTATAAATTCTGGACATTAAACCTCTGTCAGATGCATTGTTTGCAAACATTTTCTCCCATTCTGTAATTTGCCTGTTTACTCTGTTGGTAGTTTCTTTTGCTGTGTAGAAGCTCTTTAGTTTAATTTGGTCCTGCTTGTCAATCTGGGTTTTTGTTGCAATTGCTTTTGAGAACTTAGTCATATAGTCTTTCCCAAAGCTTATGCCCAGAATGGTGTTTCCTAAGTGCTTTTCTAGAAGTCTAGCAGTTCGAGGTCTTACGTTTAAATCTTTAATTCATCTTACGTTAATTCTGGTGTATGTTGAAAGGTAGGGACCCAGCTTTATTCTTCATCATATGGCTACTCAGCCACCCGAGCACCATTTATTGAACAAGGAGTCTTTTCCCTATTGCTTATTTTTTTCAACTTTGTCAAAGGTTACATTGCTGTAGGTATGTGGCTTTATTTCTGAGTTCTTAGAACACTGGGTATTGGAAACATATCATTTCTTCCCCAAATCAATTGATAGATTCAATGCAATTATAATAAAAATCCCAGCAAAGATTTTTGGGGGGATTGATGGAAATTGACACGTTTTTAAAATTAATTTTTGAAATGCAATCAACAGGGTCAGGCACAGTGGCTCATGCCTGTAATCTCAGCACTTTGGGAGGCCAAGGCAGAAGGATTGCCTGAGTCTAGGAGTTTGTGGTTGCAGTAAGCTATGACTGCACAACTACCCTCTACCTGTGTGACACTGTAAGACTCTGTTCCTAAAAAAAAGAAGAAAAGAAAAAGAAAAAATTGCAAAGAACCAAGAACAGACAAAATGGTTTTGAAGAATACATTTGGAAACTCTACACCACTGAATACCATTCTGTATTAATTAAGACAGGTGGCACTAGTGTAAGCTTAGGCAAATGGACCAGTGAAGCAGAAGAGAGAGCACTGAAATAGACCCTGGCACACACACATGATTTATGACAGAGGTGGCACTGCAGAATTGTTGGTAAAAGAGAATTGCCAACACATAATGGTGGCTCAATTAACTACCCATACAGAAAAAAATTAATATTGATTCACACCTATATCATGTAAAGAATCAACTCTACATGGTTAGCAGATCTGAAGGAGAAATTTAGAATATGACATACAAGAATATCTCATGATCTTATCATAGGCAAAGACTGATCAAATAGAAAAATAAAAGCAATAACCATAAACAGAAATATTATAAATTGGATAGTATAAACATTAAGAACTCCTGTTCATCAAAAGACTCACTTAGAGAGTTAAAAGGGAAGACACAGAGCAGGAGTCTGTATTTGCAATACTTACCTTTGACAAGGTTCAGAACATGTAAACAATTTCTTTCATATAAAGAACATATAAAGAAGTCCTCTCCTTTTAGTAAGGCAGACAATCCGATAGAAACATGGGCAAAGGACTTGAACAGACATTTCACAAAAGATAAACTCTAAACAGACAATAAAACAGGAAAAAATGCTCAATTCATCATCAGGAAAGTGCAAATCTAAAACTACAATAATTAAATTTAAGAAGATAGATAATTCCAAGTTTATACGCAGCAACAGAAACTCTGATACACTGGTTGCAGGAACATACATTGGAACAATCACTTTGAAAAACAGTTTGGAAGTATTTACCAAAGCTGAACATACAACATGACACATCACCCATCAAACCCTCTCAGAGGTATATACCACACAGAAATGTGTATATATGTACCAGAAAATATGTGTAAGAATGTTCATAGTTGTATTATTTAGAATTGTCACTAACTGAAAACAATCTCTATGTTAATCAACAGATGAAATATTAAATTTTGGTATATTAATACATGGAATTTTATTCAGCAAATAAAATCAATAAACTTGTTACATGCTGCAACATGGAAGAATCTTACAAGCATAAGGTTAAGTGAAAGAAGGCAGACACAAAAGAGAAGCAAGACTTTATTTCATCTGCATAGAGTTGGCACACACGTGAAATAAATCTGTAGTTTTGAAAGTCAGATAGTGGCACCCTCTAGGGAGTACAGAAGCCGTAGTGACTGGGAGGGGACGGAGCAGGGTTTCTTGATGTTCTATTTCCAGGGATGCTCTATTTCTTGATATGTTAGGGGTTACACAGGTATGTTCACTTTGTAAAAATTCACTGATATGTATACTTATGATTTATTCCCTTTTAATACATTATACTTCAGTGGATAAAGTACTAAAAAGGAAAAAAGTTGAGAAAATATGAATATGCAAAATTAATAAGTGGAAAATAGGTATCAAAATGAAGGAAACTTTTTTTAAAAAATGGGACTACTTTGCACAAATCCACACAAACAAATTTGAAAAGTGAGATAAAGTAATTTATTTTCTAGAAAAATACAACTTACCCTAACAGAAACAGAAAATCTAAACATCCTAATTACTGAGAAAGAAAGAAAGGGAAATGGTACAACTATATATATGAAACAAATGAGGAAGCTGTTTGGAACAATAGTAGAATTTAGTACAGTAGTAGTTTACAAAGTTATCATGCAAAAATCAATAGCCTTTATCGATACAAATACAACAGCTAGAATATGTAATAGAAGACATTTTATAGGATGACCAAAAAGGAAAATAAATACTCAGAAGTAAACCTGACTAGAAATTGTCTCAAATTCATGTGAGGAAAGCTACAAAACATCCCAAAAATATTTTTTAAAAAGAGAGATAAACAAATGGAAAGACATACGTGTTTTTAGATTATAAAGCTCAGTATTCTGAAAATGTCAATTGTCATTCAGTGCAATATTTAAGTGCAATGTGACCTCAATAAAATACCAACATGCTTTTGTCCAGAGCTGAACAAAATGATTACAAATATTATTTGGAAGAACAATAGCCTAGAAAGCCCTGAAAAAGAAGAACAGAGGGGTCTGGGATAAGAATAGTCTAGCCTTATTAAATATTAAAAGAGAATTAAAGCTACTATAAGTAAACCATTGTGGTAGGAATAGACTGACCAGTGAAACACAGCAGAAAATCCAGAAATAAATTCAAAGTATTTGGAAATGTACATGAAAAGGCAGCATCTCAGATCAGTGGGAAAAAGAAGTACTTTCTAATAAAAAGTTTTGGGATAAGTAGAAAGCCATGTGGAAAAAGACAGTATTGGATCCACTCTTCATACCGCACACAAAAGTAAATTCAAACGCAGCAGAATCAAATGTTAAACCCTAATGAAACCATGCAAGGCCTAGGAATAAGATTTGAAAAAACTTGGGATAATTTCTCTTTAATTTGAGAAGAAGGCTACTTTCCAAATTATGATTTGACTAGAAGAAAAAAGGAGAAAGTGATACATTTAATAATTCACAATTTTTAAAAAATGAATAGCAAAATAAACATGATTAGCAAAGTAAAAAGTCAAACAGCAAACTGAACAAAATAGTTGAATATTGTGTCACAAAGAGTTAGTAATTAAATATATAAAATGCTTCTAAAAACTGAGAAGTCAAAGGCACAAAATTCTGTAGAAAAATGGGATAGAGATAAAAGCAAACATTTTAGTCAAAAAGAAACACAGCCAGGTAAAGTGACTCAAAACAGATTCTAGTGACTGGTGAAGGTCTCACTCTGTTGCCCAGGCTGGAGTGCAGTGGTACAATCATAGCTCACTGCAGCCTCCACCTCCTGGGCTCAAGTGATCCTTCCACCTCAGCCTCCTTAGTAGCTAGGACTACAGGTGTGAGCCACTACACCCAGCTAATTTTTAAGTAATTTTTTTGTAGAGACAGAATCTCACTATGTCCTCCAGGCTGATCTTGAACTGCTGGCCTCAAGGAATCCTCCCACCTCACTTCCGAAAGTTCTGGGATTACAGGTGTGAACCACCATCTTGGAGATTGGCAGTAAAAGTTCGAATACATTTACCCTTTGATATAAAAATGCTACTTATAAAAATATCACAAATATACACTAGTAAAATATAAAGACATTCAAACACATCAAATTCACAAAACCATTCATTAAAATAGTTTGTAAAAGAATTTGTAAATGCAAAATATTGTAAAAAACCCAGATCACTAGGGAAAAGATAAATAAGTTTTGGCACATCCACACAGTGGCATACTAGAAAGGAATATGGAGTATCTCTATACACTGCTATAGAATGATACCTAGTGCATAATGCTAGACAAAAAAGGCAAGTTGGGGGACCAGGCGCGGTGGCTCACACCTGTAATCCTAGCACCTTGGGAGACCGAGGCAGACGGATCATGAGGTTGAGAGATCGAAACCATACTGGACAACATGGTGAAACCTCATCTCTACTAAAAATACAAAAATTAGCTGGGGATGGTGGTGCGTGCCTGTAATCCCAGCTACTCTGGAGGCTGAGGCAGGAGAATTTCTTGAACCCGGGAGGTCAAGGTTGCAGTGAGCCGAGATAGCACTACTGCACTCCAGCCTGGCGAAAGAGCAAGACTCCATCTAAAAAAAAAAAAAAAAAGGCAAGTTGGTGAAGTGTATAGTCATATAATTGTGTGTGTGTGTGTGTGTGTGTGTGTGTGTGTGTGTGTGTGTGATATTAGCTGTTTACCTAGCTTGGTGGCATCACCACACAGAATGGAAATGTCTCAAGTAACTTTAAAATGCAGTATTTTGAATACTTACCCCTACTGGAATACTAGGCCCTCTTTGTTTGTGGTTTCTGTATCCATGCAGTCAACCAAACACAGATCAAAAATACTCAGAAAAAAATTTTCCGTACTGAACAGGTACAGACTAATTTTTCTTGTCATTATTTCCTTAACAATACAGTGTTACAACTAATTACATATCATGTACATTGTATTAGGTATTATAAATGATCTAAAGATATTCCTTGCCATTTTGTATAGAAGATCTGAGTATCCTCAGATTTTACTATTCCATGGAGGTCCTGGAATTGATTCCCCAGAAATACTGAGAGGCAACTATACATTCTAAGGACCAAACAATGGTAAACACAACTTAAACTGTTTTCAGTAATCACATAGTTAGCTGTAGTCTTCATATTATTATTCTGATTCTGTTACATATTTACTGTGGAGTAAAGAAAATAAGAATATTAGTCTGCTCAGAATCAGGAATGTTTTTGTGGAACAAAAGAATGCAGATGTAAGAAGAGTTTAAATAAAACGTCTATAGTCCTAAATTTGACCAGGCAATAGTGTGAAATCATGATGTGCTTTGCAATAAAAAAAAAAAAATTCTTATTCCTTAGTTCTGTCCACTGGAAAAGCCTAGAAGCAATGATCAATCCAGAAGCGACAGCCACCCCACCATCCAGATAGTGATCTTACATATTACTTTTCTTTACAAAGATCCAGGGCTCCTTGGAAAAATGGCTGATCCCAGATGTGGGTCAAGAAATACACAACATCTTGTCACACAAGAATAAGAAACATATTATTAGGATTATTCGAACTTTGTCAAATGGATGCAACAGCCAGCTTGAAAGGCCCCACTAGCTAATGATAGAATAATTTGAGCAGCAGTACAATAATACAGTATCTAAAATGAATCAAAACTCACCAAATATGTTTGAATTCATGAGTTGATAATGACACTTCAAAAAATTCATTAGTTATTTTTGGGAAATGTTAGAGATCTAATTCATTATTTTGAAAACTGGTTAATAGAGAAAAAGAATTAAGCATTTACTCTTCCTTAATTATGCAAAATATACCACAAGGTAAATAAATAGTTGATAAAGAATGTTTCTGTAAAGTATTCAAGCTAGTAAATGAAGAAAGAATAACAGAATAGTGCATTCTGAGGCTCTTAATGAATTAATGGATCCAGGCAATGATCATTAACGGCTGTTAAAGTCTCAAAAAGAGAGACAACCAGATATTATATGCCTCCTGATGGATGTACACAATGTCACTTGTAAAATATTCTTACTAAAAAGAGTCAAGCCTGAGTCTGATCAAGCATCTATATCAAACTACTAATTCATGGAAAATAAAAGGAAAATAAAGCATCCTAAACAATACCAAAGAGATATGAAAAACTACAGGACAAACCTCAACAAATAAATGGTAAGAAGAAAAAGATGGAGAACAGATAAAAATATGCCTTAAGAGACACATTACTCAACTGCAATGTATGGGCCTTATTTGGATTCTAATTTAAGCAAACTATGTGCAAATCAGTCATGAACTCTTTAACTGACCAGGTATCAAGGATATTGTTAATTTTGGTGTGTTATGTTTAAAGAGAGAGTCCTTAATGTTTTAGGGATTAAAATATTTACAGAAGAAATAGTAAGCATCTGAATTTGCTTTAAAAGAACACAGATAGGGTACCAAACAAGTAGAGATGAAACAAGACTGGCCATAAATTGGTGACTGTCGAATCTGAGTAGTGAGGACCTGGGAGTTCATACATTCTCTCAATTTGTTTAGATTGGAAATTCTTCATAACAAATTTTCAAAGTTCAAAACATCATTATTCCTTTTCATTCATCCAAGCATTCATTCAAAACACACTGAGTAACCACTAAGGATTTGAAAAGGAACAAAAACCTCTGGGTTTACATAATTCTGGAGGAAAAATTGACTGTATTAATACAAAATAGAAAAAATAAAGGCAGAATTCTTTTCAATAAAGATATCCCCTCTTCTCCATTCAGGTCACAATAAAAGCATTATATTTTATCAGAGCCAAGATAAACTTCTTTGGCATTGCAATTCATCTTCCCCTTATTTAAATATACATATACTTAAATAATATATATATTTATTATAAATAATAATAAAGACTCTTGGATGAGTCTCTAGGAGGTGAACTTCACTCCATCCCTACATAAATTAATAAAGTAGGTGAGCCTGTGTTCACCAGCCTCAGAACACCCCTTTCAGGGCCTTTTCTTAGCTCCATGCACATGTCCTTCTGGCCTCCCACAGCCTTGCCCTCCCCAATTCCATCAACGTGCCTGCCAGTGGAATATGTTACCTTTAACAGAACGTTTGATTAAGCAGTCAATGCACTGAATTAAATGTTATGATATGTATTCAAGACATGTATTTTGAAATACACATAGGTATGTGATTTCTACACAGAATATTAATTACTGTGGTTTTTAAATTAAAATTCTTCCTAGAACATCTGATATAATTATAGACACTCTGACCAACATTTCAATTAATCCTACTTAGGATTTATCTTTCATAATATATTCTAAAAGAATAAGTTACTTCTCTCCAAAGAATTCAGCTTGAATTAATCATTTTTGTGTCATCTCACTTTTTTTATGTTCTGTTTCTTTAAAAAAACTAAACACTAGTTCAGAAAAACAAAGTTCACATTAAAGAAGACTTAAAAGATTAAAAGTAGACTTTTTAGAGAAGAGAAAACAATGAGACCTAGGTCAAACTTCATAAAAAAAAGGACAAGATGATTGCTTCACAAACAAAAGAATTAAATTATACATTGATGCAAGGTGGCTCCTGTCTGCTTAGCATATCAGGAAAGGGTTTGTAGAATGTTGGGCATCACACATGAAATGTGTCAAGTACAGAATTAGTTAAGTTAAAAAGAAAGCAATATGCATATTGTATCGTATACATACGCATGTATCCATATCTATTCATATGGATACATATAAATATGACAGGAGAATGTCTTGAAATCATTGTTCTGATGATTCAGCATAGCAGGTCAGAGAGGAAGGAGGGCATACCATGCAAATGCATTGATGGTCTCCTGGCCAATGTGGAACAGGAACGACAACGTACTCTGGTTGAAACACAGATAATAGGCTGGTGTGTAAAAAGCATAAGGAAAAATTCTTGGCATAGATGTTTAAGATGTACGTGTGTGCATATGTTCATTGCAGCACTGTTTACAATAGCAAAGACTTGGAACCAACCCAAATGCCCATCGATGATAGACTGGACAGGGAAAATGTGGCACATATACACCATGGAATACTATGCAGCCATAAAAAGGATGAGTTCAAGTCTTTTGTAGGGACATGGATGAACCTGGAAACCATCATTCTCAGCAAACTGACACAAGAACAGAAAATCAAACATCACATGTTCTCACTCATAGGCGGGTGTTGAACAATGAGAATACATGGACACAGGGAGGGGAGCATCACACACTGAGGTCTGTGGAGGGGGACTAGGGAGGGACAGTGGCAGGTAGGGAGTTGGGGAGGGATAACATGGGGAGAAATGCCAGATACAGGTGACGGAGGGATGGAGGCAGCAAACCACATTGCCATGTATGCACCTATGCAACAATCCTGCATGTTCTTTACATGTACCCCAGAACCTAAAGTGTAATAAAATATATATATATTTTTTAAATGTACATGTGTGTTAAATTATGGAATATCTATTGCAGTTATTGCCAGACTTTTGGTCTCAGATGAATATAGGAAAATGTTTAAACAATGACGTTGGCATATAGATACCAACTTTCTCTTTTTTCAAGTAAATACACTTTAAATTTCCATCTGCTATCTTTGTCATTTTATTCAAAATGATATTTTAATAAAAAAGTAGAAAAGACATAATTTTTTAACAGAAAAAGAAACAGTTCCTTCTCAAATCACATAGACAGTCTAATGACAGGTATCAGTCTGGATACCGTTTTAGCAGAGCTGGTTTTCCTTTTATTAAACTCTTTTAAAATTCAAATTTTATAAATAACCTATATGCACAATGCAGAAAACTTGAAAAAGCACAGAATATTGCTAAGAAAAAAATAGCTTGAATCTCCCATCCCATGATAACAACTTGGTATGCATGCACCTGGCATTTTTAAGAGATAACTGATAATTTTTATAAACCAAAAAGCTATTATTCTGTACTATTCTTGTATTTTTTATTTAGCACCATATCGTGAATATTTCTCGAGTACATATTCTTCCACAATATGATTTCTAACAACTGCATACCGTTATATTTATACGAACATAGAATCATGTACTTCACTTACCCCTAATTGTTGGACAATTGTGGTATTTTTCCCTTTTTTTTCTATAGTAGGCAATACTTGGATTTCCTGGGGTCTCCTCAGTCTGTGCTGTAAGAAGA
Source organism: Plecturocebus donacophilus (assembly GCA_004027715.1). Lineage (NCBI taxonomy): Eukaryota > Metazoa > Chordata > Mammalia > Primates > Pitheciidae > Plecturocebus > Plecturocebus donacophilus. The sequence continues at coordinate 72,533 of PVKP010000216.1, forward strand.
CGTCTACTTCACAGGACATCTCTTGTCCTCACCACCATTCAGTAGAATCTCAGCCTCTAACGTCCCTGAGAGTCCCTAGGGCGGATGCTCCCCATGAGTTCACTAACAGGTTGGCTCCATCCAGTCTGGGGTAATGACTCTTCTCGTCAGTATCCTCCGGGCACATTGGTATCCTCTGGAAACCACTGGTGTCCCCAGCAAGCTGTAAGTGGTCCACATTCTGTTCCGTATTTGGCAGAAGCCTAACTCTCCTCTTATCTGTTGTGTCATTTTGTTCTGGAGGGATTCAGACCACACATTGTTGCTTATCCCACAAGGCTCCTCATGAAAATAGTTTCTTCAGCTTCTGCCTGCGGGCCCTCTTTCTGCAGACGCCAGACACCAATGCTTGGCCTAGTCAGGGGCAGACAAAAATGTGGTCCCAGAGGCCCCACTTCCTCAGGCTCACCCAGACAGTGGCTAAAGGCCTTCTAGGCGTGGGCAGGACTCCTGCTGTGCGGAAAACTTTGGGCAGCCTTCTCTTTCTCTCCTTTCTTTCCCTGGAATAAATTCCTAAAAGTTACTGTGTACATTTTGAAAGGCTTTGAATGTTTTTATGGGCTGAATTATGCCTCCTTGCTTCAGATTCAAATATTGAAGCCCTAACCCCCAGTACCTAAGAATGTGACTGCATTTGGAGATCGGACATTTAAAGAGGTGATGACATTAACATGAAGCCAGTAGCGTGGGTCCTAATCTAATCTGACTGTTGTCCTTAGGAAATTCGGACCTCGAAAGAGACAGACACCAGGGATTCACAACAAACTGAGAAAAGACCATGTCAGGATGCTGTGAGAGGGCAGCCATCTGCAAGCCGAGGAGAGAGGCCGCAGGAGAAAGCAAACCTGCTGATCCTGGGCCTCCAGCTTTCGGACTGGGTGAAATCAATTCCTGTTGTTGAACGCTCAGTCTGTGCTACTGACCTGTTACTACAGCCCTAACAAACTGATACAAACGTATCCTCCAGAACTGGGCAAACCACATTGTACTTCCCATATTATTTTCTTCCTCAGCTGTTACTAGGAAATGGCAGAATGTCAAATCTGGAAGGACTTGGAGTTCCAGGAGCACCACCAGCAAGCAGTACTCACTGGAACTGCTCTCACTAAAAAATAAGATTGGAGAGAAAAAAAAAATGGTATCACCCCTAAATAGTGACTGAGCAGTCAGCTTTGTTGAGAATACTTTTCAGTAAATTGCACCACTTCCTTCTCGGGGTAAAGCAAAGTGCTTGTACCTGTCTCCAGTTCACATCATAAGGATTTCTCATCAATCCACCCCTAGGACTTTCCTTGCCAGGAAGTGATGATTATAATAATGAATATGTGGATAATAATCATAATAGGAGCCACCATCCATCGAGGACCTTCATGCTAATCACTCTGAAGAGATTTGCATAAATAATTCATTTAGTCCATACAAAACCCCTGAGAGGCTTGTTATTATCTCAGTTTTTCAGACGAGTAAATGAAGGCTCAGAATTAGGTTCATGACAGTATCAGAAACAAAGTACACCCTTGACTTGGAACCCAAACTCTTGGCCATTTAAAGTAAACCATGATTCTTTTCAAATGACTCAAAAAGAAAACCTTAGTTTCTAAGAGGATCTCAAGAAAAGAGGGTCACATCTCAAAATCTAGGTGGGCACATCTGTGCTGTTCACGTGGAATGAGGCAAACTATAGGAGACCAGGAAGAGATTTAGACCTACTCATCGAAGAGGCAGGTACTGAAGGCAGGTCTTGAGAGGCGCCCAGGCCATAGGAAGCACACTGTACTCAAAGTGTTGACAGCACCTGAAAGATGGTGGTCTTTTCAAGCTGGGGCATGGGGTCCACAGGGGTAAGGTGAATCCTCCATCAGTCCAGAGAGCCTGGGAGTGACATTTGGAAGTCCGTCACCACCAGTATGGCTCAGGTGAAGAAACTGGGGGAAGTAGCATGAAGAAGAGGGAATGTGGAAGGCTTGGTTTGCATTCTATTCATTTTAGCTACATGGTTTTGGGTAAAGTTCCTGAGCTCCACTAAGCCCTGTTTTCTCCTTTGTAAAATGAGAATGATAGCCTTGTTGGTGATTGGAAAAATAAGAGGCAGTATGTTTACATGAAGGACTCAGCCCTTAGTGGTCAATGAGGAAAAAACAGATTATTATACTTGGAGTCTGAATTGGCCAAAGCAATGCTGACTCTCACTGTGTGAAAACTGTGGAACAAGTTGTCAGCACTGGGATTTCACTCAGAGCAAAAGGCAGAGGTCAAGAAATCATCAAGGCACAGATGGACCTGGACTGGCTATAAGAATGGCCTATTTCAGAGTCACAGAATGTTTGAACTAAGAGAAGCCTACAAGTGAGGGTTAGAATGTGTGTGTGGCAGGAGAGGGGAGGGACTGGAAGCATAGGACAGAAAAAAGGGCAAAAATGTTTTATCTCACCATTCCTATAGGGCATATTTAGATACAGGGGCTCATCACTTAAGCAACTCTGGCATTAGGACCAAAAGCACTTCCTGTGGAATCAGATGGAGCCAAGTGAAAATTGTTATTTAACCTACCAGCCTGGGTTTTCTTCTCTGTGTTCTTCCCTTCACATCTAGGCTTTAGCTCCTTAGTCACTTATTCATAGTTTCATGCACAGGTGCTTTTTCCACTGCATGTGTACACGTTTTCAAGTCCAGTTCCTGTAAAGTTTCACTCTAGGCTTTTATAAAAAAAATAAAAATTAAAAAAAAAACATTTTTTTCTTCCTAATTAAGAATATTTATGGTTGCAATGCCAGAATTTCACTGTTGAAAGCTTCTCAACAGGAAGAGTACCTATGATATAATGGGAACTAAAGAAAGAATGTATTGAAATGAATAAATGGACCAACAAATGACTACATGGATGCAGGATCAAATGCTCTCCATGCACACATTCAGACCAGGGCAGGGGAGAGGAGGAAGGGTGTCTTCTTGGTCATTTTGAAATCTAGCTCCCCAAGCACTAGATTTTATTTGACCTGCCTTTCCTTAACTCGTAGGAATACACTCTACCCTTTTCTCCCAAGATTCCTATCACTTCCATTTCCACAACTCTTTCCCTCTTGCTTCCTTCACCTTTTCACCAAATTAAGAAGATGGTTGGCTGAGAGAAGGTTTGGAATGAATTACACTTTTTATAGTTAACAAAAGAAAAACACTTTACAGATCTTTAAAAGATACAGTAGAGAAAGTGTCGTTATTATTGGGGTTAAAAAAGTATGTTGTCTGTTTCTGGCATATAGTTCAGAGAAATTCCCAGTTTGGGAATACAGAAGAGCTAGTCAGAGGAAAGGTGCTTGGAGTGCCGTACTTCCTCCACAGCACTGAGCAAGCAGTGAGGGTTACTCTAATCCCAACTCTCTTGTAAAATCTCTCCAACGAATTTCTTGTCACTATAGGCAGTCCTTTATGCAATCTATGTTTCTGTATTTCACACCCTAGAGTGAAACAAAGACCCGCTAAATGCCATAAACCACCCAGAAGCCTTTTTGTTCCTCTAAGGAGACCAACAAATCTATTCTTATTGGTGTTCCTGTTAAACCCTTATAAATACTGGTTAGTTCTCCATGCCCATTTAAGAGACTTTTATATGGTTTTTGAAATCCTCTCCAGCCATATTGCTTTTATCTTTTTTTTTCCTTTATTGATTTTTCTCCTTAAGACTTTAATTCACTCTTCTGCAGTTGCTTCAGTCAAGAGAGAAATTCTGCAGATCACATAGAGATAGCATTCCAACCCAGACTAGGTCACACCATCTCACATAAGAATACCAGCGTCCTGCAGATAACCAGTCCTTTCCCGCTTTTCAAGCCCTTTCAGTCTCTCTTTTCATTTTTTTTCTCTCCTTTAGTATTTGAGACATAATCTTTCTTCAGTCTTATTCTTCATGCTGAGCTCATCCGAAATGTACCAATAATTGCTACCAGCTAAATCTGGTTTCATCATTCTGAAAATTCCTCATTGAAACCAGCCCTGTGGAATAGGAATCTGATCATTTCTGCAAGTTAAAGTGACATTTGACATATAGCTTTACCAATACACTATCATGTATGTATAGATAATTCCTGGGTGGGTTTGGTTATATTTCTAAGAGGTATGGGCATATAGCATTTAGCTAAGTGCTTCAGCAAAATACCATTTAATTCTATTAAGGTATCATCTAAGTGGCAGCATTTAAAAAAATCATAGGGCAACTGATCCTTTATACAGTTTAATATTCTGCTGAAAAGCGTCTTTAGCTTTGATTGCTAGGTAGACTAAGTCCTGGATACACTAGGAAAATGATGGCCTAATCTACTTTGTCCTTTAGACATTGTACCTGTTAAATTTAACAAATATTTTCTGAGTTCCTGCAATGTGCTAGCTACTACATGAATATAGAGTTAAAAAGGTACTGAATATAGAATTAAAAGAGTCAAACTCACAGTTAACATGTATGTATTATAAGCACACATATATTTGTTGCAGCACTATTCACAATAGCAAAGTCATGGACTCAACTTAAATGCCCACCAATGATAGACTGGATAAAGAAAATGTGGTACATAGACACCATGAAATACTATACAGCCATAAAAAAGAATGAGATCATGTCTTTTACAGAAACATGAGCAAAGCTGGAGGACATTATCTGTAGCAAACTAACACAGGACCAGAAAACCAAATACCACATGTTCTCACTTATAAGTGAGAGCTAAATGATAAGAATGCATAGACACATAGAGGGGAACAACACACACTGGGGGCCCCCAGTAGGTGGATAGTGGAAGGAGGGAGAGGATCAGAAAAAATAACTGATGGGTACGAGGCTCAATACCTGAGTGATGACATAATCTGTACAACAAATCTCCATGACACAAGTTTACCTATATAACAAACCTGCACATGTAAATACTATGATGTTTTATTTGTACTCTTTTTTCCTTTATTAGTCCAGTCTCACACTGCTAATAAAGATATATGTGAGAAAAAAAGTTAATAAATATATACAAACAAAAAATGGCATGAGAAATATGTATTTTGAAGTATATACTGTGATTGATTCAACCCGGAGGATCAGGGAAAGCTTCCTGAAGGAGGTAATATTTAAAATTTTAGATTAAAATATCTTCAGGTAAGACCAGTAATTCGTTTCTACACAAATTCTGCCTTTATCCCTCAGGTTAAAGTCATCATCAATAACAATGTCACATTAAGTCACTTATCGTCCTATAATTTATAAAGGTACTGGCAACATTTCACAACTTATTTCAATTATCCTTGCAATATCATTGAATATTAAAGAAAAGAGAAGCACAAGGCATGCTTGTAAAAAAAAAAGTGAAGTTGATTTTAGAGCTTCCTTTCCTTTCTCCTGCTATCTTTCTTCCTCCCTAGCCCACTGCCATCAACTTTGTCTCTTAATCCAGCTATACTCTGCTAAATGCTAATTGCTAAGTTAAGCATGAATTCCTCTTCTTTCATATGTTTGCATTTTAACTGGGTGAGGGGAGTCCTATTTGCTGGGAAATGCAGAATAGTAAAGCTAGAGCGGTGAAATGATTGACATTAGGGTTGATATGTGGAGACGTGAGAGCCATCTAGGTCTCTTCCCTAGACTGAATAATGTACAAATTCATGGCACTGTACAGTCAAAGTGTTACTTATTGGGATAAACATTTCTCTTTCAGTGTAAAGGGTAGACTGAAGAACAAAAAATGGAGTTGCCAGGAATCTGCCTCTTCGCTTCTTTGAACTCTCTTACCATCCTACATTAGCTCCTAGTATTTGTTATCAATTTATTGTATTAATTAAAACAGTTGAGTTAATAACAATATACACTTGTGCAGTGATTTATAGTTTACCCTCCCGATTTCATGCGATCTCATTTCATCCTCGAAAACACCCAAGCGATAAGACTGAGGCACTGAGGGGTGGAGAGCCTTATCCAAGAGCACACAGCTGCTGGCCGGGCTGGCACCGGGCTGGCACCGGCCTGGCATGTGAGGACGCGGGGTCTGTAACCTCTCTCCTGCCAGGGTGGACGCTCCTGATGTGTGTGGGCTCAGCACACTCCCACTGTGTCCCGTGGGCTCAATGGAAGAAGCGCCTCTCCCAGACGGAGGGAGCTCTTCTGTGGTGAGGATATCAAAAGGGCGTGTTCCAAGGCCAGAATTTCTTCCCAGTTCCTCTCAAGGTCCATTCGGAGACGAACGTCACATTTCTGGAGCCCAGGCCCTCTAACGGTTATGATTTTTGTGTTTATTTTTCGTTTGTAGAAAGGGCCCGGGACGTGTTGCCTATGTATGACCCCTAAATAGGAAGTGTGCGGTGCCCACTCGACCCGCTGAGTTCCAAGGCATAAAGACCCCAGAACCTCTGGATGCAAGAGGTCCTCACCGTGCCGTCGCTTCTGGAGTGGTGTTCGTGACTTCCCATGGGCTTCTGAGGCCAAGTCAGCTGGTGTACGAGTTGGCAACCGGGTCTGCTCCATAGATGGCATTCACTGAGGAAGCGCCACTGGGGGCTCCATGCGACTGGAGAGAAAAGGGGCGAGGGGAGGCGAAGAGAGGAGGAGCAGCCCTCGGCAGAAAGCCAAGTTCCGCGGCCCTGGCCCCACGGAACTCTGGAAACAGGAATCGGGCCTGCGCCGCGCAGGTTCCAAGTCACAGGGCGCCCATGGCTGGCAAGCGTCGAGCCGGAAATTCAGCTGAACGGAGCCCTAAATGTTTTTTTGTTTGACATTCATGCTTAACAGAAAATGATGAATCCATTAGCAACTCCTTCCGCTGCCAAAAGAAACAGACTTGCACTTGTAGATTGCTTTCATTCTGCGCTATCAAGCCACTGCATGCGCTGCTTTCACAAAGCTGACAGTCATCTATCATTTCTAAATGGGTTTCGAGGTGCAGGCGTCTTTGTCTGGAGTGTGTGGATGTGTCAGCGTGAATGTGACTCATTAAAACAGGCCGACCCAAACAGTTTAAATGGGATTCACAGTAGGGGAAAATGTTTTATTTGAGGTTTGTTTGGAATTATTTTGAAGTTTGTCACTAATTTTGAAAAACAATAGGCTCATTTTCCTAACTTCTTTTTCTTCCCTGAGATGTGTCTAAGAGAACAAATAGCTATATTATGCACTGCCTCAAAAACATGCTCTCTGGGAATGAAAAAAGATTCTATGATGATGAAATTTCAAGAGTTCCCTTGTGCTCTAGAACAGTTCACATACTTAAATGACTTCATGAAACGCCCCCAAGTTTCTCTCTCTCTCCTCAGACCCTTACCCCCAATCCATAAATGACATCTTTGAACATAATCTTTAGACCCGTTTTCCATCATTTCTATTAGCCTTTCAAGGAATGCCTTTTGAAGTCAAAGATTTAACATGTGGATTAAATCTTCCATAAAATGGGTTTAAATATTAAGAGAAAAACACCTGGCTATATGCATCTGGGTTCCACAGGACATTGTTTTGTTTTAAATGCTTCAAGATGTTTAATAAAACTGAATATGGCCAAACTCCCCTCCGACGTGGGCCTGCGGGCCCTCGCACTTGTTTTCTGATGGCACTTTCTGTCTCTCTCATCTCGTATTTGTATGAAGCTCCTAAAGCAGTAATACAAGGGCCAATAGCAAAAATTAAGGTCCAAGAAGATTTATATATATCAATGAAGACAAAATTAATTGATTAAGAGTTTCAGTGCAACTAGTATAATTGACCTTCTGAGTTTTCTGTGTGAGCACAGAGGGAGATATTCAAAATGTTTAACCCTGTAAGTCATGGGCACAACCAGTCGGAACAGACAGCACCGCAGGGTCCTGGAAGCCCCTTGCTGGACGCAAGAGATTAAAGGAGCCTCAGCCTTGACAGCAGGGAGGCGGGGACAGTGAGTTGGGGCAGGAGGCACTGAGGGTAGTGGTTATTTATTAACCCGTAGAGACGAATTTCAATATTTTAATACACAGCTGCACCAGTGTGTATTGGCGGAATTCCAGCCCTATTTTCACTCCTTCATCACATAAATTCCTAGGATTTGAGAAAACAAAACCAGGAACACCTCCTTAAGTTGGAGCGTTGCGCTATAGCTTCCTGTTTTTTTCATGTACAACTCCAAATAAACCGAGTGTCTTCTAAGGCATCAAGCACTATTCAAGCTGTTCCTGTAGGAATCAATTGTTCAAAGTGAGGAATGAGGATTAAAACATCAAAAAGGGTAAAACAGTAATTATGGTATTATTTTAACATTTTTTTAAATAACCATAGTTTCTTAGTCTTCACACCATTTTACCCAGAAGACTTCTAAATTTTTAGCACTGCAAGGCACATTCACAGAACAAAATATGTAGAATGTATATTTAACTTATGTCGTATCTTTCCTTTAAGGAGCTAAACTGAGTTGTCATAATGATTTGACTGAATTAACCAATTCAGTTTTTCCTTGCCACCATCACCATTCCCAAAAAAGGTAATTCAAGGCAAATGTTATAATACCCATTTGCACTGGAAATGCAAACAAATGCTATTTTTAAGAGCCTCTAGCCAACCAAAGACCAGCTCAAATGAGGTCTCTTGCATCCAAGACTGCTTTGATTGATTGCCAGGTGATCCCACACAAGTAACATTTATGGAGGAAGAAGAAGGGGAAATGTGAGCACTCTAAGACCTCATCCTTTAAGGAAGGATAATTGGATGTCTCTTGCATAACTTAGGCCATTTCAGAGCTTAAAATAAATACACATCAAATATAAGGGAGAAAAAGAGGAATATATTGCTTTTATCCCATTGACAAAAAGAAAAAACCGTTTCTATTTAAATACACAGAATTTTTTTTTTTTTAGATGGAGTCTGGCTCTGTCATCCAGGCTGGAGTGCAATGGTGTGATCTCGACTCACTGCAGCCTCCGCCTCCTGGGTTCAAGCGATTCTCCTGCCTCAGCCTCCAAACTAGCTGGGACCACAAGCGCCTGCCACCACACCTGGCTAACTTTTGCATTTTTAGTAGAGACAGGGTTTCACCATATTGGCCAGGCTGGTCTTGAACTCTTGACCTTATGATCCACACGCCTTGGCCTCCCAAAATGCTGGGATTACAGGCGTGAGCCACCGCACCTGGACCACAAATATATTTTTAAATATTTGATAAAGAAAGAATAGAAAGACAAAATGGGAGAAATGGAAAGTTATATTCCTTCTAAAGTTGCTGAGAACCAAAATGCAGCAGTTTATTTCCAATTTTCCCAGAAAACACACACTGTAGCAGGAGATTGCATGTCTGTTAGAAACCCCTACACTCAAGTCTAAAATATTTTATTTATATGATAAATTTATATGCTACATACAACTATATCCTCAATATTTATTTTTTTTAAAAAATATATATATACTTTATAAGATATTTCAGTACAGTTGCTAAAACTATAACCACATGCACTTTTTTTCATACCAGAAGATACAACGCAGGCTTTGGAGTCAGACTGTATGTATGAGTTTGTATTCTACTGCGACTACTTTGTGGCCCTTTAACCTTAGACAAACTTCTGTCTCTGGCCCCAGCTTATAAAACAGATGTATTAACATCACATGGTGAGGTGATAAGGATGAAATAAGATATGTTTGTAAAGTTCCAGCATAATGACTGCTGAAGAGTAGATACCCGGGTTCCTCCCTCGCACTGATATATCTGCCTTTTTCTCAGTGAACATTTACCTTTAGAAATCAAAGACATTAATTTTTCGATATTTGGTCTTTCTGCTGCAAGGTTAGCATTTCCTCAAGAAACAACGCCCATGCGACCTCAGGAATATCTGACCCCTCCTCCTGCTCTTAACCACTCAGAATCTGCCTCCATCCTGGACTGTGCAAAGTTCCCACTGTCATTCTTTCTGCTGCTCTTAGAACTTAAGCTGCCATTCCCTGCCACACTGATGCCACCTTGTTGATTACATAACCCAGTGATTTCTTTCAGGTGGAGGCGATGTACCCGGGACCTCGGTAGAAGCCAAGGGCTACCAACATTTCCCTCCTTTTTTATTTCGAGTTTGTAATGAGCAACTACTAGGAAAGGACAAAAACTGTCCAATAAAATAACATTAAATTATTTATAAAATCACATTCACTAAGAGCTGATTCCACTCTTGACTGAATTACAAATGGAACTAAAATCTTCCTTGGTTCTCATGTTATGCTTTTCTTTTACTAGTTTAGGTGCTTGTCACCATTGGCTTTATTAATTTATTCAGAAAGTAACGTATTGAGTACCTACTATATGCTGGATACAAAGTAATTTAGACACAATTTGTGAATTGTGTCTACTTGAAGTCAAGTCTTCCTGCTTCCAGTCTGGTGGTTTTCAAAATTTAGTGTGCAACAGAATCACCTGGAGTGATTGTGAACACACTGATTACTAGACTACTCCCCAGGGTCTGATTTAGGAGGTCTGTGTAGGGGTCTGAGAATTCACATTTTTTAATCTATGAGTTCTGGTCTAGGAAACACTTTGAGACCACTTTCTATGTTGTTTCTAATCCATTTGTCATAACCATCACACGTGTTAACTTCCTAAAATATAACGTCACTCTATGGAGTAAAAACTCTATTTGGTTCTCCGGTCCATAAAATAAAGCCTCATCAGATCCTTCAGGATCTGCCGTTCAAAGCTGCTACTTTTCCAGCTGCTCCTGCTGATGATGGTCACACATGATAAAATACTCCCACTACGCTGTCCCTTTCTTACTAAAGCTTAATTCCATGCCTATCAAATACTGTATTGGCCCTTTTGGTTCCTTGGAAGCTAAAAGTCTTGAACTTTTGAAAAGAAGGCTTATCTGTTGCTTTTTGTAAGTATATTGGCTCGGGCACACAAAGCAGGCCTTTAGAGTAGAAAGAAGTAATGGCCTATGGAAAAGAACTCTGCCAAGAAGGCCCAAACACTGAAAAAATGTCTTTAAAAATATGGATTTAATGGCGCACACCTGTAATCCCAGCACTCTGGGAGGCCGAGGTGGGCAGATCACAAGGTCAAGAGATTGAGACCATCCTGGCCAACATGGTGAAACCTCATCTCTACTAAAAATACAAAAATTAGCTGGGCTTGGTGGCGTGTGCCTTAGTCCCAGCTACTCGGGAGGCTGAGGCTGGAGAACCGCTTGAACCCAGAAGGTGGAGGTTGCAGTGAGCTGAGATTGCGTCACCTCACTCCAGCCTGGTGACAGAGCGAGGCTCCATCTCAAAAAACGTACATAGATACATAGATAGATACATAGATAGATACATAGATAGATAGATGATAGATAGATAGATAGACAGATTAGATAGATAGGGATTTAAACTGAAGAAGTATCTGATAACACCAGTCAATTTAAATATTCATCAATAGGCTGCTTTTGTTTTACAATTATGTGTCTGAAGATAGTAACAGGAAAAGACACACCACTGTGCAAATATTAATATCACATACAACTGCATCAAAGAGAAAAAAAGGAACACTAGCTTTCATTTTCATTCAGTAAGATTAACCTAAAATAACCACTGTAGTTTTGTTTGAATTCACTGAAGTTTCAGTATGTGGTAATGACTATGAAGGAACATTCAAAGTATTATTCCCCTTTTTACTGGGGCATAACCTCTGTGTGTTGACATACTTTGTAAGAAATGTTGTTTGAAATATGCATTGAAATAAAGCATCTCCAAATAACTTGAATAAATACCCTAGTATCATAAAGAGACAAACTATGCTAGTGGATTGTTAAAATCATCTAATTTGGAGGAACTGAAGGTAGAAGAAACAGGGAAGAGAGAGAGAGAGATTATATATTACGGACAGATAAAATCATGAATAATAAATACAATTTTTCTCTTGCCCATAGGTAAGAGAATTCTATTCTCTGAATCTTGTTGTGTTCATAGCTGTCATTTTTAAAAGCATCTTACCCATGGGCAAGCTTCTACTTCTATCACTGTAGAGAGGTGGAAGAACATCGGTAATGAAGACAGGCTTAATAAAAGTGCCTTGGAGTGTATGTGTGCATGTGCATGTGTACAAGAGGCTGTGGCAGGGTGGGAGGCAAGACCAAGCCTCTGTTATTTTCAATAGAATACGTGTTTTTGTTTTGTTTTGTTTTTATTGATTGTTCATTTGGTTTTTAAAAACCTTTCTTTGACATTATTCACAGAGGGTCGAAGAGTATGTCCCTACATTCGCAACTAGTCAGAGTGAGAGGGTGGTTTTCCGATTCCACCTACTATGTCAGCCAGCAAACTGGCCATACTCAGGCTGTCCACCACTGCTGAGGTCTTGAAGGCTCTGGAAGAAGCAGGTGTCTAGAGGTATTTGTGAACAACTATCATCAAACAGCACATTTGTAAGATGAGTGAATGAATCCCATGAATGACATCTGATGACCACTATGTCTTCAAGCTACTGGAAAGGCAGCTTGAAAAGATAAGCCTAAAATTAAACTTTTTGTGATAATGCATATTAAAATATGCATACAAAACAGTAATCTTATGTGTAGATCCTTTAGCAGTGGCCTGGTATGTGCAAAGAACACTGGATTTGGAGTCAGGCACACCTGGGTGTGAATCCCAGCCTTAGAGCTGAAATTGCAGATGTATTCTCTACCTCTGTTAATTGTAAAACAAAAATGGTGCTGTGTTGCAATTAAGTATACCAACATATATAGTAAAAAATACCTGGAACAGTGTCTGGCACACAGTAGGAACACAGCAATTAACAACAGTAGCAGTAGAACAAGAGATAACTTGATAATTTTTTTTCTGAGATCAAAGGTCTCATCCCTGGAGTGCAGTGGCATGTTCATAGCTTACTGCAGCCTCGAACTCATGGGGTCAAGCAATCCTCCCACCACAGCCTCCAAAGTAGCTAAGACTATAGGTGCATGCCACCATGCCTACCTAATTAAAAAAAAAATTTGTAGAGAAAGGATCTCACTACATTGCTTAGGAGAGTCTCAAACTTCTGGGCTCAAGCGATCCTCCTACCTCAGCCTCCCAAAGTGCTGGGATTACACATATGAACCACTGCACCTAGCCTGACTTGAACTTTTATATACAGTCTTCCCTGGAGGTCAAGCCAAGGGTGGACTAAACTTCTAACTTCACATACAAGCATTTCTTTTACACTAAGATTGTGTAATGCAAACTTGCTGCATAAAGAAAAGAATGAATGAGACAAAATTAAGCATATTTCTCTAAAGATTATCAGGTTGACAGAATGAAAGATTCCTCAACAGCTGCTCTGCCAGATATATCAATAAATATTTTTCAAACCCCTACTAGGTGTAAGATACTGTTCTTAGAGCAAAGAAAGATGACTAAGAATGATATTAACTTTATAAACACAGTGGCTTAACCTCACCAATTGTGGCTTCAGATACAATTATCCACAAAGATTTCAAAATTTACGACGCTCAGGCTGCACCTTAGATCAAACAAATTAGAATCTCTGGGAGTGGGATTCAGACATCAGCACTTTTCTGTTTCCCTCTGATGATCCAATATGTAGACAGATCGAAAAGGGATGGTCTAGGAGCTAGGTGGCGAGATAAGATGAATATGGGTGAATAATAATAATGTGAATGATAAAGGAGTATTAGCGGAAAAATAAGTATCAGGGGAATTAGAAAGCATGTAGCAGCAAGAGTATCTACACAGAAATTTCAAGAAGGAGTCAGCGTTTGAGCAAAGCTTCCAAAGATACTTGGTGAATACAGGTGAAACATGGACAGACATGAGGTCCATGGCAGGGTAGTGGCAAGGTTCCATATGAAAAGACAGGAGATAACAGCAGTGTCTTGAGTACGTAAGGAATAATGATGGACTCAGCTTTACTCTTAAACTTTCGTTTCCACATCACAACCCTGCCCCAGCCACATTTAAGTTCAGTTTTACAACTATGTGGACAATCCTAATAGCCCAAATTTCTAGATTTTTTTTCTTTAGATCTTAAGTTCAAAGAACATAGACACTATTCAACAACTCTTAGATATTTTTATTTTTATTTTATATCCTTACAAAGGATTTAAAGCGACTTACAATTTTATAGCACTTGTAAAGTAGCAATCCTTTTGAGGCAGAACAGAAATCACCTAGGGAGAAAAAAAGCAGTATTGTGCCAGGAAGCTAGAATGATATTGTTTCTGATATTGAGTACTAAATATAGCCCTGAGATTCCTGGCAGTCAATGCAATAAGGGAAATGTGAAGCTTTACTGTCGTATAAAGGAAGGTATGTAGTTTATTTGAAAAGGGAAATGCTATCTTATTGCTAAAGTCTAGGAGGAATGTATTACATATGGAAAGCACATTGCATAGCATAATGAAAAATGCCCTTAACTCTCTTGTTCATCCACAACTTGGAGAACTCTGCTGATTTCAACTCACTCTGAGACTGTTTTCTCTATCCATTTTTAATTCACCTCTATTTGCTAAGATGAATCAGACCAAAATGATGTGCCCATTCTATTTAGAGAAATGTACACTTGTTACAATTGCTCAGCGTGGGAGAAAATGCCAGCACTGATCTTTCCACGTTCTAGCTTTGTTGATGTATTAGCATACACAATCTGTAAACCTTGTATTTTAATTCCTCTTTGGTGCCAAGCACAATGCTTAAAGAATCATTTGCCCACCTATATTGTTCCAAATGCATCACATTCTTAAAAGAAAACATGGTTAGTAAAACCCTCTTGAAATTTAAGGCATTTGAAGGAGTTATATTCTTAAGGCATTAATTCACCATATTAAGGTACACAAGCAAATTCTTATAAGCTTTCACATGCCCAATTTGGCAAGGGATAATCCGTATGAATAGTTCTTTGTTTTCACTCTGAAGATGTGTACAGGTTTTCACAGAACTCAAATTGATTCTAGCAATTATTTAAAATTCCTCAGAAATGCCTTAAATCTCATATCTTCATTTCTGAGCAGGGACAATGCCAAAATGCCCACAGCTGAGTACTTTTAGATTTAAGGCAACATCCCTTTTGACAGCCTTTCACACAGATCCCAGCAAACTGCAATTCATACAAATAACACACATCTAATGTCTCACTTTATATGCCCTGATGGGGAAATCCTGTGGTTGACTAGTGGAAGACGTGAATCTGGGCAACAATTTCTTGAGAGGAATTCAAAGTCAGTCCTACTCAAAAACAATGTGACATGCAACAGGTCATGTTTTAAATAGAGGGTTGTACGTTGAGGTCTATTATTGCATTGTCTTGTAAGATCACATGTCAATTTTTTTGTCACTTTTAATTATAGCTATAGCAGCAAATTATCTCACATCTATCTAAACGTCTACATCTGTAAAGTATTGCCCTGTATTAGAGAAATGCTACTCGTCAATATACTGAGTTATTCTCTAAGAATGCACCTTATGTTGAACCATGCTCTTGTTTCTTCTGCACACCAGCAGCTTGCTGTGTACAGTAACTGGATGGGGTTCAAGATTTAATCACTGAACATGAACAGACAATTACGGAAACAGTTTTACGTGAAAATGCAGGTCAGAATCAACTCACTGAATTTTCTAGAACAGAGATGGCAAACACGGCTATACACACTAATGCTCTTTACAGAAAGTGGACGTAAACTAATTGATCACAAATGTTTTTCTCCGAGAGTTTGGACATGGTCTCAGAATTCTCTTCATCTAAGGACATTATGTAGACGTTAAAAGGAGCACTTTGGTGAAACTGATTTCCCACCGCTCTCCTATATTCTCATATTGGCATAGGCCTAGGCAGGAACCAACCCAACCCATCTTAACAGCCCAACTCAAAACTGCATAAACCCTTTCTTTTCTTTTCTTTTCTTTTTTTTTTTTTTTTGACAGAGTTTTTCTTTGTCACCAGGCTGGAGTGCAGTGACATGATCTTGGCTCACTGCAAGCTCCACCTTCCAGGTTCAATCGATTCTCCTGCCTCAGCCTCCAGAGTAGCTGGAACTACAGGCTTGGGCCACCATGCCCAACTAATTCTTTTTCTCTTTTCTTTTTTTTTTTTTTAGTAGAGATAGGGTTTCACCACGTTGGCCAGGATGGTCTCGATCTCTTGACCTCGTGATCTGCCTGCCTCAGCCTCCCAAAGTGCTGGGATTACAGGTGTGAGCCACTGTGCTGGGCCTGCATAACAAATCCTTTCATAAACATTTTCAGCAAGTGACCAATCAGCTTCTTCTTGAACATCTTCAACAAAAGGCTGAGTGAACCAGCCACATGCAAAAGGGTCCACAAACTCACATGCAAAAAAACTGTACAATTAACTGATTCTAAATAAGTAGAAACAACTAGAAAGTTCATGAATTACCTTCCAGGTAGACTTCTATTGCCATATTCTTTCTTCACTCTTATTACAGCCCTTTGAAAATAAAGGCCGTGGAGGTGGAGACTGGGAGGGGGTGAGGTGCTTTGTACTTTATTTCTTGAGAAGAATATTTTATACCTGGGAGTGAACCCTCAACTCTCTGGCATACTTGCATTCCAAGGAAGAGTTTGTAGAGCTCTCTAAGGAAAGGGCAGTCTAAAAATTCTCTTAATAAAGGGAAAGATTCGTTGGACAGGGTCCAGGGATAGAAGGGTCTGGGGAAGGGGCAGAAGTCCCATGCCTTGTGGCTCAGTTCCCACCATTTTTATTCTTGCCCATTCAGTTCCCTTATCTAACTTCTGTGACATCAAAACCCTCCTTCCCTTTCTCTCCAAAATACTCAATCTTATTGAATTAAAGAAATTTACACTGAAGTATAACTGACTAGCACTTTCAGAAAACATTTGAATCCAAAAGAAAGACTTGTTCGTGTAAATGAATCTCTAATTTTTGAATGAATCTCTAATCACATAGCTTATTATCCCTTACTTTTCCCTCCCAAGTCAATTAGTGTCCCAGGAAATAAAATCATTGTATTTGTTATCATTTCATGAATTGCAGCTAAATGCTGTACCTTTCCCAAACCTTAAAAGTTACTGTGCCTTCCAGCATTCCAGTGTCCATGAACACTTAAAAATCTTTGAAATACTTCTATTTAAAAATATCATATCCAAGAAGCAACAAATTTCAGCAAATCATCAGCATGGAGAGGGGCAGTTAAATAGCAATTTGCCCTGTGAAGTTTCTAACTATTCTTCATTCAGTGTAGATCTTAACCAGAGGTTAGTTTTTTAGCTACAAGATGCATATACTCAAAAGCAAAGACACAATCATGAAAGGAAGTAATACCTGCGCTTCTAAGATCTACAAAACATTTCAGGGATTATTCTGATTGTACTATTGGCCAAAAAGACTGCAGTGATTAGTCTAGTGTTCCATGTGAATTTTATTGGCTGAACCGCATCATTTTTATAGTCAAGGATATTTGGAAATTGTAACTGTGAAGATATACCAAAGGTTTTTTTTTAATATATAAATATGGTATTTATACTATCTCATCTGATAGTTGTTCCAGATATTTATAGGAAACCCCTTTCTTCAAATGATTTGGTGAGTCATAATCATTGATGTGCTTTAAGACTAACATAAAGCAGGCAAAATGGAATAAAAGTTAAGTCATATCCCCAATATTAAATCTGGAGTTGATCACTTTGATGCCTAGGATTTCATTCAGCCCCTTCAGTTAATAATAATCATTAATGGCACGCCTCAAAAGATTAGAAAACCAGCTCCTCTGCACCTCAAATAAGCCAAGTTTTACAAGAGCACAAAATATGAACAGGTAATTTTTGTTACAAAAACGTTCATATTTTTCTTTTATACAAAAGTAAAATTATCACGTCTCATGTTCAGTTAATTAGAACACATCAGTCTCTGATCAGTTGGTACTTTAAGAGCAGATTCTGGAGGACTTGTCCATCCAACAGGTTTATATGTATGGTATAATCTAACTTTACTTTTCCCATGAACCCTGGGGCAAAATGTCACCTTCTGCTACCATGCTAATTCAAAAATAAGAGGTGAGTAGTTGTCCCTATGGTGACAGAGTCTCATTTTACCCCCCAGTCCATTTCCAACCTGTTACTCAATTACTAAGAACAGGGGCAATGCATCGAAGAGCACAGGGAGATGCTATTAAGGTAACGAAACCAAATACCATCTACTTAGAACATGTTGTGCCAGCTTGGAAATAAGGATGGAATAAACCCTTCACCCTCCACTCCCGTCCTTCTAGCTGACCACCTAACAACTGTTCCATTTTCTAAGTGACAGAATCAGGTCCTCAATCTACACAACAAAAATTACCTCCCAGGGATGGAACTGACTTTCTAAGGCTCTTGCAGTTTGGGCATAAAAATATTGCTTAATACGTTCAAAACAGTGTATTCTGACTTTTTCACATCTTCATTATGCCATATTGAAAATTGGCAGTTAGACATACTTTCTTTGGAAACAAATTTAAGTGTCTATTAGCTATAAAAAGCAATTACATTTCTTTAGAGCATCTAAGAATCCAGGAGGCCAGAACAAGATTTTTCCCTCAGTCATGGTTTTCAAAGGGTCGGCCAGGAGAATTGGGACAGGCTGCATTCCTTACTAACAGTGCACCACAACACTCTTTAATATCCTGCCGAGAAGAATCTTTTACTTTGAAATTTAAAGTCTCATCTGACAGGACCCATGCCTGCAGGAGCCTCAATTTATCTGCTCTAGAGGAAGAACGGCAAAATCCAATCTGAGAATCCAAACCTTTGTTTCCATGGTGAGGTTTCCAAAAAGCTACTGAACATTCAATTCTGCCCACTATAGTTATGGGGTGCGGGTATATTTAAGAATCTACCTTAAGTTAACACAAAGGCACACAAAACATCAGTCATTTCTGCAACTAGAAGCGAGGTCATTGTGGGATGACATTATATTTACCTTGAAAGGTATTGGGATTGTGTGCACCTGTTAACTTTTCTGAAAAATGAAGGGGTTGAACTAGATGATCTCTGGGGTCCATTTTAGGTTTATACTTTAAATAAGAGGTTAGCTGACACTAACCTTGATCAAGTCACTCAGCTTCACCAATGTGTAAGTTTCCTTCTAGTTCTAAAACCAATCCACAAATCCCTATATAATTTCAGAGTGTATATTTTTTTCCTTTAATATAAACAGATAATTTTAGAAATAAGATTAGTGTTTTCCTTACTATCTGGGATTGAGGCGGAAGGAGAAGGGTAAGGAGCAACTTTTGTTCCAGTAGTCACTTTTATGGTGAAGTAAGATGGGCAAATAAATAACCAGAATTCAGATCAAGGAAAGGGGGCTTAAAAGGGTAAAATTATGGTAATAAAATAAAAGAATAACAATTGTGAAAAGCAATATTACCCATTGAAACTAATGTCATAGGTCTTTGCCTACTTGCCTTTTTAATGTCAAAAGTCTCTTCCCAAGCAGCCTTAAGTTTTTCAATGAATATACAACAAGCTTTTTCAAGAGCTATTACTTGAAAGTTTAGGTAGACTTGGGCCCTGGATGAGATTTCCCTACAGACTAGGAGATACGTTAATTCATCTGAGGCCCATGCAACAAAATAAAATTCCTGAAGGCGAGGCAGTGTGATGTCATAAGGAGGTGGGATTTGGGTTTAGACGGCCCAAGCAAAGCGCACTCTGCATTCCTCACTCTGTTCTTTTCTAGCTGTGAAGCTGGACAGTGCTTTTCATATCTCTGGGCTTTGGTTTCATCATCTGTAAAATGATGAATAATTATCCTCCTGAAATTGTTGTCACGGGGATTAAATGACATAATGAGGTAAGTGGTACGACTTCAATAAATAGTTGAATTACCTGTTGAATTTATTCCATTTCACCTCAATAAATGTTTACTAATGGCCTACTACATGCCAGGTACTGCATAAGATGCTATAAATGATGGGGAAAAAAATCCATCCCTATGACATTGTTACTCTGAATAGAAACAATCCAACATAGCCACTGGCATCCGAAGAACTGACTTGTCAGATTAGACATCAGATGCTATACTGCTCATTTGTTCCGAAGCATAATCCTTAAGAGGAAACGGCTGTTTAAACTGTTCAATCACACCATTCTTCAGAGGCATGATATTCTCCTTTGCTCAAGAAATCCTTATTGATCAACCGCTATATATGGAACACAGAAGTCTTATCTATTGTTTTTGCTGTTAGGATGTATATACTTCAATAGGGAAAGAAGACATTAACCTACAGCAAGTGTCTTCAGAGTTCTGCTAGGGCCTCTAGAGAATAAAGTAGGAAATACGTACAGCTTCCATCTTCAAGGTATCTACCGTCTATTGGAGAGAAGGGAACTAAGGTACATAATTTACTACTACAAAAATAGTGCATGATTCTATGTTAGATGAATCAATGAGATGCCTAGGCAGAGGTTCTATCGTTGGCTCTATAGAAATTGTACTGTCCTCAAAGAATGATCTAAGGAGAAGATTAGGTTGTGCTGAACTTTGAAGAACAGGTAGAATTTTAAATAGATGAATACGACAGGAGAAAAGTTAAGGTTAGGGAACCTGTATCAGAAAGTCTCCATGTTAAAAGAAAAATGAGCACAGCACAGCCAGAGGTTAAGGAGAAATATAAGACCAGGGTGGAAAGACAGGGTACCCTCCGATGGTCGAGGGAGATACAGCTCTACAATTTGGTGTTTCTGTTCTACAGTTTAACGGATACTACAGATGTTTTCCCTTGGTCTTGTGACAGATAGCTGAGAGATCCACTATTACTTCTTGTTCCTGTCAATTGAACAGTTAGACAATGAATCAAGAGTTCCACCAAAATGTATCAATTTTTTTGGTTACTGAAAATATGGCCAAAGTTCAAACCACTCAGTCCATTAAAGAAGCTCTGAAACTATAGGGCATAATTACCATTTGACAGCAAATAAAGTGGGGATACATTCAGACAAGGTCCAGAATGGAAATTGGATAGGGGGTAAAGGATCTGGTTCTCAAAAGTGAGAGCGTTTTTACGTTACTATTTCCTGTTTCAAAATAGGAAATGGTGGGGAAGTGTTGGAGCCAAGTGCAATGAAAGAGAGCAAGCATTGAGAACATGTCCACTGTTTCTAGACACTCCAACTTACTCCAGCTAATATTTTACTTCTTAAAAATTATGTCTATATACATTATCTTTTCCCCAATATATGCCTTTGCAAGTGACTTCCAAGTACAAATTTAATGATTATACATATAACCTTTTCAAAAAAGAAATCAATAATACATATATGGATGGCTGAATGCAATTTGAATTACAAATGCTTGCGTATATTTACTGATTATTTATTGGGCCTCAGTGAAAACCTTAAGGTTTTTCTAGAGTGGTGGCAAAAGTCAAGACTCTTAAACTAACTACCCACTTCAATCATCTGGAAGTACCAGAGATATAGAAATAATAGAGAGAACATATAGAAAAATAGAAAAACTGAATGAAAATAACATAACTCTTTCCCTTCTAGTTCAGTGTCTAATTTCAGCATCCAAATGTTATTCAAAGTAATTATTACCTAATATGATGTTTTTGGGCTCAATTTAACTTAAGAAGTCAATTTTAATAAATCTGTCTATCCTGGAACCCTTATGCTAAATCTTGCTGAAAAGGTATATATAACAGAAAACCTTGAGTTTCCCTGTTTGTAAGATGATAAAAATGTATCATAATTTGAAAACTCCTCTAGGTCTTTTTCTACAGCCCAGTTACCTAAAAGTATCAGGCAATAGGACCAAAGGAAAGATCATTTTAGCTAGTTAGTGTACTAGTGTTAGGTTTCTCCCTGCAAGCAAAACCTGGAACCTAGCTTTAGATGGCAGATAATTCCCCGCTCCCCTGCCTGCCAACTTGTTTGCTGTTTCTAAACAAGCCCTTTGGTTGATATTTATTTTTAATTTAATCTACAGGTCCTTTGTCTATAATTATGATTGATTTGAGCCAGTCCTTTGTGTCTGTAAGTTTAAAGGTAAAAACGTTCTAACTAGGTGCGTTTTACCATTTTGTTATTGCTATTGGCAAAAGAGTAAGATGGAAGGAGGAAGGAAGGGCACGTGTACTGCTTTACAAAGGCACACATGCCATGTTGAATACCTAGATCAGAGAGCAGAGCATGTGTCCCAGAGGCAGGCAATGGAGTGCAAATCCACACTGCATTATGAGACTTACTAATGGGTTTAAAATTATATCATTGGAATTCAAAATTATAGTACATCTCTTTTGGATGAGAAAGTTCTGCTACATGGGCAATGGCTAGCAATATGGAAGACCGCCTGCTCACCTTTGACCCAGCAATTCTAGTCCGTGGTATATAGCTAGAAAAACTTTCATATTTATGTGAATGAGACATGTAAAAGATTTTCAAGTAATATAAACAATGCTGACAAATAACATGCATACTCATCGTTAACAGGGAAATGGATATATCCTGTCATGGTCATACAGCTGATAAAGTAAAGGGAATTAACTAGAGCTCTGTGAATCAACATAGAGAAAAGTTCACAAACACAATTTGGAGCAAAAGAAATAACACTTGTACAAGTAGTTATTGGGCATATTATCATGCATTAAAACTTTTAAATCATGCAAAACAATATTGTCTAGTGATGACTGATACGTGGTAAAAGCGTAAAAGTAGTGTAGCATAGTGAATGTAGTAGCGGAGGGGTGGACATTGGACTTCACCTATATTCGTAAAAGTGTACTTCTTAAATAATTTGAAGCAAATATGGTAAAATGTTTACAAAACTGAACAGGCATACTTGGGTATTAATACAGTACTGTACTTTTCTGTAAGGTTGCAATATTTCATTTAAAAGAAACATGAAAAAGAACAGAAGCCTACTGGCCTTGATGAATTTTTTTAGGTTTTTAAAATTTTTATGTACCACATTTCTTTCTTTTTCTCTTCTATTTAAGTTTTGACTTCTCCACAAACATATGCAGGAGCTTTAGAGAAAGATTTAATAATAATTCTTCAAAGAAATTAAATAAGGAATCACAAACAGAAGAATCTTCTACAATTCTAACTAGATTATTTTCAACGGGGCTGAATTTTTGAAATGAGAGGTCACTTATCACACGTGTTAAAGTTAGAGAATTTGTAGTCTCCCCAAAATATCAGAGCCCAGAAGGCTCTGAGGATGCTACAAGCATTTGAGAATGGGTATCTATTCCCTCCTGAGTCATTTCTAGGGGTTTTAACTTTTTAAGTTTGACTAAACTTCTTTCAGTATTGCACCCCCTATCAGTACCATTCTAGAACAACATGTTCTCTTTGGGCACATGTGCACTGTTCATTTTTATCTGCATCCACTTTTGAGAGCTTTTAATAGTTGCCCTTAGGGCTACACAGTAAGGTTTGTCATTCTTGTGGAAGTATGAATAAAAGCTTACTTCCTTTCACCTGTAGTGTAAACTGAATGTAAGTAAATCAACTTATAAATGGTTGGTCTGGTCCCATGAAGTTTCCATTTGCAGATGAAAGTTTTCAACTTAATCAATCTATACTTTGAAAATGATCAAAAAAGAAAAAAAAAGTCATCAATGTAAAGATTCCTCTTATTAAATATATATTTTCCATGGTTACATTCTTCTATTTTCTTGTTTTTATTTCTGAGGAGCTTAGTGTCATGTAATCTTTAATAGAATAGAAAATTTTCCAACCAGCAATAATCCAGGAAGACATCAAAAGCAACCAGACAGAATCAGGCTAATATTTCTTCACCAGGTGTCTAGCCTCTTAATCTAGTGATAATATCACATTCCAAAGGAAAAGGCACTGAGACCCTCCCAACTAGTGCTGGAAGCACTTACTTCTGCACCTAGGATTACCAGCTTGTTGAGCAGCAAACATTCTCACCTGCACCTGAGGTGGGGGCTGATCTCCAGTTGCTGAGAACAGCAGCATTTGAGGAGTAAATGAGAGCCCAGGCAAGACTTTTCTTTAGAAACCAAAACTCAGCAGCAAACTTGCTGGTTTCAGGTGCAGGTGTCAAATTATCTGGGGATTCATTTATGCTTCCTGAGATTGTGGCCTTTCTTTGGAATTTATAATTTAAGAAGTGGTCTTTTCTGAAAAGCTATATTTTTAGGAGGCTGAATTTTATAGGTGTATTTCAGGTTCGGTTAAATGGATGGCACAGCACACCCCCCTTGTCAGAGGATAAAGCCAGAGACTCCACTGTGGGTGACGTCACATCAGACCCTGAGAAAGGCCGACGTTCTGATCTGACAGAATGCTTGGTGAAGAGAAGCACAGAGAAAGAAAGCAAATGTCATTGGGATCCCATGTATTGTCCTGTTGCTGTGAACTCACCTTACACAACACAATTTCCCTCCGAAAAATAAAGCATGGCTATCAGAATACCCTTTGCAGGATTGCTGAGTGATCACGCTGAGGCTATCTTATGGAGGAAAGGACACAGAAGTGGAGAAGTAAATATGGGTTCTAACACAACTTGGCCACTAAACTGCTGCCTACAGCGTCCTTATCTGTACCATCAGAAGAGGAAGGGCCAGAGTCGAGAGATCTGAATTCCAGTTACAACACTTTGGAGTCACTTGGAGAGATGAAAAGTAACAATAATGCCCTCCGTGGCCTCTCCCTAGACCAACAGAATCAGCATCGCTGGGAGGTGGGCCTTGTGTTAAGGCGGGTTAAAAGTTCCCAAGATGAGTTTCAAGTTCTGAGGTACAGGTGCAGAACGTGCAGGTGTGTTACATAGGTACACACGTGCCGTGGTGGTTGGCTGCATCCATCACCCCATCATCTACATTAGGTATTTCTCCTAATGCTATCCCTCCCCAATCCCCACACCCCTGCTATCCCTCTCCTAGCCCCGCCAACCCCTCGACAGGTCCTGTCGTGTGGTGTTCCCCTCCCTGTTGTCCATGTGTTCTCATTGCTGATGATTTTAATATGTAGCCAGATTGAGAATGAGGGTAGTGTTTTCATACTGCAATGTTTAAGCAGATCACCTGGGAGCTTACTAAATGCAGATTCTGATACAGTATGTCAGGGATGAGACATTTTTGACTAGCTCTCAAGTGATGCAATGCGGCTGGTGCACAGATCCTGCTTGGAGTAGCAAGACACTGGATGATTTCCCAGCGCCCTTCCAGCACCCGGATTCTGAGAGCCTACTTTAACTTTCGCTTTCAACAGAATCCCCCCACCCCAGGCTGTTGCTAGATAATTGCGAAACTTACGTCTCCCCTACTTCCTCTGCCCCACCACCATCGCACACACCCTTCACATTCAGGAGCGCCTAGATCAGAGAAATGCTTTTTCTAAGGCCATGTGCTGTGCTGAGCTTTGTGAAATAATGCAATGTTCTTTAGCATTTAGGAGCTACTTTAGAATCTGATGTTGTTTAGTGGGACACCACGGATATTAATTATCACTGAGTGGTGTGATGGATATAAAAACTACGGGAGATTTGTGGGGGATTCATACAAATAAGGAGGTGCTCGCCATGTGCAGAACTGAGGCTATGAGGGGATGCACCAGAGCCTCTCACCCAGGAAGGTGGATGCACATGTGTGCACAGGAGTAGGAGGCAGGCTGGAGATTAGGGAAAGCTTCCCAGAGAAAATTACCTTTAAACTAAGATCTAAAGATGAGTAACATTTGGGGGTTGGGAGCAGTGTCCAGGCAGAAGGAATTGTGAGGTAAATGCCTATATGTGAAAGAGACACTGAGGAAATTGGAAGTAGCTCCATTTGCCTGGAATAAAAATAATAATAACATGAAAATTGTAGCTAAGGGATAAGGGGTGGCTAGAGACAGGACTTCGTTAAGCCATAAGAAGGAGTTGAGTCATTATTTTAAAGGAAGAGGAAGGCATCGAACGGTTTTAAGCAGAAGAGCAACATGACAGGCATTTTCAGAAATGACTTACCGTGTGCTGTGTGGGCAATGGATGGTGGAGGCAGGTATATGCATTAGAGGATGTCTCAGTATGCTAATAATAGCAGAGACTGAATGAGGCCAGCTATTCCACATCCAAGAAATTCTGCAGATACTTACATGCACAAACATGTGTGGGCACTAATGCTTATAATAACAGAAATTTGGAAACATAGAAAATGTCTATTAACTTGGCACTAGTTATATAGTTTCTGCTATATCCACATTATGAAATACCACGTGGCCACTTAAAAAATATAGTAGATCCAGGGGGCTAGGCGTGGTGGCTCACACCTGTAATCCCAGCACTTTGGGAGGCCAAGGTTGGGAGGATCACGAGGTCAGGAGATTGAGACCAACATAGCTAACATGGTAAAACCCCATCTTTACTAAAAATACAAAAAATTAGCCAGGTGCGGTGGCAGGTGCCTGTAATCCCAGCTACTTGGGAGGCTGAGGTAGAAGAATCACTTGAACCCAGGAGGTGGAGGTTGCAGTGAGCTGAGATCGTACCGCTGCACTCCAACCTAGGGAACAAGAGCGAAACTCCATCTCAAAAAAAAAAAAAAAAAAATATATATATATATATATAGTAGATCTATATGTACTAACATATAAAAAGTTCCAAGACATTTTATAAAGTGAAAAAAGCAAGTCACAAGATAATTTATTTATGTAGTGCGGATTCCATTATATAAAAACAAAAATAATATATTCTCTATATTTGTATTGTATATGTGCATGTAAATTAGTAGAAAAATGACTGAAAAGATACATCTCAAACTAAGGACAATGACTTTCCTTAAGAAGAGGAATGGAAGATAAAGAGAAACTTTCACCTCTGTGCTTCTGTTTTGCTTAAGATATTTACAAAAAGTATTTGTATATCGTTTGTGTAATAGAAAAAAAAGAGGAGCATGAATGAATTGCTACATTGTAGAGTTGAACTCATCAATAGCATGAGCTTTATCTTCATTCTGTCTAACAATTCCTATGATTTTGAATTCCAAATTTCTAAACAAAAATTAAAAATTAAAAATCTTTTAATAATTTAAGATTCTAAAAATTCTTCCTCTTTCCCTTCTAAGGCTATGTCCCAAGGCCACCTTTTTTCCCCCTCAACAATCCTCTTCACTTTAATCTTTCCTCTAGTTTTCATTATGCAGCTACCCTAAACCTAAGATAACTCAGGACACAATCTAAACTTCCAGCAGTTGAAAATAATTTTAAAAGATTAAATAACAAACAGAAATCAACAGGGATTGAAAAAAAGAAGTTTTTCTCTTCACCCTTCTGGGCACTGAGAATTTTCAGTGCTACCATAATTTTCTAGAAAGATCCTCTGATGACCCCTGAAAACAATCCAGGACCCCCCACAGCTGCCCTTGGATCCCAGTATAACCAATTCAGCTGTGCACTGAAGGGAAAGTTATAAATTGCTTAGAGGAGGAGGTTACAAAAGGGAGCAACCAGGCTCGCTTTTGTGAGGGTAAATCTGGGCTCCCCAACCTGTTAAGATGCTTTGAAAGAGGTAACAAAATGATCTATAAAGGCGGACCAGTGGGTGTCATTTCTTTAGATAATCAAAAACCTTTTGATTGGGGAATACACAAAAGGCTGAGGAAGGTTAGTAACCCTGGGATAAAAGAAAAATTTCCTTCATCAATTAAAAAACAGTTATGGAAAAATGGGAACTAGAACTCCAATTTCCCAAATGGACAAAGATTAAAATGTTGGCATCATTCAATATTTATTACATCCAATGTGCCACTGAAGGAGATCTCCTGTAAGAAATCAATTACCTAAAATTAATTCGAAATATTATAAATCAAAACATAAAGTGTAAAAACAAGAATTTATTTTCTAATTAATAAAAGTTAACAAGAAAGCTTTTTATTTCCATTCTAGTGGACACTCTTTAGCCTAGCAACCTAGGAAGCGCTCACCAGTGCTGACACAGTGCCACATTCTCATGCTGTTCCTCCTTTTCTCACCTACCCTTAACTTTTTACTTGCATTTTATTCTAAATTCTGTGGAGACTCTGACATTTAACATGAATTATTTTTGCTGTTTTACTTAGGTCAAAGTCATTATTAGTCTTATCTAAACAAAGTCAGCACAAAATGACAGCAAAACTAAGCTTATTGATAATAAAATTTGCAGCTTGTTCCTAGAGAAACTGAAAACTCCTCAAAGACGCTTGCCACTTAATAATCTTTGAGTAAGGCCAACGTGCTAATAGGGTATATGTATTAGAAAAAGAATAACAAAGTCTGTGTCATACCAACTTAATCCTACAGTCTCCAGCAAACCTCCAAATTAATGAAGCATCAACCCATAGAGGGATTGTATTTGCAATGGGTACTTAGAATTATTTGGCAGGCGAAGGAGAGCAGAGCAAGAAGATGCCAACTGTATGTAAAAACAGGGTTGACATAATGACGGCCAAAGCAGCACGTCCATCTCATCAGCCTGCTCCAAAATACAAGGCTTCTTGAAGGCCTAGGAGTCTACGTGAAGGAGGGATCAGAATACACTCGATGCCTTACAGTCTTGTGGAGCAAATGAGATGGAGAAAAAAACAATTATCTGTCTCCAGGGTTGAAGGGTAAATAATCCAAGTACATAGATCTGATAAAAAAAAAAGTACCCATGCAATGAAGTACGTCACCCAACACAGGACAACCACAGTAAGGGCTGACATGTTTCTGCAGTATAGCAAGGACTCGAGGAAGATTCCAGCAATCCGGAGTCCTCCGAGCCTGCTCACGGTGCAGCAGCTGGCTTTGCGTGCACTGAGATGCTCCTGCGCGGTCCCTACCACCAGTTCCAGCCCAATGCCGATCTGCACCCCTGTTTTCACCACTCCATGGTGAAGTCCGAAAAATATGGGCAATAAACTGGCATTGTTTTTTCAAAAAGTAAAACTAATTTGCTTATTTTCAAATGCTCTTACCTTTATGAAATGATGGCTATAAGAGACAGTGGTAGACACTGTTGAAGTAATTGTTGTGTTACTGCTTAAAAAAAAAAAGATGTGGATAATCTGTGGAGTTTTTTTTTTTTCATTAAAAAATGGTTTGTTAAATCTATAAACTTGGGGACTTCTGGTGAAATGGTAACAGTTCTGGCTGAAATCAAGTAGATTTGGCCAAGTCCCAGCTCTGTCACTTTACTAGCCATGTGACCGCTTCTAAGTCTCTGTTTCTTCACCTGTTAGATACAAATAACAGTAATCCCTACCTCATAGGTTGTAACGAAGTTTACTGAGATAATGCTTAGCACAGAGCACAGTATAGAACAATGCTCAAGTGTTAGCTTAAAAAAATAAAGAGCCAAAAGAAACAGCAGCCATCATTTCTGGCGCTCGGGTTTTTCATCTCTCAAGAGAGACACTGGCCTCAGAGACTTCTGCACATCCTCCACTTGTGACATCCTATATTATACTGCATAGTTCTAGCTCCACTTCTTCTAGTCTATTCAAATCCACAACTGTTCTCAGGCTCAGGCACAATAAATTATGACGCTTTCATATAATGAACCACCATCCAGCCATGGGATGACATCACATATATTATTGAGTGGAAAAAATACAGTTACAAACCAGTTATTAACAGCATAATTTGATTTTTATAAAATGAAATACATAGAAATGGTAATTTCTAACTCATCCTCCACCCTCCCCAATTACTCTAGGCCAACACTGTCTCATAGAAATATAATGTGAGCCACAGTGTGAGCCATAAGTGGAATATTAAATTTTCTAGTTGCCACATTAAATGAAACAGATGAAATTCATTCTAACTATATATTTTATTTAATCTAATATAAACAAAATATTCTCATTTCCATATGTAATCACTACAAAAATTATTAATGAGATATTCTACTTTTTCATATTGTCTTTGAAATCTGACATGTATTTTATACCTGCAGTAACTTTTAATACAGACTAACTGCATTTCAAGCACCCGAGAGCTACATGTGGCTAACAGCACTACATCAGATAGCAGCAACTCTAGGCCACTAGTCCCTCTCCTCACATCGAACTGGAATTATCAGACTGAAAGGAGATTCCATTTATCTCATATGCCTATTGTCTAAAACCATTTACAATGCCTATTGGATACTCAAAAGAGATTAATTTGAATGAATACATTTGGTTCAAAGTATGCTGGTGACGTGGGAGACTTTGTATTGTTAGTCCCCGTGTTAATCACAGAATAAAAGGCATTACACTACTTGCGCCTGTAATCCCAGCACTTTGGGAGGCCAAGACAGGCGGATCACGAGGTCAGGAGTTCAAGACCAGCCTGGCCAACATGATGAAACCCTGTCTCTACTAAAAATACAAAATTTGGCCAGGCGTGTTGGCGGGCACCTGTAATCCCAACTACTCGGGAGGCTGAGGCAGAAGAATTGCCTGAAACCAGAAGACGGAGGTTGCAGTGAGCCGAGACTACACTGCTGCACTATAGCCTGGGCAATAGGAGTGAAACTCCATCTCAAAAAAAAAAAAAGCACATAGAAATTTTGCAAAGCATCTCCCCTAAATCATACCTTGCAAGTAGTCTCCTTGTATAGGAGTAAAATCAGTCATACAGAAATGTAAGATATGTCTACAAATTAACCAAAAAAAAAAAATTTTACAAGACTAAAACTAGTACCAAAATATATATTATAGACAAATCATAGGTGGGCTAAAAGAACTGAATAGTAAAAACTTTATTAAATGCCTATTATGTTTTAAATAATTTACACATCTCATTTATAATCTTTACCAAAGCTCTGTAAGGTAAGGTAAGTTAGAGAAATAATGACACAGAGGGGGAAAATTTGGCCATGAAATTGTTAAAACAAACCAAAACATTTTGGGTTTAAATCCTAGCTCTGTGGCTTAAGGCAATTTTCTTAATCTCTCTGAACCTCAGTTTTTTCATCTGTAAAATGGTTATTAAAATAATTACTCTTGATTGCTGTAAGGATTTGATTAATCGACACATAACAACTTCTTATAAATGATAGCTAGCACTATGACAGTGGGGCTTGATTAAAACAGGGGCTATTGTTATCATCTTGGTTTATAGAAGGGGAGGCAAGTTCAGAGGAATAAAACAGCCTCAGTGTCACGTAGCAAGTAAACAGAGGAGCCAGAATTCAAACCCAGATCTGTTCAACTTGGTGAGACCATGCACTTTGCACCTATCACGCCTAGGAAGGTCTCATGGCAGAGGCCGTAATGTTGGAAAACAGGAAAGACATTTTACAAGTGTATTCACATGGCAAAGGATACAGACTGAATACAACTTTAGGAAAAAGGCGTCTTGCTGATCTGAATCAGATCATAGCAGGGAGCTGGAGGAGCTCAAGCGGAGTCGTACAGGGAATTTGGCTTAGGGAAGGCCTTGAGCCAGTTGGAGGAGTTGAGACTTGATTGCTGCCTAAATCCAGTCATAAATCTGAGAAACAGTTGACCAATCTCTGTGCAATTGTGAGGCTCTTCTTTTTCAAAACTTAATTCCTTAGGCTGATAGGAACATTCCTTTATTCAAGTAAAGGCTGAACATATGCTTT
Organism: Plecturocebus donacophilus; assembly: GCA_004027715.1. Classification (NCBI taxonomy): domain Eukaryota; kingdom Metazoa; phylum Chordata; class Mammalia; order Primates; family Pitheciidae; genus Plecturocebus; species Plecturocebus donacophilus. The sequence continues at coordinate 104,029 of PVKP010000216.1, forward strand.
TCTACACTCTTCAAATCCTACCCTAAATTTGTCTTAATCCTTTGAGTCTACAGGAGGAGTGGCGTTCATGTTCCCGTATATTAACTGGGTTGTGAAAGAAAAATCAACCAAACTCTTATCTGTGGTTAAAACATTGCAACAACCTTGCTCAAGTTAGATCCTTTAGCAGGCCCTTTAAACCAACACAGCTGCTCACCATTAGTTACCCTTTCTTATTTGGCTGTTTGCCTCAACTACCTCATCAATGAGGTATGAGCTACCACACCTGGCATGTTTATGGTTGAACCTAGTCATGTGACAAATGTTATAAAAAATATTTTTTTAAAGAAGAAAATGTAGGTATGTATATTTAAAATCTGCATATAAATATGCATGCACCTATATACACATGATAAACAGATATGTATTTAAGAAATACATGTAACCAGGGAGTCTCTCAAATTGAAAAGTTTATATATCCCCCAAAAAATTCTAATTGTTATTTTGTTTTTCTAAAGGCTATTCTGTATTTTAAAATTGTTTATTCCTTTTCTCAAATAATTTACTTTGGCATACATTATTGACTTACACACATAATGAAACAGAAAAATCTACCAGCAAAAATTACCAGTAGATAGAAGATAAAGTTTTAGGGAGATTATGAACTTTGAATGAAAAGTTATGCCCTGTGATATAAGTTCATAGGCAATTATTTCCCATACTTTTCTAAAACAAATATATACATGTATATATGTATTGCCAATGTGAAATAAACTGGACAAAAGATTAAAATTGCCATCTTATAAATATTTTTAAAGTTTGCAGTATTCGCACCAAGAAAACCAACTAGACATTGCTGATAAACTGAAACATGATTGAAAACAGAAAAGTACGGTAATTACTCGAGACATTTTCTCCTCCTCTGGCTTGTTAGAGTCCTGTTGGTTTCATTATATGACACTTTGCAGCACTTTTAGCTGGTTTGTGGCACAAACCCCCAAAGAAATAAGAGTAATTTTCAAAAGGAACTTTTATTTTTAATATGGATTGATTTTTTTAAAGACAGCTCCAAGCAGCCCAGTATATCAAACAGGAACCATCACACCAATCCCAACACATCAAGGGGCAGTTTTAACACGTGAGGTTTGTTGTTTCTAGCAGGTATCCATGTAGCGAGAGAGGTCACCACTCAGCAAGGTGCTTTCTTTCTGGTGTATAAGAAAAGAAATCACCAGGAATAAGGGGGGAAATGGGCTTGGGAAACAGGAGGGGACCTTGTCAATCTCCAAGATGCTAGAAAATGATCGTGGAAGTCTTTTGTTAGGGAATCCTATAATGGTACTGCCGCTCACCTCTTGTGGACACGAACAGCAACTAGCCTAAGATGGTAAGGGCGACAGAGGATTAGACACATCGTGAAAAGGCCCTGGAAAGGACATTACTGGTGTTTGGAATCATAAAGGCCAAAATTGTATCATTATTTACTCTCAACAGCGGTGTCCTTATAAACACAAGTGCTTGGGAGGAAGAAACTGAAGGCATACATGAAATGTTTATTAGGAGTGCATACATATAAATTATTTTACAAATGAGGAAAGAAAAAGCTTTTACAGGACTATTTTTATATATTCTTAAGGGTCATGGGAAGCTTTTTTTTTTTAATGCTAAGAATGTATACTACTTTTAAGAGAAGGATGTTAAGCTTGTTCCCAATCCCTTTTATTTTAAACATATGTATCCCTGAGAAGGTTAGCCTTGTGCTGGAAATAATTTTGCTGCATATAACAAAGCTATAAAAAAGAACAACAGGAAGAGATAGATAAATTTGTGAGGTTTCAAAATAGCTGGTAGACTTGTAAGATCACATAGCAGGGTTCCTGGCATTACCAATTAAGGAGAATAACAGAATATTCCTGAATCTTGGATTTCAGGAAACTACATTGTAAAGCACTAGTTTTTGAAAACACAAGTCAGTCTCAGCACATATCTGCCAATCATCCCACTGACACAATTGAAAAGGAAACTATTCTATCAATATTTTTATAGATGATAGAATCAAAGTTGTATTATTTAATAAAGGTAAGTGTGTTTTTGAGTAAGATCAAACAATATTTTATCAACTAACTAAATACCTTTTCCCTGGGTATTTTCTCTAAAATGATTGCTTGGGGGATATTTAAAATTCATGATTTACCAGTAATTTGGATATTTTTTTCCTTCAAATAATAAAGGTAAAACAGTAATAGTTACAATAATAATCATGAGTGTTTGTATAATAATGTAGAGTCGCCTTTGATGTGCCAAGCACTGTGCTCAAGCCAAGGGCTGTGGAGAGAAATCAGTACCTGTCCTCACAGATTCCAGACTAATGTGGGAGCTCAACATGGACCTAAATGATTATGATACAATCAGATAAGTTATCACAGAGTCGTATGCAAAGACCACGATGAGCAATTCCACACGTGCAGGAATTGCTATGAAGTGTTTCTGAATGAAGAGAGCAGCCGTCTGTCTGGCCGACCTACAGCGTGTGAATTATTCTGTCATTCCCTTCCTCTCTTGGTTGGATTCCCACCTTAGTCCATCTGACCTGTGGCCCTGGCCAGACTGTTGGCCAATTCCCAGACCTAATTCATTCTAGCTGTTAATGTCCTGTTGCATCGAAGTACAGTATTAAGGGGGGAAGTACAGTACTGGAATCACCTCTCCTGAGAAGGGGCAAACCAAAGCTTCCCTAATAGCAATTAAATGTTTCAGAAAGCACAACTCTATTCCATATGTGGGGAAATAGGGCAATCTTATTAGACAATTAGAAGAGTCCTGGACTTGGATAAGGAGACTAATTCACTGTGAGTCTACAGGCAAGACATTTTATGAAAATCTGCCCAAGATTTATATCACTTCTGTATTTAGCCGAGTTTGCAAGCCTTTTTCTTTCTATGCATTTATTTTGCATTTAGGGTAAGAAACCACCAGGTGGACTCCTGAGCCTTTTTTACAGCCTCATAGTTCAAACAGCTAGGCTTCCTGAAGGTATAGTTCACACAGAAATATAGATTTTTTTTCCCCCATGAAAACAGAACTTTTATTAAAACAATTAAATGCAAATATTAAAAATATGAAGACTCTTTTTCTCGAAAGAATCCAGAACATAGAGCAAGACTTGGAGGAGTAAAAACATCATGGATTTTTACAGCTGGAAAAAACCTCTTTTTTCTAATTCAAACCCTGAAATGATGGCCCAGAGTAGCTCAGTGACTTTACTAAGGCTACACTGCCAATCCAGGGAAGAGCTGAGAGCAGACTCCTAATCTACAAGCTTCCTATTAGTCTTCTACCAAATACGTTCCTCACATAACTCGTGTTCATGACTCTTTACAAGCCACTGAGGCGTCTTTTCACTCTCAAGTTAAGATAGGATATTTCCAGGGGGAGGATCCAAGATGGCCGAATAGGAACAGCTCTGGAGTGGAGTTCCCAGCAGGAACAATGCAGAGGGTGAATGCTCACCGCATTTCCAAACACATTTTCACTGGCCACCGACCAGGAGATTCCCGGGCTGAAAAGCGCCACAGGTTTTCAGCAGGGTGGTTTTGGCCAGTGCAGCGTTGGCACAGAGAAACTCACAAAAATCTGGGTGGCCATTTCAACTGGCACCTGGAACACCTGGGAGACAGAGCCGCCCATTCAACTGAAAGGAAGGGGGCAGAGACAGGGAGCCAGGCAATCTGGCTCAGCGGGTACCACCCCCACAAAACAAGCAATCTGAAACGCTCTGGATGGTGAGTTTCCCAGCAAGTGCAGCTGGACCCAGGACTGTCCAGCTCAGTGGGGGGAAGGGCGACCACCACTACCCAGGCAGTTCACACAGCAGCTGGGCAGAGCCTGTGGCAGCTCAGCAACGCCTCTGCTGGCAGACTGTGACTAGACTACTCTGTGAAGGACAGGGCATCTATGAAAAGAGGCAGCAGCACGACAAGAACTTATAAATAAGGCCGACCTTCCTAGGACAGAACACCTGGGAAAGGAGGCGGTTATGAGTTCCACTGCAGCAGACTTAAAAGTACCTGCCCAGCATCTCTGCATGGAACAACGGAGCTCCCAGCACAGCACTTGAGCTCCTATAAGGGACAGACTGCCTCCTCAAGCAGCTCCCCGACCCCCATGTACCCAAAGAGACACCTCATAAAGGAGAGCTCAGGCCGACATCTGGCAGGTACCTTCCTGGGACAAAGATAACAGAAGAAGAAACTGGCAGCAACCCTTACTGTTCTGCAGCAGCTGCGGGTGATCCCCAGGCAAGTGAGAAGTGAGGTCTGGAGTGCACCTCCAGCAGTCCTGCAGCAGAGGGGCCTGACTGTTAGAAGGAAAACTAAGAAACAGAAAGAAATAACTTCATCATCAACAAACAGAACATCCACTCAGAGACCCCATCCAAAAGTCACCAACTACAAAGACCACAGGTAAATAAAGCCACTAAGATGGGAAGAAACCAGTGCAAAACGGATGAAAACACCAAAAACCAGAACGCCTCTCCTCCTCCAAAGGATCACAACTCCTCACCAGCTAGGGATCAAAGATGGATGGAGAATGAATCTGATGAATTGACAGAAACAGGCTTCAGAAGGTGGATAATAACAAACTTCTCTGAGCTAAAAGAACATGTGCTAACCCAATGCAAAGAAACTAAGAACATAGAAAAAAGGTTAGATGAGATGCTAATTAGAATAAACAGCTCAGAGAAGAATATACACTACTTGATGGAGCTGAAAAACAGCACGAGAACTTCACGAAGCATATACAAGTTTCAATAGCTGAATCGACCAAGCAGAAGAAAGGATATCAGAGACTGAAGATCAACTCAATGAAATAAAGTTGAAATAAATGAAAGAATGAAAAGAAACGAACAAAGCCTCCAAGAACTATGAGATTATGTGAAAAGACCTATTCTACGTTTGATAGGTGTACCTGAATGACACGGAGAGAATGAATTCAAGCTGGAAAAAACTGTTCAGGAGAACTTCTCCAACCTAGCAAGCCAGGCCACCATTCAAGTCCAAGAAATACAGAGAACACCACAAAGATATTCCTCAAGAAGAGCAATTCCAAGGCACATAATCATCAGATTCACCAGGGTTGAAATGAAGGAAAAAAATGCTAAGGGCAGCCAGAGAGAAAGGTCGAGTTACCCACAAAGGGAAGCCCATAAGACTCACAGTGGATCTCTCCACAGAAACCCTACAAGCCAGGAGACAGTGGAGCCAATATTCAACATCCTTAAAGAAAAGAACTTTCAACCTAGAATTTCATATCCAGCCAAACTAAGCTTCATAAGCGAAGGAGAAAGAAAATCCTTTATGGACAAGCAATTGCTGAGAGATTTCATCACCACCATCAGGACTGCCTTACAAGAGCTCCTGAAAGAAGCACTAAACAAGGAAAGGAACAACCAGTCCAGCCACTCCAGAAATGTACCAAATGGTAAAGACCATCGATACAATGAAAAAATTGTGTCAACTAATGGGCAAAATAACCAGCTAGCATCAAAATGGCAGGATTGAATTCACACATAACAATATTAACCTTAAATGTAAATGGGTTAATGCCCCAATCAAAAGACACAGACTGGCAAATTGTATAAAAAGTCAAGACCCATTGGTGTGCTGTATTCAGGAAACCCATCTCATGTGCAAGGACACACACACGCTAAAAATAAAGGGATGGAGGAAGATTTATCAAGCAAAGGGAGAGCAAAAAAAAAAGCAGGAGTAGCAATCCTAGTCTCTGATAAAATGGACTTTAAACCCACAAAGATCAAAAGAGACAAAGAAGGGCATTACATAATGGTAAAAGGATCAATGCATAAAGAAGAACTAACAATCCTAAATATATAAGTACCCAATACAGGAGCATCCAGGTACATAAGCAAATTCTTAATGACCTACAAAGGAATTTATACTCCCACACAATAGTAGTGGGAGACTTTAACACTCCACTGTCAATATTAGACAGATCAATGAGACAGAAAATTAACAAGGATATCCAGGACTTGAACTCAGATCTGGACCAAGAAAACCTATTAGGCACCTACAGAACTCTCTACTGCAAATCCACAGAATATACATTCTTTTCAGCACCACATCACACCTACTCTAAAATTGACCACATAATTGGAAGTAAATCACTCCTCAGCAAATGCAAAAGAATGGAAGTCATAACAAACAGTGTATCAGACCACAGGACAATCAAATTAGATCTCAGAATTAAGAAACTAACTCAGAACCGCACAGCTTCGTGGAAACTGAACAACTGGCTCCTGAATGTTGACTGGATAAGCAATGAAATGAAGGCAGAAATAAAGATGTTCTTTGAAGCCAATGAGAACGAAGACACAATGTACCAGAATCTCTGGGACACATTTAAAGCAGTGTCTAGAGGGAAATTTATAGCAATAAATGCCCACATGAGAAGTGAGGAAAGATCTAAAATCGACACCCTATCATCAAAATTGAAGGAGCTAGAGGAGCAAGATTTAAAAAACTCAAAAGCTAGCAGAAGGCAAGAAATAACTAAGATCAGAGCAGAACTGAAGGAGATAGAGATACCAAAAATCCTTCAAAAAATTAATAAATCCAGAAGCTGGTTTTTTGAGAAGATCAACAAAATAGACAGACTGCTACCCAGATTAATAAAAAAGAAAAGGGAGTAGAATCAAATAGATGCAATAAAAAACGATAAAGGGGATATCACCACTGATTCCACAGAAATACAAACTACCATCAGAGATTACTACAAACAACTCTATGCATATAAACCAGTAAACCTGAAAGAAACGGATAAATTCCTAGACACTTGCACCCTCCCAAGCCTAAACCAGGAAGAAGTTGAAACCCTGAATAGACAAATAACAAGGGCTGAAGTTGAGGCAACAATTAAGAGCCTACCAACCAAAAAAAGCCCAGATCCAGATGGGTTCACAGCCGAATTCTACCAGACATACAAAGAGGAGCTGGTACCACTCCTTCTGAAACTATTCCAAACAATACAAAAAGAGGGAATCTTCCCTAACTCATTTTATGAGACCAACATCATCCTGATACCAAAACCCAGCAGAGACTCAACAAGAAAAGAATACTTCAGGCCAATATCTATGATGAACATAGATGCAAAAATCTTCAATAAAATACTGGCAAACCAATTGCAACAGCACATCAAAAAGCTTATCCATCACGATCAAGAACACTTCATTCCAGGGATGCAAGACTGGTTTAACATACACAAATCTATAAACGTAATCCATCACATAAACAGAACCAAAGACAAAAACCACACAATTATCTCAATAGATGCAGAGAAGGCCTCTGACAAAATTCAACAGCACTTTATGCTAATTTTAAAAAGCGTTTTTTTTAATTGTTTCGAGATATGTTCCTTCGATACCTAGTTTATCTCAATAAACTAGGTTTTATCTCAAAGCAAAGAGGCCTTCGACAAAATTCAATAGCACTTTATGCTAATTTTTAAAAAGTCTTTTTTAAAATTGTTCTGAGATATGTTCCTTCAATACCTAGTTTATCTCAATACAATACAAAGAGGAACATATCTCAAAACAATAAAAGCTATTTATAACAAACCTACAGCCAATATCATACTGAATGGGCAAAAACTGGAAGCATTCCCTTTGAAATCCGGCACTAGACAAGTATGCTCTCTCTCACCATTCCTACTTAATATAGTATTGGAAGTTCTAGCCAGAGCAATTAGGCAAGAAAAAAAAATAAAGGTATTCAACTAGGAAAGAGGAAGTCAAATTTTCTCTATTTGCAGACTACATGATTGTATATTTAGAAGACCCTACCATCTCAGCCCAAAATTTCCTGAAACTGATAAGCAACTTCAGCAAAGTCTCAGGATACAAAATCAATGTGCAAAAATCACAAGCATTTCTACACACCAATAACAGACAGAAAGCCAAATCATGAGCAAACTTCCATTCACAATTGTTACAAAGAGAATAAAATACCTAAGAATACAACTAACAAAGGATGTAAAGGACGTCTTCAAGGAGAACTACAAACCACTGCTCAAGGAAATAAGAGAAGACACAAACAGATGGAGAAACATTCCATGCTTATGGTCAGGAAGAATCAATATCGTGAAAATGTCCATACTGCCCAAAGTAATTTATAGATTCAACGCTATCCCCATCTAGCTACCAATGACATTCTTGACAGAACTGGAAAAACCCACCTTAAACTTCATTTGGAACCAAAAGAGAACCTGCATAACCAAGACAATCCTAAGCAAAAAGAAGAAAGCTGGAGGCATCACACTACCTGATTTCAAACTATACTACAAGGTTACAGTAATCAAAACAGCATGGTACTGGTACCAAAACGGAGATGTAGACCAGTGGAACAGAACAGAGGCCCTGGAGGCAACGCCACGCATCTACAACCATCTGATCTTTGACAAACCAGACAAAAACAAGCAATGGGGAAAGGATTCTGTTTAATAAATAGTGTTCGGAAAACTGGCTAGCAGTGTGCAGAAAGCAGAAACTGGACTCCTTCCAGACACTTTACACTAAAATTAACTCCAGATGGATTAAAGAGTTATGTAAGACCTAACACCATAAAAATCCTGGAAGAAAACCTAGGCAAAACCATTCAGGACATAGACATAAGCAAGGACTTCATGACTAAAACACCAAAAGTATTGTCCGCAAAAGCCAAAATAGACAAATGGGACCTAATTAAACTTTAGAGCTCCTGTACAGCAAAAGAAACAACCATTAGAGTGAACTGGCAACCAACAGAATGGGAAAAAATTTTTGTAATCCACCCATCTGATAAAGGGCTAATATCCAGAATCTACAAAGAACTAAAACAGATTTACAAGAAAAAAACAAATAAACCCATCCAAAAGTGGGCAAAGGATATGAACAGACACTTTTCAAAAGAAGACATATATGAGGCCAAAAAACATATGAAAAAATGTTCATTATCACTGATTATTAGAGAAACACAAATCAAAACCACATTTAGATACCACCTCACACCAGTTAGAATGGTGATCATTAAAAAATCTGGAGACAACAGATGCCGGAGAGGATGTAGAGAAATAAGAACACTTTTACACTCTTGGTGGGAATGTAAATTAGTTCAACCATTGTGGAAGACAGTGTGGCGATTCCTCAAGGACCTAGATATAGAAATTCCATTTGACCCAGCAATCTCGTTACTAGGTATATACCCAAAGGATTATAAATTGTTCTATTATAAAGACACATGCACACGTATGTTCATAGCAGCACTGTTTACAATAGCAAGACCTGGAACCAACCCAAATGCCCATCGACCCTAGACTGGACAGGGAAAATGTGGCACATATACACCATGGAATACTATGCAGCCATAAAAAATGATGAATTTGTGTCCTTTGTAGGGACGTGGATGAATCTGGAAACCATCATTCTCAGCAAACTGACACAAGAACAGAAAATCAAACACTGTATGTTCTCTCTCATAAGCAGGTGTTGAGCAATAAGAACACATGGACACAGGCAGGGGAACATCACACACTGAGGTCTGTTGGGGGGAGCCAAGGGAGGGACAGCGCTGAGGATTGTGGTCAGGGAGGGATAACATGGGGAGAAATGCCACATGCAGGTGACAGGGGGATGGAGGCAACAAACCACCTTGCCATGTGTGTACCTATGCAACAATCCTACATGATCTGCACATGTACCCCACAACCTAAAGTACAATTAAAAAAAAAAAAAAAGATAGGATATTTCCTCAAATTCACCTTGAATCTCTTCACCCAAGTCTGTACACAACGTTGGGACTTTTTAGGTCATTCAAAGAGCCCTTGTGGATAAGGCCCCAGATAATAACCCTCACAAGACAGCTCTTATCTTCCTGCTTATAGCTCTTTAAGAACTGCCACCGTTGCCCACATTCCCCCTGCTCCTACTCCTTGATCTACATATAGTGGCAAAGTCAAAAAAGAAAATAAAGAGATATGTATGATAACAATTGCTCGTACAATTGTAATTGTCTCGAGCAAATGGAGAGGTTTTCTTTCTTTTCCACCTGGACTAATTCATCCCCAACTTCTCCATATTCTTACTTTTTGATATTTTGAAATATAAATATATTTCTATGTCTACTCTTTAAGCATTTGTTCCTTGAAGAGAAGTTTTCAAGCACCTATGATGTGCCAAGCAGAGTTACTGGGGACCAGACCAGCAGCGAAGCCATGCTGTAGCTGTACCTGCTGTTATGGTGCTGACACTCTGAAGGGGAGGGGGTCCAAGGGATGAACAGTCATGCAAATAGGTAGGTATGTTTAGATTGTACTGTGAGTGTAAAGGAAAACCACAAGGGACATGAGAATGAATGCTGTGGATATCCTCTTTAAATGGAAGTGGCAAAAAAATTACAGCTTCTTTCCTGTGATTTTATAATTTTATCTTTTTGACAAAATTTGTACTTTTCTAGAGGGATGTTGCTGTTCTCTCAGAATAAAATTTTCAGAAAAAGAGACATAAAATCATGTCTCCATATTGCCTTAACTTCCTCCTCTATAAAACAGGTCATCATAATACTCCTCAGCCTACTGACCTCACGTAGGTACTTTGTGGATAAAATAAGGCCATAAATGTGAGGTTGCCTCCAACATTTCACATATTATTTAGAACAACTACTAGAATTTATATTGAAGCAGACTTTTAAAAAATAGTAAGAAGAACAACAATACATTTGGAGACATCTTGACAAACTGAAAGAAACATTATGTCTCACCACAGGTTTTTATGGCAATTAAAGATGCCCACTTTCTAAAAAGGTTAATAAAACTTAGAATTTCCAAGTGAGCCAGCAAGTATGTCCCTTTTAGCTTCTGTGCCAGTATTATAGACTCTGCCTTTAATTTTGTTTAACTGTAATAAAAGCTTATCATGCAGCCAAATCCCCAAAGCAATGGACTCAAAGGTTCTGCATGTGGAAGCCTGCTACCTTTCAGCTTCTCCGTTAAACACCTGTTCTGGGCTTGGGCCATGCTTCTGGTTTCTCATTCAGGTGGAGAGTCTTGCTTAAGGGGACAGGCAGGTATTTTTGCTGTCACCAAAGACAGCTAATTTGGGAAGCCTAATCTCGCAAAGGGGCCAAGTTTCAGCTCTCAGAGTGTTAGGTTTAGAGCAGAAGGAACTCCGCCCAGAAATGCAACCTGAACACTTCCCCCTTTGCCCCTCCCCTGTCATTGCTGAGAATCCTCTAAATAACTGACACGTTTTAGAGATTTCAGGCAACCAGGACTGCAGTGGGTAGAACCATTCTTTCCTGCCACCTGACTAATTTAATACTTTCTCCTCAGGTGGATACAGGACTCTTGACAAGCAGTTGCCTTGTGGTTTATTTCCCTGAATTCAAACACAGTAATAAGTTGATAAATTAGTTATGGGGATTGAAGGCAGACTTTTACAGGTGTGAATTCGTAGCCTTGTCCCATCCAAATATTTCCAGGGGAATCATATGCTCAGCAAATTCTGTCTCCCAACTTTCCAGGCCCCTGCATCTCTTCATAGAAAAAAAATGTCTTTTCAGGCGACAATTTTGCAATTTTCTTTAACCATAAGGATAAATCTTTGCCTGTCCTCCTTTCCAAAGCACTACTATAGAATAAAAAGCAAGTTTCATTCAACAGTTTATCAGATAATAAGGGTTGGTGATGCCAGTCACTGATTTCATTTCCAAACTGCGACTTAAAATGCACCGCAGTGTTAGCAACTGTTGATCATCTTAATGCTGGTGAGAAACAAAAGTAGTTACTCTCTGTCCCAGACCATTTTGATTTTAGAATGGGGAATTCTGCACATAAAGTATTAGCCTGAAGGATTTTGTTATTAAAGCTTTGGAGAAAGAGCAAATAATGTCTCAAGTACCTGCCTATTCAATCATAATCACTATTTCACAAGTAGGGAAATAACGTCTCAAAAAGTTGTGCATGATTTTTATGGTTCCCCAAAAATTCTGATGGAGGATTAGCCTTGAGAACAATGACAATTGACAACATGGTTGGACTCTGGATATGCATTTATTTATTGAGCATCTACTATATTCCAGGAACTCTGGATCATCTGTGAACAAAACAAAGATTCCTGCCTTTATAGAGCCGACATTCTTGTGATTTTCAGGAATAATGTCAGTATATTTTTGGGTAACTATGTTTCTATTAACTGTTTCACTACGTGTTTTGGTCCTACACTTCAGGAAGATCAAGCCAACACACCTGAAATCGAACACACACACACACACACACACACACACACACACACTGCACTAAGTACACATGAGCATGTTTATAAGAACTGGAGTGATGAGAGCCTCTAAAATTAATCAGGAAAAGTCACAGGGTTTAGCAAGACGTGATCCTCTGGTTTTTTTGTTTGTTTTCTTTGTTTTGGGTTCTTTTTTTTTTTTTTAAGCAATAGCTATTAAAACAGGCAGGAAAGAGAAAAAATGTCCCAGGTGAGGAAACCAGAGGAAGCACACAGATTGGAAAGAGAACACGAATCCAAGAAACAAAGGGAACTGTTTGCAGATAAAGCCGGAACTCAAAGACAGCCTGTTGCGGAACTTTTCCTCGCCCCTTTTCTTTACAGAATAATTAACAGAAACTTTATATATCGAAATATTATAGGAAGTCTTTTCAAGAAAAAAGTGTGTTTCCCAAACAGCAGCCATGGACAAAACCATAGGTGAAGGGCAATCTCCACAAGTCAACAACAGGCTTTTGTGAGATTAGAGAGTTTTCTGGAAGAGTTAACAAATCTGTTGTCTTCTTGGGCAATTATAACTTATATTTTGATTATTTACCTCAGTCATTTATTAAGTTGAAAAGATTTAATGTGCAACGCAAATGTTTAAGGTACATAATAAATGTGTTGTAGGGACAATACAAGAGATGTTTTCACAAAACATAACGTCACCATCCTGCTAACCAGGGAGATGCTTAATAAACGGTGATCTGTAAAAGGTATCCCCAGAGTCCACTGGCCCTATCAATTATGATCAAGTAAGCAGATGCTTGAGAAATTGCCAGTGATTTCCAATGTTTCCAATAGGCCAATCCTTTTTAATTCTAAAGAAAGCACCCCCCCATCCCCAAAATGGCAGCCATTGTTTGATCATGACTATGCAGACAGTACATGGTGCTTGTGCCTCTTCCAGAAGCTCACACTTCTGAGGTAGAGACGTGGAAGCCAGTTCGCAGATGGTGGCCTCTCACCCACCCCACCTTTATGGTTATCACAACATTAGCACAACTATGTATCCGGCATAAGCTGTTCTGCTTTTATCTGCTAACTAGTAATGCTTGGGATACATCAAGTAAAGGTTCATTGGTATATAGAACTCAATTTTCTTATCCCCAATTATAGAAACATCTATTGAATAAAAAAGAATTTTTCCTGACCCAGGTTTTGGTTTTAAAATGATGTTAAATAGAATGGATTTATCCCGGATGGATGGTTCATTCATCCTAAAAATACACGTGAAGGACATTGTGTCTTCCGTGCATTTGTATTTCCAATAGGTTTTACGAGGTTACCTAGGTTGTAGAAAGATTCAAATCTTTACAAAATTTTCAGAAAGGTTTCAATGCCATGTGACCAGACTATCAAATGGTATTTCAAGTTATTTCCTAGAAAGGCCAAGCACCCTATGGAATGTCTATTAATAATTAAAAAACCCCAAAGCTGTGTGTTTAACTCGGTAGCTCTGCCTCTCTCTCTCATGTGTTCCATTCTGCTGATTCTCTTCACTGTGGCCTAAAGCAGAGGCGAAGGTGAAGGCTGGGGTCTGGTCCTCAGGGCTTACTCTACTATTCACTATTTATGTATATAATGTCAACTCTCCCTTTCTCACAATCACTCTCCATGTCATCAACTCTCAAATGGCATGACAGTGAATCACATCTGGAGCCCTTTCCATCTCTGCTGCTAACAGCCTCAGTGCACATCTCCCCACGGGTAGTGGAATGGAGACTGAGGGTTTCCTCCTCCTCCCACACCGCCCCGGCTCTGTGCCATCAAGGTGGGGCAGATATTTTTTTTTTTTTTTTTTTTTTTTTTTTTGCTACAGAGTTTTGCTCTTTTGCCCAGGCTGGAGTGTAGTGGCAAGATCTCAGCTTACTGAAACCTCTGCCTTCTGGTTTTAAGCAATTCTCCTGCCTCAGCCTCCCAAGTAGCTGGGATTACAGGAGCCCACCATTACGCCTAGCTAATTTTTGTATTTTTAGTAGAGACGGGGTTTCACAGTGTTGGCCAGGATGGTCTCGAACTCCTGACCTCGTGATGCGCCCACCTCGGCCTCCCACAGTGCTGGGATTACAGGCGTGAGCTGCTGCGCCCAGCAGGGGCAGATATTTACCTGCCAAGCCTCCCCTCTCCAACACCTCCCTCACTAATTTAAAAATGGTAAGCCTACTAGGAAGAATTAGAAAAAATAAACAACAATATAAGTGATATCTCATTAAAGCTTAACTCTCAGTGCAAAGTAATCTATGTTGCATTTGAATCCTCTGATGATTAGTATGTTTTTAACTTTATGATTGTTGCAGATAAGCAACCCTGTTCACATTATTAAGCAACCCCCAGCTTCAGTTTTCAGGATCATGTGGCTGCAAAAGGGCACATGAGCAACCCAGTTAGGGCATTTCTGTTGAGTAACCTTTGCTACCTTCTCATGATTATGTTGCTGTGACTTTGCCATCCCTGATCATGACAAAACGGTGTCAGTTCACTGAAGAAAGAAGGGCCATCAAGCAGTACTCCAAGCCATGTAAAGGAATTGTTCAAAACTCCTTTAAAACCGAGTGAGCCGGACATGAGGGCTCACATCTGTCTGCCATCCCAGCATGGTGGGAGTCCAAGGCAGGAGGACTGCTTGAGCCGGAGTTCAAGGCTAGCCAACATAGCAACACCCCATTTCTACAAAAAATAACATTTAAAAACAGTTAGGCATGGTCACGTACCTGTGGTGCCAACTCAGGAGGCTGTGGCAGGAGGATTGCTTGAACCTGAGCGATTGAGGCTGCAGTGAGCCATGGTCGTGCCATCGCACTCCAGCCTGGGTGACAGAGGGAGACCCTGTCTCAATCAATCAATCAGTTAAGCAAGTCATCAATAATCTAAGTGAAGGAGAATAATAGAGCACCATCTCTTAAAGAAGGGAGCTACAGCCCTGTGTCACAGATTAGGGTTAGCTGAGTGTTTGGAAGCCACTGGACTTAAGGGAAAGCTGTGAGTTTAAGCCAATGCCTAGCTAATGTTCAGTTCAACTATGAGCCTGTTTGAATGATATTGTTTGACCTGATCCCTTCTATGTTCGTGATATTGTTTGCCCTGATCCCTTCTATGTTGGTGATACTTTTTCCCCCGATCCCTTCTATGTTGGTGATACTGTTTGCCCCGATCCCTTCTATGTTCGTGAAGAAAACTCACTGTAACTAGGTAAGCACCCATAGTGCCATTCAGATACCTTCATAGAAAAATCTAGAAATTACACTTAATTGCTCTCCCCCTCCTCTCCACCTGTTTAATTAAGTCTTTAATTTTTAGTAAGGCACCTCCCTGACTTTTGTCTTTCTGCCCCAGGACATCCTTGAAAGAAGTAGCTACATCTCAGAGGAGGCTCCTTAGCAAAGCATCAACCCAGGGACTAGCATTTCACTTCCTTTCTTTCTTTTTAAGTTCCTTAGGAATTGAGCTGTTCCTTGGTCCCCTAGAGTTTTCACCCACTGCTGACTGCTGAGGGACCTCAGCCTGGCTCTGCAATCTAGAGAAAGAGACCGCAGGAAAGCTCAGGCCACGGTGGGCAAAGCATCACTGCGAGATGGTGTAGTCTGGAGAAGGATCCCTCCTCCTGCAACAAAACCTCAGGCCAGTCTGTTGTGACTGCCACTGAGTTGATGCCACCAAACAGACTGAGGAAAGAATTGGCAGCCCCAGCCTCACACCAAATTTCTACTCAGTCTACTAGAGACCCCAGCCCATGGGGGCAGGGAATGATGGTGGAAGTATGGATACATCATCTTGTCCCCTCTAGAACTCCAGTTAGGATGCCCAGATATTCAGGCTGGTGGTTTCTTTAGTTTTGCCTTAACCAAGACTTTCTACTTCTAAGAAAAGGTGGGAGAAAACTGCCAAAGACTTTTTGGACACTTTAGACTCTTATGAAAAAAATCCATTTTATGGTTAAGTGTAAATTAAATAATGGAACATGTGGCTTGAATTTTCCTTAAAATACACAAGGGTTTTACAATTAAGTGGAAAATTCTCCTGCAAAATGCATTTAAAATTTGTTTTTTTGCCATGGTCTAAATATTTGAAACAGAGAAAGGTCTCAAAACATATTTAAAACTTTCAAGAAACTCAAAACAGGACTTTATTCTGGCATCCTAGTATTAATAATTCTGCTACTACTCTTTAGACCATGATACTGAAGCAATATTCAAGAGTCTTGTTGTAATTTATTATGTAATTTAATTATTCACATATTAATTTAACAAACCTTTACCAGTCACTTACTATGGCTCAGGCACTGTCCCAAGCTTTTTCTATCCAGATCTATGAGGTGACATTGCATCCTAAAAGTATTTTGATGTTGGAATTAGCTCTCAAAAGGATAAGTCTAAAAGATGTGCATTAAATACTGGAATAAGTTCCAGAGGGATAGGGGTTGTGGTGTTCTGAGAGAGCTTTGGCATATTTTGAGAAACCTTTGGCAGATTTTGTAGAAACTATCACTTTGATAAAGAAAGCATTAGGTTAGAGGTAGGAAAACAGCTAACATGCAATTTTCTTGCCTTTTTTTTTTTTTTGAGACAGAATCTTGCTCTGTCGCCAGGCTGCAGTGCAGTGGCGCGATCTCGGGTCACTGCAACCTCTGGCTCCTGGGTTCAAGCAATTCCCCTGCCTCAGTCTCCCAAGTAGCTGGGAATACAGGTGCCCGCCACCATACCAGGCTAATTTTTGTATTTTAGCAGACACGGGGTTTCACCATGTTGGCCAGGATGGTCTTGATCTCTTGACCTTGTGATCTGCCCACCTTGGCCTCCCAAAGTACTGGGATTACAGGCGTGAGCCACCGCAACCAGCCATTTTCTTGCTTCTTAACTGCAACTGCCCATATAAGTCTGACAAGTGAACAGATCACTTTCTGTGGTCAACACAGAGATGGACCACTCAGAAACCCTTTCAAGAAAAGTGGTTGGTAGCCAGCTGCAGGCACGGTGGTGAGCTGACACCTTCTGGCTGGAGGCTTCCAAGACTGGCCCAAGTGTTGGAGCTGAGGTCACACTTCTTTTAGGGGACCCTTGGCCAGTGACACGAGGTCCTGGGCCAGTAAGACGAGTTTCAAATGCGACTCCTCTGATGTGCAGTCTCTACTCCAGAGCTCCCTGTTGGGTTCACAGAGCCTCTGTCAGGCCCACGGCACAGCCCGATGCCTCCCCCTGCCCACGCCTGCTTCTCCCTTCCCTTTCCCAGGGCTGGCTGCCTGGAGAGCCCATCCTGCAGCACTTCAAAATATTTTTTGTTTCATTGTCAAAACAGATATTTAGGGTCCAAATCCTAATAAAACTGTTGTCATTAAAGAAAATTTCCTTCCCCACCCTGTAAGCACCACATTTGTGTGTTAGAAATGAACAATAGATACCTAAGCATCTGTTAGATGGGGGTTTTTCCTTTGCATGTAGACATGCAAAAGAAAAATATCAGCACAAGCATTCCAAAAACCCAACACTAACCTGACAATGACCACATGGGCAACTCAATAGAGTATAAGAAACAAATAAACCTCTCTATTTATTCACATATTGTGATTCATAGGAAAGAAGAGGAAAGAGAAAAGAGGAGGAGAGGAAGGACAAAGAAATCAGGGAGGAGGGAGGGAAAGAGAGGGGGAGCACAACAGTGGCCAGAGACACAAGCAACTCGTATTTTTCTTCTGAATTTAACAGGAACTCAGGCCTATTATTTTCCTTTGCTTGTCACAACTTCTTACAGGTGAAAAACCTCTGCCTTCACTATAAAATGTAACAAAAGAGTAAACCTTTTGGCTTCCCTGAGGCAAGTATTTTATATGTCTTGTAAGACATTTTATTTAACCATAAAACATGAAATAGGCCTTTTTTTTTTTTTTTTTTGGAGTCTCACTCTGTTGTTCAGGCTGGAGTGCAGTGGCGTGATCTCACTTCACTGCAACTTCAAGCAATTCTCCCGCCTCGGCCTACCAAGTAGCTGAGACTACAGGTGTGCACCACCACACCCAGCAAATTTTTGTATTTTTAGTAGGGACGGTTTCAACATGTTGGCCAGGCTGGTCTTGAACTCCTGACCTCGTGATCCTCCCACCTCAGGCTCCCAAAGTGCTGGGATTACAGACATGAGCCATTGTGCCCGACCTTCTTAGGACTTCTTAAATTGCCTTTAATACCACCTCAAAGTCATGAAACATATACTGATCACACTTATACAATCTTGCGCTTGTTGTGTGAATTCTTCAGGTAGAGCAGAGTGGGTGAAGGACTGGTTGATAACGTTACCTGCAATTCTTGTCTATCCACGTGCAAATGACAAAGGCAGTAAGTCACTAACATCATCTTTCTTATTTGCTCTTACTTTCTCTTACATCAATGATTCTTCTCAACCTTTGCACACTGAAACCACATTCAGAGGATAGGAGGCATCAGAAAATATGGATGCCTGAAAAGGGCCTGAATCAAGGTTCCTTCAGAAAAGATATACAAATGGCCACCAACCACATGAGAAGATGTTCAACACCATTACTAATTACAGAAATGCAAATCAAAACCACAATGAACTGCTGCTACCTTACACCTACTAGGGTATCGTAATTTTTTTAAAAAAAGGACAGTAACTGCTGGCAAAGATGTGGGAAAACCGAAACCTTGATACGTTGTTGGTGGAAACGTAAAATGCTTCCGTACCATGGAAACAGCAACAATTCTTCAAAACTAAACAAAGGATTACCATATGACCCAGCAATTTCACTCCTGTATACCCACAAGAATTAAAAACAGGCTCCCTTTCCTCAGGCGTCCCGCGTCCACCGATCCCTCCTCCCTGGTCACCGCGTCCTTGGCTGGCGTGAGAAAAACGGCTACAAACTTCCCAGTACATGAGAAGATCGCGTTGGGCAAGCTCAAGTATGAGGATGCAGAAAGGCGCTTGTACCAGCAGACGAAGGGGCCTGTGGCCGGCGTTTCCCGCCAGAGCTCGGGCCCCAGCGGAGCCCACAGCGAGCTCGTCGCCTGCATCGCCGGTCTGACAGTGGAGAACCAGAGCCCGCCATCTCCAAGCTGGAGGCCGCCGGACCGTGCTGGAGAAGCGCTCGCCCGGCCCCGGCCACAGCCCCGCAGACCCAGCCACGTGTCTCTCACGCACGCGCCAAGTGCAGCCCCCGGCCAAGAAGGCAGCCACAGCAGCAGAGGGCGAGGACATTGACTCACCGGGCAGCGAGGATGAAGAGGAGGCCCAGGAGGCAGCACAGCTGAGGGAGGAGAAGGCCAAGAAGCCTGGGCTGGTGGCCGCGTCCTCCATCCTGCTGGACGTGAAGCCTTGGGACGATGGGACGGCCATGGCCCGGCTGGAGGCCTGTGTGCGCCCTGGGGAGCCGCCGGCTGCTGCCTGTGGGCTACGGAACCCGGAAGCTGCAGATTCAGTGTGTGCCGGAGGACCACAAGGTGGAGACACACTCGCCGGAGGAGGAGATCGCCAAGACTGAGGAGCACGTGCAGTGTCCACACCGCGGCTTCCAACACGATCTGAAGCCTGGGTGCGTGAGGCCCTGCCGTGATTAAAAACCGAGACTGGCAAAAAAAAAAAAAAAAAAAAAAAGTAATTAAAAACCGTTGCTCAAATACTTGTACAGACGTCTTCACAGACGCATGATTTACAACAGCCAAAAGGTACTCATAGCCCAAATATTCGTCAACAAATAAATGGATAAACAAATTATAGTATATCCATAGAATAGAATATTATCCAGCTATCAAAAGGAATGAAGTGCTGATAGGTGATACAACATGATGAGCCTCAAAAAGATTATGCCAAGTGAAGGAAGCCAGACACGGAAGGCCACATCCTGCATGACTCTGTTTACACAGAGTATCCGAGTAGGTAAACCCATAGAGATAGAGCACATGCTGGTGGTTGCCTGGAGTTGGGGGACGATGGGAATGAGGAGCATCTGCTTAATGGCCCAGGGTTTTATTTTCTGGTGATGAAAATATCTCAAAATTAAACAGAGGGGGTGGGTGGTTTCTCAACATTGTAACTATACCAGATACTACTGAATATTTGACTTCAAAATTGTTAATTTCATATTATATGAACTTCATCTCAATTTTAAAAAAAAGAAAAAGGAAGAAAGGTGAGCAGTTCAAAAAGCATATATGGGTTCCTGGTTCCTGCCATGGATGAAATAAGTAAAACCTTTTAAAGCGTAAAATTCAGTAATTCAAAAAGTTCTCTTGGTGGTATTATTGTGCAGCAAGGGGTGAAGTGGGCCTTAGCTGTAGCTTTATTAAGATGACTAGCCAGATATTCTAAGTCTTCAAACTTTAGATTTTGAAGGTTACTTTTTTGGGTCATTTATTCAAAAAATTAACAGAGCATTTACAATGTGCATCACACTACCTGGTACTTTAGACAGATACCTACAAAGAAAGAAAGACAAAGAGAAAGAGAATTCTCTTTGTGCTTTCTTATTAAGCACAAGAGTTTCATAAAGTAAAATGACTACTTACTACTATTTATATACTTCATTAAATATTATCTCAATGAGTCCAACAGTTACAGTTAATTTGGGAGTCATTGAGCTAATATTTAATAAAGTACATAAATACCAGTAAAGTAGCTCTCTTCACTGATCAGGAAAAGAAAGCTCAAAGAAGTTATATCATTTTACTAGGGCCCACCATCTGTTGAGAGACAAAGGAGAGGTTACATTCAGTTCTTAAGTGTGTAACTAATAGCATCCAGAGGCTCCTGGCACGAAGGGAGGTCCATATCTACCCTAGGAGTCAAAGTCCCTGTGAACTGTGGATGAAAGCAGAAGCTTTGGAGCAAAACAGCCCTGGATTAAAACCCAGGTCTGCCTCTTATTCATCCGCCATATGACAGGAGCCAGACTAAATAACCCAGGTTTAAGGGGATAATAATTTCTACCTACTTCATTGTTGTAAGGATTTAAATGAGATAGTATCTGTAAAGCACTTGGCACAGAGCACGATCTGTATAAGCACTCAATATAAAGCATCTCTTATTTTTTAATTTAAATTTTAGTAATGCTGCTACTAGTTCCTAGGGAAGGATGAACTCTGACCCCCTAGCCATCCCTTTTCATAGTGAGCAGTGTCACCAGAACTGGACCCTTAACCATCCCACTTATTTTCTTCAGGACAGCCTAATACTATTGTTCTCTCCTATTGTTCTATCCAAATGCTAATTTCTCAGAGACTTTAAAAAATTTAAATAGCAGAATTTACTGGCACGAGTTGATCATAAATTCAACAGACATAGGAACTAAAGACATGCATCTATTTTAGGGATAAACAAGCTAATTCTAGCCTAATTTTGCTCATTCTTATAAGCACACTTTTTTTTTTTTTTTTTTTTTTTTTTTTTTTTTTGTAATGTGAACAGACAAATTTTACTGCAGGACTTATTTTATTTTCTTATTGAAGTTTTTTTTTTCTTTTTTGAGATGTGCGAAAGGACACATTCCAAGAAGCAAGAGTGTAATTACAGACTTAGCATCTCCTGTATGGCCTGACAGAAGTCTCCCATCAGCTAGGAAGCCATTACAGCATATACTTAATGTCAGCTTGAAAGAAAAAAAGCACTTTCATAGGTTCTCTTTGATTGACACATTTGAAATGACATCAGTTTCCAGCTTTAAAACCTACTGTTATTAGGTCTCTGTTGCTATTTATGTTAGAAATATGTGCACGTGTGTCAAAACAATGTATCAACTTTGCCGATTGGCTGCATCTAGATTCCGTTGCCAGGGGTAACAGAACAATTGCTTTTAATCTTTCCAAAATTGCTTCATGTGTGTGTATGTGTGTGTGTTTAATACTTGGGGTTTTCAGGGTTTTTTTTTTTTTTTTCATCCCAGAGCAAAAATACAGAAGTTTATCTAGGGAGAAAGCCAATACATATTGTCTGTTTGTACCAAAAGGAAAATTAGATGCAAAAAGTGTAGTTGTTATATGTGCAAATTTGTATAGCCATCTATTACAGATACTGTGATAGTCCTAAATCCTTAAAGCTAGATTGACTAGGAAAAGGCAATCTTTTCTTCCAAATGATCCAGCACCCAACCATTTGCCCCTCGGGTTCAAGGTCTTTTCTCTTATGGTGGAAGGCCAACTTCATATACTTTATTGAAGGGTAGGAATGTAGATGAAATAAAATAATGTGTCTTCAAAGCTTTGCACCATCTTTCCTGCCTAATTGACTGAGCAGAGAGTCATGAGCAACTTCTTATTGATTATGAATCCCAACGCTAGCCTCTGAACCTTTAAAAGATGGAGAAAATTGATCTACATGCTCACATGCCTGTACATGGTATGCCTATCAACTAACCAGACAGATTCTTCTGCACAATGTTTTGTTGTTTTAACAGCTCAAACTTCATTAGGGTATCTGTTAGAATGGTCCTGAATATCAACTTACACTAATTTGGGATCACTGGGACTGTGATGGGGCCCAGGAATTTGTATTTTAACCACTGATTCTGAGGCACATAGTCCAAGGTCTACACATGAAGAAATATTGCCTTGCTTTGCACTTTCCAAATAGCACATACTTTCCTAAAACAATTGAGCAAAGGCTCCAATTACTATACTCAGTCCTGTGCTTAGGCGAAACGACAAATGCCTCCACAGTAAGATTCTCTCGAAAGCACCATCCCCTAGCCCTTACACCTAACCTCTCTCCTGAAAAATTAATCAACTCAAACTAAATACCCAAAAGTATCAGCTTGATGGCCTCTCCCATCCATTTTTGCAATATTTGAGACCTTAAGAAAATGCAAGTAGGCTTGGGAGGTATAATACCTCAAGTTATGATCTATCAGCCTCCCTTGAATGTATTAGAGGTTTTGGCATAATAGAGAAAGATGACAAAAGAGCATAAGAAAACTGGATGCCTGATGCTACTGGTTAAATTGTGCCCTCCTAAAAACATGCTGAAGTCTTAACCCCCAGTACCTAAAAATGGCATCTTATTTCCTTACTTTGGAAATAGGGTGATTGCAGATGCAATTGGTTAAGATGAGCATCATTAAAATGAGCCCTAATTCAATATAACTGGTGCCTTTATTAAAATAAAAAGTGTGGACAATGCATATCTATAGAGAGGGGAAAGAGTGTGAAGACTCAGGGAGAATACCATCTACAAACCAGGGAGAGAGGCCTGGAACAGATCCTTTCCTCACAGCCCTTGGAAGGGACTCACACTGCTGACACCTTTAGTTTGGACTTTTACCCTCCAAAATGGTGAGAATACATTTCTGTAGCTTCAGCCACCCAGTTTGTGCTGCAACTTAGTAGCAGCAGTCCCAGGAAACAAACACACCCAAGACAAAATGTCAGCAGAGGAAAAGCAGAGCCAGGGATGATCGTCGATGAAACAAACCCTTCCTGTTTATGCTGTTGCCTCTGCCTGTAGCTGTCTTGCTTAACAGAGTGAAACAAAATCAGCATTTCTAGTCAGCTGCAATCCCATAATCCTAGAAATGGGGAAATTCCTTCTTACCAAGATGTAACCTAAAAATTGTAACTTTAATAAGTTATGTATTTCCTTGAGGGTGATAACTGTCCAGCCATACCACCCAAGGCAACATTTTAAGATATTGGCAGCCAGTGTTTCATATAAAAATAAAACAAGTTGTTTAAAATCTGGTGAAGGCATGGGCTTTGTAAAAGAGAAACAATTGCAAACACAAGCTGCGGGAACCAGATTCTCATGGCAAACATTTCATTTCAGCAAAACCTGAAAGAAATTATTTGGAGTTTCCAGGGTAGCTCTACAGGAATCAAATTTCTCTGAAATTGTTGTTTGTGTTGCCAAGTCTGTTTTTAATATTGTCTCACCGCTGCTTCTGCTCCCTTCCCAGATATGTCTGTTGTGGCACAATAGTTGGCTTACTTGGCCAAGAGCTGATAGAATCTCAACCACCAAACTCAGACTGTGATCTATCTGTGTGAACCTTCAGACAGAAGGATTTCAGGAATAGTTTACTGGGAAGGAGGGGGAAAAAAAGAAAGCAAAGGATTGAGTTATAGACTTAAAAACAAAAGAGGGTATAAGATATGCCATCACACATTTCACCAGTGAAGTAATCAATGTGAAAACCTGGAGGGAGATGGTAATTGACTTTACATTTCCTAATAAAAAGGAGAAAACAGTCGAATCAATCAGATCAAGATGCAAAGAACAATAATTAAAATGTAATCACATGTCATCTTTAATTATAATTTGAGGAGTTGAATGGGATAGAGGACCAATTACATATTCAACAGAGTAGTAAAAAGATGTCAAGCTTGGAAGAAAAAGAGAATTTAAGTCTCATAAAAAGAAGAAAGTGATGAGGAGTGAGAAATACGCTAAAACATTTGTCCTGTTTCACAAGCTTAGAACAGTTCACAGCCCTTTTATTATACCCCTAGATGTAACTCTGGTGTTTGGGGCTCAGAGAAGCAAGTTAGTGTCAATGCTCAGTACATCTACATTATCACCTTTTCATGTGGCAAGGAGTCAATTCCAGCAAGAAAATGATAAACCGTGGTATTTAGTTTTTATGTCCACTACTGAACTGCAAAGAAATAAAAAATAATTTACTTAACCCCTTCCTACTACAGAATTAATCCTAACCATTCGAATAGAAATCTTTTTCCCTTTTTCAGAAATTACGTTAAAAAACAAAATTAAAAAAAAAAATAACCCGAAC
The DNA here is from genome assembly GCA_004027715.1 of Plecturocebus donacophilus. NCBI lineage: Eukaryota > Metazoa > Chordata > Mammalia > Primates > Pitheciidae > Plecturocebus > Plecturocebus donacophilus. The sequence goes on from PVKP010000216.1 coordinate 129,057, forward strand.
ACCTGGAGACTCTTCCTTTTATAATCAGTTTGATTTTGTTGCTCATTATGGCTTATTGTGGAACAAGATCTAAATTACGTTCGGCTGGAACAAGCTCTTTGACTTTATTCCCTCTCTCTGCCTGTCAGTCACTCTTTCTGTTCCTTCCTCTCTTTCTCGCACTCTCTCCTTCATTGGTCCCCAATTCACTTTCAGATTTTAAACTTACCACGTAGCCAACATCATAAAGGACCTTTTACTCAATCTCTAGTTTTGTGACTGAGGGTTTCAGTGTCCAGAACACCATGGCACAGGTTTGTCATGAGGATTAAAGTAAATAATGGATAAAATGTGCCATGTAAAGCTTCCACAGTAGAAAGCTCTCAAGAATTTTCATTATTGTTTGGAGTTTTGCTTTCTCTAACGTCTCCCTCAATGCTTGAGTTTGTTTCTTCAGATCCAGGTTTTGTGATGTTTGCCTGAGATGTGGACTGGGAGGGCGTGGGGAAGGGGAAGAGGCCAAGCAAAAATGCAGGCAGGCAGAAGAGGGGAATTGCTAAGTTCAGCTATTAAGGCATAAAGCAAAGCCAGCCAGAAGCAGGCACCGTGAACCGCGGCAGGTGAGCACCTGAGGAGCCGACATCGGGAGCTGCTGGTCAGAAACAGACGACAGAGGGTCTGATGGGCTGGGACGTTGTCATTCATGGCAAGCAGAGGAGGCAGGGGCAGGAGCAACAAGACTCAGTTTTGAGGTAAAGCCTGAAGCATTTTTTTAAAAACACGATTTCCAAGTCTTTGCTATGTTGAACAGTGCCGTGATAAACATACGTGTGCATTGGTCTTTATAGTAGAATGATCTATAATCCCTTTGGATATATACCCAGTAATGGGATTGGTGGGTCGAATGGTATTTCTAGTTCTAGATCCTTGGGGAATAGCCACCTGTCTTTCACAATGGTTGAACTAATTTACACTCCCACCAACCAACCCAAATGCCCAGCAATGATAGACTGGATAAAGAAAATATGGCACATATACACCATGGAATACTAGGCAGCCATAAAAAAGGATGATTCATGTCCTTTGCAGGGACATGGATGAAGATGGAAACATCATCCTCAGCAAACTACCACAGGAACAGAAAACCAAACACCGCTTCTTCTCATTCACACGTGGGAGTTGAACAATGAGAACACATGGACACAGGAAGGGGAGCATTATGCACTGGAGTCTGTCAGGCAGTGAGGGGCTAGAGGAGGGACAGCATTAGGAGAAATGACTAGTGGATGGGTGTAGCAAACCACCATGGCCCTTGCATAGCTGTATGACAAACCTGCATGTTCTGCACATGTACCCCAGAACTTAAAGTATAATAAAAAATAAAAATAGGAGTTGTGCCAAAATAGATACGCTCTGAATGCGACCTTCAAGAAGGGTAATCCAGGGTTTCCTGGGGCCTGGGCATAGAGGTCTATATACCCTGGGCAGAGGTCTATGCTTATTGGGTGTCTGCTTCTGTTGTCCAAAAGCTTGATTATTTTTCAGTTTTTTATTCTTCAACTCTGAAGGCAGCATGTCCCAAGTCCCTCTACCTTCTCTACACTCCTTACCCTGTGGGGCCTTGACCATAACCACTTTCCTTGTTAAATATTTGCAGTGTCTGCTAATACCTGACTCATAATGGGTGGTCAGAAACAGTGTTTGCATGAGTGAATAAATGGACATCATGAAGTCCTTCACACATTTCCCTTCTCTGTTCTATTCCTCTTTTTTTGATAAAAATCTAACACAATCTCCAAAACCCTCTAAGCATCAGCTTAAGGGAAGATAAGCTGTCTTTCCAGGTTCTGCCTCTGAGTCCCTGAGGGGAAAGTGGTGTGGTCGGATGAATGAGTAGAAACTTTGAAGTACTCACTAATACAGCGTCACACCTGTTAACAAGTTCTAACATTAAATTCTCTCATCATCTCTCCAATGTTGATAAATGTCCCCATTTTTACATATTGGAATATGCAAGAAAAAAGAAATTAAATAAATTGTTCAAATCCACACATTTCATGATAGAGCCTTTGGGGAATAAAATGATGAGATTGATAAAATCTGTTAATATGTCAAAGATGATATCACATTTTAGAAATAGATCTGCTTAATCAGGGGAAAAATAGGCTTGTAGCAAAACACAGAATCAATACTACAAAGACAGAAAAACAAGTAAAACAACAAGAATAGCCTAGTAGCTTAGTGTGACATTAATTGAGACACTGACCTTGCATCTTCCATAAAAATCGACTTGAAATGGATCATAGACCTAAATGTAAAATGCATAACCATAAAATTGGACTTTATCAAAATTTAAAACTTCTACTCTTCAAAAAACACGGTTAAGTGAGTAAAAGGAACAAGCCACAAACTGTGAGGAAATATTTCCCAAATAGATATATGATAAGGCATGTGTATCCAAAATATGCAATGAACTGCCAAAACTCAGCCATAAGAAAACAACCCCATAAAAGTGGGCAAAGGACTTGAACAAACAAAGAAGATATACAGACAGCAAATAAGTGTAGGAAAAGATATTCAACAACATATGTTATTAGGGGAATACAGTTAAAAGAACAATGAGCTATCACCACGTACCTATTATAATGGCCAAAACTGAGAACACTGGCAACCCTAATGCCAGTGAGAATGTGGAGGAACAGGAACTCTTGCTCACTACTGGTGGGAAATCAAAATGGCACAACCACCTTGGAAGACAGTTTGGCAGTTTCTTACAAAGCTAAACATAGTCTTGCCATATGACTCAGCAATCATACTTCTAGGCATTTGCCCAAATGAATAGAAGGTCTATGTCCACACAAAAACCTACCTGCAAATTTTATTGCAACTTCATTCATAATTGCCAAAAAATAGGAAGAAACATAGGTAACCTTTCATAGTGAATGAACAAACAAGGTGGGAAACATCCACATATTAGAATGTTATTCAGGAACAGAAATAAGTGAGCCGTCAAGCAATGAAAAGACATAGAGCAACTTTAAATGCACATTGCTACATGGAAAAAGCCAGTGAAAAGATCAATGGTTGCCCAGGGCTGGAGGAGAGGGAAGGGATAAATAGGTGGATCACAGGGGGATTTTTAGGGCAATGATTCCTTCTGTTTAATGCTCTAATTATAGACATGACATTATGCTTTCAGCAAAGCCCATAGAACAACACAGAGAATGAACCCCAATATAAACTGTAGACTTTAATGATAATGCGTCAATATTGGTTCATCACTTGTAACAAATGCCAGACATTAATAATAGGGAAAACGGTGAGAGAGAAGAGGGAGAATATGAGAACTGTCCGTACTCTTTCCTCAATTTTTGTGTAAGTATAAAACTGCCCTAAAAATAATACCTATTGATTTCAAAGAGAGAGAGAGAGAAACCAATTGGAGTTAACGTCTAATTGTTTTTGCTTAATTTCAGTTCTAGATAGATAATATGGTTTGCAACACGTGGATGGAATAATAGCTTATACAAGACTGTTATTCAGTAAGTAACCAAAAAGATATCCAGGCTGCCAGATCTCTCCCCATGTTCTATTAGAACAACATGACAGGATCACACCTGTAATCCCAGCACTGGGAGGCTGAGGCGGGCTGATCACCTGAGGTCAGGAGTTCAAGACCAGCCTGGCCAACATGGCAAAACCTTGTCTAAAAATACAAAAATTACCTGGGTGTGGTGGCAGATGTCTGTAATCCCAGCTATTCGGGAGGCCGAGGCAGGAGAATCGCTTGAACCTGGGAGGCAGAGGTTGCAGTGAGCTGAGCTCGAGCCACTTCACTGCAGCCTGGGTGACACAGCAAGACTTCATCTCAAAAAAAAAAAAAAAAAGAATAACATGACAATACAAGATGTATATGCGGAAGCCTAGGACAAACCCAGAAGCAGACATTCCTACAGGACTATCTAGAAGGGGTGCAGGAAGCGGAAGCGAGGAGGGCAGGGAGCTGGGCTGTGTATGTGACTTTCTAGAACTCAGGATTCCAGTGAGGCCACTGCTGGGCATAACTGCACAGTGGAAACCTCGGCCTGAGCTGGGCAGGGCTGGCTCTCCTGGCATCCATATGTACAAACAGTGTCCTGCACACGAGGACATACAGGAGACCCTGGCAGGTCGCTGCTGAAACACATCTTCCTGTCCTCATCATCCTCATGGAGGGCTGGGCCTGTGCAGAGTCGGGGATAGAGCAAAGTGCCAATAAGGCAAAGCCTGAAATCTGAGTTTCTCTGAGCCCGAAGCCCTTGCACTTTCTGCCTCACCCCACTTTCTCTCTCAACAGCTTTCCTCTTTGGGGCTCTATCTTGAGCCCTCTATGTTTCTCCTCCCCATACCACACCCAGCCAACACAACAGAGGCTCACACCTTTCTGTACCTCTCCATTACACAGTTTTAAAATTTAACACCCCTTTATTAAGCAGTAACTTTGTGCCAAGCCCTGTTAAGTGTTGAAGACACTAAAAGAGGAATCAGATTCGACTCAAGGATCTCACAGTCTAGAGATAAGAGAGACGTGTTAATTACAGAGGAACAAGCTATTAAGTGCCATAAATAAAGGGGAAAAATTTCTTGGAACCACAACAACCCAGTACTTTGACCTCTACTGGATATTATGGAACTCTATTAAAGTCCACGTTGTCTACATATTTTAGTACTTCTCTATCTTCCTGTTTGCCAGAGCCTCACATTTAAAATTCCTTTTAAACCTCTCCCTCCTATTCATATTCTTCACCTTTTGTTTCTTCCTCAAGATGGCTAACTCCTGCTGATTTTCCAGTTTAGTCAAACTGCTAGGCCACTGTACACACATTCATCCGACATAATTACTGTGGTTCTTTCACCTGCAGGAAAGGAGAAATGAGCTTTGCCCCAGGCACACTGCCATGAAGCAGGGGGGATTACCAACGTGCGACCTCCAGGCATATTCCACAAGGGGGGCCATGCTGCCAGAAGCGAAATGGTGCTATGGAGTCTGGACGTCGGAGCCAGCCAGCTCCTTCCCACTGCCAACCCCTGTGTCCGGGCCAAGCTCCAAGGTGGAGCAGGGAGGATGAAGAGAGGTGAGCAGCTAGTCACAAGCCCCACGCGTCGGGGCTTTTCTCCCCTGGGAGACAGGACAAGGAGTCCGGTGCTGACCGCTTCCTGCTTCTCACACCCCTTGTCAGAGGCAGGCCGTGCCATGCACCCTCGTCTTGGCACAACTGATCACCAAATGCCTCGCACAAAACCTCTGCCCACCCTCTACATTCCTTTCCTGCTGCTGACCAGATCCCTGTTTAGCATTTTAGTAACATCAGGGGAGGCGCTGCTCCTCACAACCACACTGGATTCCTGGCTTTCTGCCTCAGCTCAAGCTTTTCTTCCCTCCTGGGAGCTCCAGCCCTTCTTCTTCACCTACCTGAACCTCTGCTCGCTATTCATCTGGCCCAATTTAGATCTCCTGGGATCTTTCCTCAACCATCTTCATTCCCACGCATCCTTCCTCTGTAATGTCTTTGTAGTGAATGAATCTGTTTTCGGTTCTGAGCCTTTGCTAGCCTGTGGGCAATTTCAAGTCAGGAGAACTTTGTCTTCCCATTCCTAATGCCTAGCAGCACCTGGAATTGTGTAGACGACAATATATTTGTACTACTCTCTCCTTCCTAATGTGTAAATACACGTAACGTGGCATATGGTGAAAAGTACATGTTTCTGAGCTATCCGGCCTACGTTTGAGTCCTGATTCAGCCATTTACTAGCCATTTACTCTGGATTTGGGGGCTGCACCTAATGTCATCCTTCCTCAGTGTCCTCAGATGTGAAACAGATAGGTAGGTTTTGAATGCTACCTATCACATATTCAGAGCTGGATAAGCTTCACCTATCATCATCGTCATCATTGTCATCATCAGATTTGCAGTCCTGACGATGGAGCACAGCACAGCAGAGAACAGAGCTCTTGGTTCCTCACAATGCCTTTCTGGAGATTTCCAAAATACCTGCCTAGATTTATCTGACTTCCAGATTATTCAGAATAAATGGCTAATACTGACCCTCCATGTTCAGAGCTGCAGACACAAACTCTGCTCCAGAGAGGTTTCTGCTGATTTAAATAAGTAGAACAATGTTGAACAGGACCTTAGACAAAACCACAAACTCTTCTCTTAAATAGTGTTTTTATTAAAGAATAACTAGCTATTTATAAGGGAGGGGGAACCACCAGAATAGAAGACTTTTTTAAAAGAGGGGAAAAAGAGAAAATTGTGTTATTATTGGTAATGACTTTGGAAAGAAGAAATGTTTCTTACAAGGAAAATTCGTGTGGCTGTTAATTTTAGAATATTATGTTCAAAATGCTGAATTTCTTTAGAATGATACAGTTATTGAAAAGAAAAATGCTAAAGAGAAGAAAAAGAAATTTAAAAAAAAAAAAAGCTATCCAGGGAACTGCAGGAAACTCAAGAAACTCAAGCCAATATGTAGCTTGCATCTGCTGGCAATGCCCTCATCAAAGAAGGAAATAAGATACAAAACTGAAATTGCTATTCAAAGAAACTTGATAAACAAAATAATCCATTCAATATAACAGATGTCTGTACAATAGTGTGTGCCATGACTAAAATATCTGACCCACCCACCTACCCACTGGCATTGCTACCAAAAACATCTATTTAAACTGGGCAACCTGAAATGTGCAAAATAAAACTGGCTATAACTACCATGTCAGCAAAATACATTCACGCTGAAAAGAATGGAAGTATTCAAAAGGCATCATCTAAAAAGTGTGCTTCCAAATGCCATCCTCTTTCTCCTTGGCCAAGGTAAATACTCTGTCCTTGTGACGTTTTTACCTCTAGTTCAATTAACTGGTTCTGTAATTTTAACAAGCTAAAAGAAGCTAGGCTCAATCTAGTTCCCCTCAAGAGATATTTGTTACTTCTCCTGTATCCCGGGCCCAGGGGTAGTCGCTGAAGATACTAAAATAAATGAGACATGTTCGAGGTCTGAAAGAGTTTACACTCTGTGCCATATCTATTTAGGAGTAAACCAAGCATCATTTTGAACCTATTTGAGTCTCTGCAAATCTGTAATCACTAGATGAATGGTTCATATTGATCTCTTTGATAGAAAACTGTCAAATGTTCTGGACTATCATATTTACATTAAGAACATGAGTGCCAGGTACCCAGTTGGAGGTTGCTGTTATAGACTAGTCTAAAAGATTTGGTATAAGCCAAGAGAAACTTTATCACTTTGTAATCCAAATCTGATCAGTAGGAAAGTTTCTTTTTATTTTTCATGTTTTCATATACAAAACTGAAAGCTTGAACAATGGCTTTTTATACTCCCTGTGCCTTTCATGGATACTGTGAATATTACCAGGGTGAAGCAATTGTCACATTTCAGGGAGGAAAAAAAAGACAATACACAAATGAAAACTGTCAAAACAAAACAAATCATCACATTTTTCTGTTGCCTAATTTCTTGATTAACTTCTGATGGCCCTCTGAGACAATGAATAAAAATGCTCAAACAAAAAGGACCTTAAAAGGAGGTGAACTTTCATTGCACGGTATTTCTGACAGCTTGCTCCTAAGCAAAGCAACTGGCGTCCCTGGGGACTCATTCAACATTCATTCGAATCATGGAGAAAGAGACCCAGTTTAGAAGATGTTTTTCTGCAGTACAGAGGGGGACTTTGATCCTAGCTCAGATAACAGCTGCTATCCCTGAGAGGATTTTCTGGTCGTTCTATCCCTCAGGCCAGGTAAGTCTCAAGGGAGGTGTCTAGTTGACCTCAAAGCCCAGCCAAGCAACTGATACCTGAGGGAGGGTCTTTGAGTGGGCAGGGGAGCCTGGCATCGAGTGTTACCATTCTGTCAGCCTCTCTCCTGGCTGGAGACAGAGCACACAGGAGAGGAACTCCTAAACGGTCACAGCTCACCTGGATTTTCCCCCTCATTGTAAAATTAAAGGAAGGCAGGAAGCCAAAATATCATGATAGATTTTAGTCTCTGCCATTTTGTTTTCTCACTATTCCGGAATTGTAGCAAAGTGTTTCCTTTGGAATTCCTGACCCCTAGCTTTGAAATGCAGAAGGAAAGGTGAATATGTTCGATTAATCTCTTAGGAGAAAGTAAAATGTGTTGAAGAGTTAACCAAGTAGCATGGAAGAATATAAGACTACATCACTACATCACCTTGTAGAAAACCGTTTTTCTTTTTCTTTTTTCTTTTCTTTTTCCATTTTAGAGATGGGTCTCACTATGTTGCCTAGGCTGGCCTCAAACTCCTGGGCTCAAGCAATCTTCCCTCCTCAGCCTCCCAGGTAGCTGGGACTACAGGCGTGCATAACTGCACTTGGCTCATTTTTCTTCCAGAATTAGGTGTATTTGAGAAAGAATTGTAGTATCCCCTTTAAAATTTAAAAAAATAATCTACATATTGACACTGTGACGTAAAATTACATCTTTGTCATTGTATTTATGATATGGAACATCAGGGAAATCACTGAAGTTACAAAGACATAAAAAAACACTTTTATGATAATCTGTTTGAAAAGGTGACTATCAAAGAAAACTCCAGGGTTTAATAAGCCTTTATTTTTCATTTAGATACTCCTTTATTAAATAAGGGAGTTAAGCATTTATTTGTTAGGTATTTATTCTGTGCAAAGCATTGTTTTAGATGCTATGGGGAATAAAGGTATCTATGACGGTCCCTATATTTAACAGGGAGATTAAGACTGTACGTGGCAGAAAATGGTAAATGCCACAGAGATGACATGAACTAGAGGAGTTAAAAAAAAGTCTCCCAATGACCACCAGTCCCATACACAGTTTTGGTTTCAACTATTAGTTCCATTCAAAGCTAGTTTCAGGATGTTTAGCCAATATCTCCCCCATCACAGAGGGAAAAAGAGCTGCTACCAGCCCACAGAGGCAGGCTCCACCCTGCAGATTTATGAAGGCAAGTGAAGGCAATTTGCTTCTCTTTTTCCCCCTCTCCTCTCTTCTTTCAACCTTTAAACTCAGGTGTGAAGTGTAGCATTGGCTGCAGTAAAGGAAGCTCAGACAAGAAGAGAAAGCAAGTTGCTTCTCCAGTCTTCTGCAAGCTACCTCGCATTCTTGGACAAACCTCCCTGGCTCAGCTGGGAAGATGTGTTTGAGAACCTACATTCTGAAGGGAAGTCTGGCAACACCAAGCGTAAGTTCAGCAGATGCTTCTTAACAGGTCAAGAGCCAGAGCCTTGATGAGGGAAAGAGAAGATGTATTTTTGTTTTGTCTCAAGGACGGTACCTTCCTTTGAGTCCCCTGAGGCTGAAAACATTGTCATTATAAGAACTATTGGTGCTCGCTTTGGCAGCACATGTACTAAAATTGGAACGATACAGAGAGGTTAGCATGGCCCCTGCGCAAGGATGGCAGGCAAATTCGTGAAGCGGTCCGTATTTTTTTTATATGCAAAAAAAAAAGAACTATTGACAAACATTCAGCATGACAGGAATGTGTGTAAAATACACAATTGTGTAGAAAACACAAACTCCACGTGTGATGGCTTTTGCATTTTAATTCAATAAATTAGTTAGATGTCTTGCAGTATGTGCTAGGTGGCTGTTCAGTTTTCCTATTCTTTGAGAGAGGAGATCTTTATCACTTAAAACAACAAGATCGGTGGAAGAGTCTCATTCTTACTCAAACATTTATACCGATTATATCGGATGTGTTCACTCTTTCCTTTTTCCTTCCTTCCTTTTAATGTTTCAGATTGTCCATAATAGGATTCAATTGGGAAACCTACTTTGTACCTTGACTTGTTCATCCCTGTGTCCTGACTTGGATTCTTAATGTTTTTCACTTGTATCCTTTTATGAAGATTTTACATTTCCCCCTTTCTGATATTACCCTTCTTCTGAAGACTTTCAGTGCGAATATCTTTTACAATCATCTCCACATCGTAGTGCTTTCTCACATATGTCCAGCTCCCCACCTATGCCTGCCTACTGCGTATCTATGCACCTGCGTCAACACACCTTCCTACCCACCTCTCATGCTGGGTTGCAGGATGAGCATTCCTCTTTTTTCTGTGTGGACTCCTCTTCTTGTACAGCCAACCTTGATAGAAATAAGTGGTCCACTGTCATCAATTTGCAACAAGGTAGCTGGCTGATCACCCCTGGGAACTGTGCCATATTAGGGGATTGGTGTTAGTCCTTGTTGCTGGCAGACTGGGCACTCAGTAGTGGGCCAGAGTCAGATTGGCCTTTGAAAGTAAAGATCCATGTTGCTGAGCTTATGTATAAACTCCATTGATTGTTTACAAGATGTCTGTTTGTTTGATTGTTTCTTTGATTGTTTACAAGATGTACCCTGGTCTTTTCCTTGTCTTCTTTTGATACTTTGTCCCATTAAGTTTTTTTTTTTTCTCTCTTCATTATTACCATTGTCAAGTTCAGCTGGTAGGTTCAGTAATACACCTTCGCCATCCTACCTCAGGGCTATCACAACTCACCAACCAGTCTTATGTCATAGTTTATTTCCCATCGGCTTTCCCTCTTCCCATCACAGGACATCACACAGGTCCATTACACTGATGACATTATGCTGATTAGACCATGAGAGCAAGAAGCAGCAGCCACTCTAGCCTTATAGGTAAGACATGTCAAAGGGTGGGAAATAAAGCCTAAAATCCAGAGGCATTCCACCGCACTCAAATTTCTAGGGGCCTAGAGGTATGCAGCATGTCAAGATATCACTTCCAAAGTGAAGGGTCAGTTGTTGTGTTTGCTCCCTCCTACAACTGAGAGAGAAGCACAGTGCCTACTAGGCCTCTTTGGATTTTGGAGGCAACATCTTCCTCATCTGGGTGTATTACTCCAGCCCATTTACCAAGTAACCCAAAAAGCTGCTCGTTTTTAGTGGAGCCCAGAAAAAGAGAAGGTTCTGCAGCAGAGTCAGGCTGCTCTACAGGCTGCTTTGACACTTGGGCCATATGATTCACCAAATCCAGTGGTGCTTAAAGGGTCAGTGGCAGATAAAGGATGCTGTTTGGAGCCCTTGGCAGGCCCCATACCTGAGTCACAGTGCAGGCCTTATGTTTCAGGATAAGACCTTGCCATCATTTGCAGAGAGCTACTCTCCTTTTGAGATACAGGTATTGCCCTGCTACTTGGCCTTAGTAGAAACTGGACATTTGACCATGGGCCATCAGGTTACCATGTGACCATGAACTTGGTGTTGTCTGACCCACCATGCCATAAAGGTAGACATGCACAGCAATGGTCTATCATCAAATGGAAGTGGTTTATATATAAGAGGGCCCAGCAGATCCTGAAGGGACAGATCAGGGACATGAAGAAATGGCCCAAATGCCAGGAACCCCACTCCTGCTATACTCACTTCTCTCTCCTAGCCTGCATTTCTAGCCTCATGGGGAGTTCTCTGCAATCAGTTGGCAGAGAAAGAGAAGACCTGGGCCTGGTTTACAGATATCTCTCCACAACAAGAGGCACCACCTCAAGGTAGGCAGTTGCTACAAACACGACAACCCTTCTCTGGGCCATCCCTGAAGCACAGCGGTGAAGAGCAATTCTCCAGTGGGTAGAATTTGAGGAGCACACCTGGCTGTTCACTTTCTTCGGAAAGAGAAATGGCAAGACATGCAATTAGATATCAATTCATGGGTTCTGCCCACAGATTTGGCTGGATGGCCAGGGAAATAGAAGGAACATGGTTGAAAATCAGTGACAAAGAAATGTGGGAAAGAGGTAGGTGGAGACACATCTCTGAATGCACAAAAAATGAAGACATTTCTGTCCCATACGAAATGCTCACCAAAGGGTGACCTCAACAGAAGAGGGTTATAATAATCACAGGGACAGAATGACTGTTCTATGGATTACAGTCAGCCTCTTTCTGCAGCCACCTCTGCCATTGCCCAGTGAGCTCATGAACAGAGTGGCCGTCGTGGCAGAGACGGACTTTACGCATAAACTCAGCAACGTGGACTTCTACTCCCAAAGGCCCATCTGACTGTGGCCCACTACTGAGTGCCCAGTCTGCCAGCAACAAGGACTAACACTGATCCCCCAGAATAGCACCGTTCCCAGGGGTGATCAGCCAGCTACCTTGTGGCAAATTGATGACAGTGAACCGTTTATTTCCATCATAGAAGGGGCAGAATTTTGTCTTTACTGGAATAGCCACTCTAGTTAGAAATGTTTCTTTCTTGCACTCAATGCTTCTGCCAAAACTATCAGCCATGGACTTACAGAATGCTTTATTTACTGTTGCGGTATTCAATGCAGCGTCGCTTCTGATCAAGAAACTCACTGCATAGCAAAAAAAAAAAAAAAAAGAAGAAGAAGAAAGAAAGAATAAAAAAGGTGTGGCAATAGACCTATGTCTGTGGAATTCACTGGTTTTATCATGTTTCCCGTTATCCTGAAGCAGGCCAGATAGAACAGTGGAATGTTTTTTTGAAGATTCCATTAAAGTGCCTCCTAGGAGACAATACCTTGTTGTACTTGGGCAAAGTCTTCCAGAAGGCTGTGCATGCTATGAATCAGCATTCAGTGTATGATGCTGTTTATCCAGTAGCCAGAAGTAACAGGCTCAGGGATCAAAGAGTGGAAATGGGAGAGGCACCACTCATTATTCTCCCTCGTGACCCACTAGCAAACTTTTGCTTCCTATTCCCATGACTTTATGCTCCGCTGGCCTAGAGATCTTAGTTCCAGAAGGAGAAATGCTTCTAGCAAGAAACAGAATAATTCCACTGAACTGGAAGTTAAGACTTTCACCCAGCTACTTTGCGCTCCTTATGCCTCTGAGTCAACAGGAAAAGAAGGGAGTTACGGTGTTGGCCTGAGTGAATTATCCAGACTGTGAAGGGGAAATTGGACGACTCCTCCACAAAAATAAGGAAGAGTATGTCTGGTAAACAGGAGATCCCTTAGGGAGTCTTTTAGTATTACCGCACCCTGTGGTAAAGGTCAATGTCACACAACAGCAACCCAGTCTAGGCAGGGTTAGTAATAGCCCAGACCCTTCAGGAATGAAGGTTTGGGTCACCTCATCAGACACAGAACCATGACCAGCTGACACGCTTGCTGAAGGCAAAAGGAATACTGAATACACAGTAGCAGAAGGTAGTTATAAATACCAGCTATGATCATGTGACCAGGGACACAAATGAGACATTGGGACTTTATCACAAGTATTTTCTCCTTATTCTTATGAATACACTTATGTGTCTACATGTACATACATTAAGCAGATATCTTTGTTTTCTTTCTGTTCTTATTTCCCTACCATGTAACATAAGATGCATTGACTTTACAGCAGCATCTAAGTACTGTTAATTTTATATTATTGTATTTAAGGAATATCAGGGGAAGAATAAACATCACTCAAGAACTTTTACTCCCTCTTTTGGGGAAGGGATTAGTATTAGTACCTTTTCCCTTGTATTTAATATATCATGTTGGGCAAAATAATGACCTTTTTATTGTTTTTCTTTGGAGATTAAGCATGATTTACAGAAATGCATGTGGGTACCAAGTTGACAGTGGGTGGACTTGTGGTGGTTAATTTTATGTGTCAACTTGATCAGGCAAAGAAAAGCCCAGACAGCTGGTACATTATTTCTGGATGTGTGTATGAGGATGTTTCCAGAAGAGATTTGCATTTGAATTGGTAGACTGAGTAAAGATCATCCTCACCAATATGGGTAGACTTGACCTTGTCTGTTGAGGGACTGAATAGAACAAAAAGGTGGAGAAAGGGTGAATTTGCCCTCTGTGCTTGAGCTGGGACATTCATCTTCTCCTTCCCCTGGACACCAGCACTCATGGCTCTCAAGCCTTCAGACTCCGACTGGGCCTTACACCATCCCTTCCCCTGGACCTCAGGCCCTCAGGCTTGGACTGAAACTGCACCACTGGCTTTGCTGGCTCTCCAGCTTGCAGACAGTGGACTGTGGGACTTCTCAGCCCTCAGAATCATGTAACAGTTCTTCATCTACCTATCCACCCATCTGTCTATCCGTCTATCTATCTATCTACCTACCTATCACTCCATCTATAGCCTATTGGCTCTGTTTCTCTGAAGAACCCTGGAGAAACCTAATGTACCTTTTATAAGGGTGTTACTTTTCTTTTCCCTTTCTAATATGATCCTTCTTTCTGGAGAATTTCAGTGTAAATATCTTTTAAAATCACCCCTACATCATAATGCTTTTCCACATGTTCATCTCCCTATATCTACATACATGTAAAGGGGTGTGTGTGTCTGTCATGCCACGGTTGCAGTATCAGCATTACCCTTTATTCTGTGCAGACTCCTCTTGTTACACAGCCAACCAGAACATCCTTGATTGTTTTCTAATATGGATATCTGATGGATATGTAATATACATTTATATAATTAGTAATATATGATACATAGAGCATATACAGTGTTTTTAAGATGTTCCCTTACCTTCCTTTTCTACTCTGTCTGATTTAATTTTTTTTCATGCCAGTCACGGTGGCATGTGCCTATAATCCCAGCTACCCAGGAGGCTGAGGTGGGAGGATCACTTGAGCTCAAGAGTTCAAAGTTGCAGTGATCTATGATTGTGCCACTGCACTACAGCCTGGGTGACAGACCAAGAGCTTTTCTCTAAATAAATATGTATATACATACTCGCATAAAATATTTCTTCTCTACTCTCCATCACTACATTGTCAAGTTCAACTCTATACTCATTTCTCAGCATGAGGTCACCTTTTCTTAATTTGTCATTAGGTAATACGTATTAAGCAATTACAGTGTTTACAAAAGTGACTCTCTGAAATTTTTAGAGTGGGCATTAATAAAAATATTTCTGATTTGATCTCTTCTTTGACATTGTTCAACAAAGTATGAAAATGAACAGATTCAGTCCTCTGAAAATTCCCGTACTTGTCTGTTTGCAGATAGTCCATCCCACACATGGCAATGCGACTTCACCTTCTCCTATAGCAAGGTGAAATCTCTTCCCCTCTCTTTACATCTGGGCTGGCCAAGTGGCTGGCTTTGGCTTACATACTGCAATGGCAGTGTCTCTGTGCAGGCTTCTGAGCCTCAGCTTCAAGAGGCCTTGTGACTCCTGCTCTCATTTTCTTGGAACTCAGTAGTTACTATGCTGTGAAAAAGACCTGAATGGAAGACCATGTGGAAAAGAGAAGCAAGCTGCCCCCAGGACTCCAGCCATTGCAGATGACACTTCAGATGTGCAAGTGAGACCCTCCGAGACTCAGCAAGCCCCACTGAGCCCCCATCTGAGTGCAGTCACAAGAATGAGACCAGTTGAAAAAAGCAAAACAGCCTGGTCACCACACAGAACAATGAGAAAAAATAAATTGCCATTGTATTAACCAATGAATTTTCCGGTGGTTTGTGACTCAATGATACCTAATTGATATAATCTTCATTACACCTAGGACACTACTAGTTCACATTAGGTGCTCAAAAAACAAGATTGAAAATATGTATGGTAAATAGGCCAATAGAGATGAAAGGACCACTACCTTTGAGTTTGTTCATTTAATATTTATGGATACATATATATGTATCCATAAATACATTGATATCTGATGGATATATTTATATATTTATATAATATATCCATCATATATATATACATATATACATTTACATCTGATGGACATATTTGTATAATCAATAATATGTAGTACATATGATATACAGTCATATATACATATAATCACATATATATTAGTTGTATCTATAAAATCAGGCCCAGTCCTCATGCTGGAGTACAACACAAATGAAATTATGTCCTTGCCATCTGAAGTCTTCTGATCTACTGGAACATGGCACAAATGAAAATGAGTAATTATACAGCTACACGGAAAAGTCTGGCAGAGTACTACAGGAACACAAAGAAAGGAGTGATTAACCTTGACTGAGAGAAGAGAGCTGTGGGTAGGAAAAATTGAGAGGAAAAAATCAGAGCCTAGTTACTAAGTTAAAAGCAGAGACACTGGCACAGCATGGAGCTCAGAAACATCCTTAGGGGAAGCACAGTGTGCCAAGCTGCTGGTCCATGCACCACCCTCTGCCATAAGGACTCGGAGTTGAACTATTTGAATAAGAAATCACCTGAAATTCTTTTCGTGACATCTTTGCCCTCTCTTCCCTTTCCTATTTCAAACTTTATTCCTGCAAGCTTTTTTAATTCTTTTTCTTTTTCCTTTTTAAACAGAGTCTCACTCTGTCACCCAGGCTATAGTGTAAGTGGCATAATCACGGCTCACTGCAGCCTCAACCTCTCAGACTCAAGCAATCCTTCCACCTCCACCTCCCTAGTAGCTGGGAATACAGGTTTGTGCTACCACACTGGGCTTTTAAAATTTTTTAGTAGAGACAAGGTCTCACTATGTTGCCCAGGCTGGCCTTGAATTCCTTGGCTCGAAAGATCCTCCCTCCTAAGCCTCCCAAAGCGCTGGGATTACTGGCATGAGCCACTTACAAGCTTTCTTTAACACAATATGATTTACTTCTAATACTAACCAGATGAATCTTGCTATTGGTTAGTATGCATTTTATCACAAATTTTCCACAATATAATATGCATCTATTTATCCAATCGGTATGCTAGCTACGTACTACATCAGGCACCCAATCAGGCCACAAGTACCTTGAGCTCAACATGTCCCAGACTGAATTTATTTTTCTTTAAAATATGCTCTCCCAACTTTCTATCACTGTAAACAGCAGTACTACCTACACGGTCACTCCAGCCCATGAACCTGAGAGTGCCCTTAACTCTTTACCCACAAGTTTCATCTCCATGCCAGGGTAACTCTGACATCTAATCAATCATCATTTCCCGTTAGTTCCTCCTTCCTAAGTACCTCTCAAGTCTACCACATCCTCTGAGCTCAGGATTCCTGACTGTTTTCTTGGGCCATTGCCACAGCTCCATGATCTGTCATTCTGCTGCCACTTTTGCTTTCCTTCATTCCATCCCACACCACCATCGGAGGCATCTTTGTAAAGTGCAGATCGAATCATATACGTTTTCTGCTTGAAGCCTTTCCATGACTCCCCCTGCTTCAGAATAAAATGCAAACTTCTAGACATAATATACAAGGTGCTTTATGGTAAATCTTCCTTTATGATCTCAGCTCTCTACTCTCCCATCCCCAACATTCATCCCTTACCTTCCAGGGATAGGATTATGTATAGCTCCCCTTACTAGCTGAACAATGGTTCAAGCTACCACTTAAGCCTCTAAATTTTTCACATCAGCCACTAAATACTATTCATGTGTTTATATCCTGATCTAGCTACAGAGCAGCAACTCACTGTTGGAGGTGTGTCTCACCTCCTCTGGAAGCCTCTCCCTTCATCTGTGGTCCTCACTCTTTTGGCTCCATAGTGTAGAATGGACCACTCCTGCCTTTGTGCCCCAGTTATACTATGAACATACTTGTATCACAACACACAGTTATACTGCACTCCATTCCCTGTATTTCTTTATGTCTCTGCTTCCTTCCCTCCAATCCTGCCAGCACCAGACTGACCATGTCTTTATAGACAGAAAACATCTTTTATTCCTTTGGTATTTCCATTAGGTCACACATTGCCTGGCTCATGGTAGGAATTCCATAATGAAGATGAATATTTTCCAAATAATTTGAATACAATAAATTGAGACAAAATTTAAAATGATACCAAATATAACTTAAATTTGCTTTCTTAATTGTGATTTTGTTAACATTATTTTAGTTGCTTGGGTTATAAAAGTGCTTAAATTTTGGACACATGAGAATTTTCTGTTTCTTTTCTAGTTGGTATATTAACCAAGTCTTTATACAATAAGCAAGTTAGTGCTTCTGTGGAATAGCAGATTTGCAAGATTTACAGTTACAATTTGAGTGTCCAGGAACCAGGTATCTGGCAAACCGAAAGCTACCAGCCAATGAATAGCAAAATGTCTCAAAACTCTTATACTAAAACGCATACATAGTAAACCCCCCTCTAAAACTTTGTATTCCAAACCTGCAACAGAGTACAAGCAGAAAATTAAAATGAGAGCAAGGAACTGCTACCAGCAAACCCAGAAGCTATAGCAAGAAATGACAGCTGTTAGCCAGAGAGAAGATATAAATTTAAGAAAAGCAGATCTGTGACTTCAAAAAGGACAGTTATCCAGAGCCAGTGAAAGTAGGATAAACAGTAGCCTCTACCTTAACTAACCTGTGAACATTACTAAATTATTCTACACTGTTAGTATATAGCATATAGTGTACAGTTACCATTTACATTGACTACATTGGGGACGATAATTTTTCAATTAAAGTTATGTACAGTATACTCTACATAAAAAAGAGGAATTATGTAAACAAAATTAGAATTTTTAAAAAAATTATTAATTTAAGGAAACTGTTTAAATCTTTATCCAAGATATTCAGAAATACCCGTTTTTAAGTCTTTGATATGAATAAATACTAAATAAAGGTATCATTTATTTAATACCTTAGAGCTATACATGCTACACTTTACACAAGAGCTTAAAGGATAAGTCTTATTATCCCCATTTTACAGATGAGGAAACCGAAGCTCAGAAAGATGAAGTAGATCACCCAAGATCCTACGGTCAGTAAACAGCTGAATAGACGTTCAATACAAGTTCCTTAGCATTCTGGTAATCACTGACATTTCAATGACTGAGAGTTCGTAAGATTAATAAATGCATCTGTAGTTCAACTTAAGTGCTTATCTTCCATTCACAAATCTGCACCACAATTGAGTGTCCTTTCACAGTGTAAAAATATTTAAAATAATTTCTTTACCAAGATAACCTCAGCAAAAGCAGACATCATCCAGGATGAAATGTTTATTACATAATGCCATGCCTATTTGCTAATAGGGATATAAGCATTTACTGAAGTAAATTGTTACAAAAGCTCATGTTACTATATAAAAATATTGTCCTTTCTCACAGGCAGTCAAGAGTTGAACAGACTTCATAGTTAGGGTCTAAAAAGTTATAACCACCTACAAACTACAATAGTTCTTCCAAATAAAGACATACAAAATACACTAGTGGGAAACATATGAAAGCCGAAGCAGCTGCTATAACTGGAATCTCTAAAAAAATGAGGGGTGGGTAATTTTAATTTTAAAAAATAGATTAATATTAACCTTTTAAACTGTTAGTGTAATAGTTAAAACACAAGAAATGTCCCTAAGAGTTATTTATTTAAGAGCTTTGTTCTTGAAAGTCATTACATTATTCCAATAAAGATGAAAGAGGTTATTTTGTCTAAATTATTTAGTTGTAAGAGTTAGCCTTCAGACAGGTGTTCTATTTATGCAGATGGCAAAATAAATTATTCAGAAATAGAGACAGGTAAAACAGATGGAAAAGCAGGGTAAACCAAGAAAGCAGTGAGCAGCTGTCTAATGGGCCCCCAATAAAGCACCTACTTCTGTACCGTGGTCCAAGTTCCCTTGTCAGGAACAGCTCTAGATACATACACTGTCATCCACATCTCGAAAACGCCTTTGGGTCCTTGTATCCACTTCAGTGATATTGTTATTGTCATCATTCAAATAAGTCATCTAAAATGCTTTATGAAAACTTAATTTTAAGTGTCTTCACCTAAGCCATAAAATATTCCCGTGAGCACTTTTCCTACCAGATCTGAGAATGAGTTGTATTTCTAAATTACTTGAGGCTCTTTTTAAAAAGTAGTTCTTATATTCTAAACAAGAAGAACTATATTAGGATTCCTCCTAGCATCTTTCATAAATTGATGGAATTGTCTGTTAAGATCCGCTTTTAACAATCAAGGTCTGTTTCTTACTTCACTGATTCATCAATTCAACCCCTCTGGGTAAGAGTGCCAGAAAGACCTACTTTTTGGTAAATTCTGCTCTAGGAGAATATCGATAGTAGAGGCCCATCGTACAGCATGGTAATCTTCTGAAGAAATTCTGGGGAATAACTTTAAAAAAAGGAACCATTAAGGGGAAAAAATGTTCAGGGTTGTGCATCCCTGCCTCAGTTTAGTTCACTTAATAATGCAAATAATTTAAAGACTACCCACTTATGAGAGGAGGTCAATTCAGGCATGGGAGTGACAGGAACAGAGAGGAAGGAATGCTGAAGGAAAGGGCAGCAGCATTCCCTAGAGTGACACATTCCAGCCCAAATGCCAGGAGATCTGGCTCCTAGTCCCTACTCTGCCTTAATCTGGCCTTAAGACCAAGGCAAGTTAACTCCTCTCAGCTGCAGTGTTTTTATTCACTGAATGAGAAAGTCGGAATATTACCAAGGTCCCTTGAGCTCTCGTGTCCCATAGGTCTACATGAATTTGGAGAAGGGAAATATGTAGTCATACATCCATAAATAAAAGCACTTAACGTGTATTGCATGCGTCAGTTTTTAATCTAACGGTTATTCCAGAGGACACATTTTTAGTTGAAAAGAAACAATTATACATGCTTTTCACAAATAGGGATATGAAGAGGGGGGCTATGACGTAAGTTAAAGATTCAGTCTTCTAAATGCTTTCTATGAGTCGGATGTTTGGTGTTGAGAAAGTTGACCATTCAAAAACTTGACTGAATTTTTCACTTTGTACTGAAACTTTTTTTGTATGATGTAGATATTGCCTTTAAAAAAAAACTTGTTTTGAACCAATGTCCAAAATGCATGTTTGGATACTCACTGATGTATTTCAAGTGTTCAGTAATAAAGATGTCTTCATTGTTCTTGCCATGCTGTATAAACACCATCTTAGCAATGAAAATTATCCGAAGTCCTTATCTGGGCAATACCCAAACTGAATATTTATGACTTCACTCACCCCGAAAATATTTTAATTTTAGCACATGGCCAGCATTGTGAAAGGACCATTACTTCACTAGAGGAACTAATGGTCTAAGAAGAGAAACAAATATGTAAGCAGAAAATTACAACTCAGTGGGACAGGTATGATCATTGTGCTGGCCGTGTGATGGCTTTAGGTCCATTTCTGCCCTTATTTAATGTTTGCCTTTAAATAAACTTGCTATTATAGCCTCATATGTTTACCTCAGAAGTATATTTTATATCATTTCTGCATATGGAAAATCAATAATAGCAAGTCACGTAAATTAAATACACAACCACTGAAGTAAACATATTGCTGGTAAATCATCACAAAACCTCCTGCACACCATCAGCAGAATTCATAGGACAGAGATGGGCCTTACTGATCATGCTAAAGGCGCTGGGCTTTTCCTTAGATAATTTATTCTTTTCTTCATTTAAAGAATAGATACTGAGTACTTCTTAGGTGCCAAGCACTCTTCTCTGTGGTGATAACAATCTATTTAGGGTCTTCAAACGGCAAAACAGAGACAATTTTGCATTTAGACAGTTCTGTCTCTAATTTGGTTTGGAAGATGAATTGAAAGGACATTGAGACTAAGAGACCAGGGGTTAGTTAGGTGCCTATTGCTAGTCTAGACAAAATAAAGACCCAAATAATGAAAGTAATGGTTGCCATGGAGGTGGAGATAATCACTTCGGGGTATGAGTAGGAGGTGAAGTCATTAGGACCTGGGGACTATTTAGCTGCGGGGAGCAAGGAAGAGGAAGGTGTCAAGGTGATCACCAGGTTTCTGGCTTCCATGAGTGAGTGCAGCTTGGTATCATATTCCTGACTCATCTCGTATGGGGCATGTTTAATGGATCATTAAAGGTTGTTATCTCCACCTTAGAGATTTACTGATGAGATATTATGGCATTAAGTTTGCTATGTACTAGTATAAGGGTAAGTTTACCAAAATAACTATGTGGATATTGGTGGGTTGGGCTAAAAGATAAATGGAATCAATTGTCTTAAGACATGAAGTAGACTCCAAACTGCATTTTGTCTTTCTGAAAATTGAATTCACTCAAAGACTTTCTGCAGAAGCCATCTAAGATGGCCAGAGACTCAAGACTAAACTCGTTGAACTATCTACAGAAAAACAAAAATCCAAGACAAAATAAATAATGTGGTCTTTGACTTGCTCATTCTCCTTTTAAAGAAAAAATAAAAATTGTTGCAAATGATGAGGAACACATGGTAAAATCATTAATACTCCAGATAATGTCTTTGGAAGCGTGTCCCCGTCCTTCAGGTGTGGCCTTCACTTCTGCTGCCTCGGTCAACAATAGATATTCCTGGTGAAGCAACCAAAGGTATAAAGATGCCTGATTATTACTCAGAACAGAGATGTCAGTCAACACAGCAAAGAGAACCACATTGACCTTCTGTCAACAAGAAGAGAATCCTGTTACAGTCACTCTTTGCTGCATGACCCAGCAGGTTATTATCCAGCCATTCTTCAGAGTAAAAGTAAACAAGTCAAATAAACGGCCACTTTCAGCAAATTGACATAAATTATGGGACACTATGCACATACTCTTAAGGTAATTACTTTCATCATTGCAAAACCATCACTTATACCCTTCTAGGTAGGGTATATTGAAAGTTGGAGATCTGTGGATATGATTGATAGAGTGGAAAGTCACAAACCAGGAAAATACTAAGGCTGTTTAAATGTTTAGGATCTCAGTATTTCTGAAATGCTTTTTTTTTTGAGATGAGATCCAGAGAGGATAAATGACAGGCATTAACTAGAAAGTGGCAAGATTTGGGGGGAAGACCCAGACATGCTGACTTCTAATTCATTTCACACTAACAAAAAGCAGTTTTCCTGAATGTCTCCAGGCACGCATCCAGCTTCTAGCAATTAAATTCAAACATATATCTACTCTTTAGGAAGACCAGAGCCTATACCCACAGCCCCAGGCAGTCATCTTTCACATGTGGCTCCAATAGTATTGTTGGGAAAACAGCTCAAAGTGCCAAAGACATTTAGGCAGGATCCAAAGCATTGCCTTTATATAGAAAGCACAATGCATTGAATTTTTTAAAATGTATCTATTAATTTCTACAGGGAGTTCTTAGAATTTCATTGTAACAAAATCGACACTTCACCATTAATGTAAGAATGACTTTTAAGCAAATCTTTGATCCAGGAAAATCATTCTGGTTCTGTGAAAGAGCTAGTGTGCATAGGTTTACAAAAATGAACCTAATATTGAAACACTTCACAGAATCTCACTCCAGAAAGTGGGGCTCAAAGTGGCTAATCAGAAATGTTTTCCTCCCATAATTGCCTTTTAAAGAAACTGAACCCGAGTTCCCACCAATGTTTTAATGCTAACATAATTCAGAAGCTTTTCTTCTGCAGGAGAGTTAGAAGTCTGTCTTAATAGTTCCTGGGGCTAGGGAGTTGGGAAATTAAATGTTATTTAGATACCTCTGTGAGCAAGAAAAGAAGTACTCTAAATACCCAACCAAATTTTTTTAATCCTTGAAGAAATGTATGAGGTATAGCAAATGTATGTATATGAGCTATATATATACACACACACACATATATAAATTATATAGTTACATAACTACATATATAAAATATTCATTAAATGTTGTTATCAATTGATTCAATTTATCTTCTGGTCCCAACCAATATCCACATAGTTATTTTGGTAAACTTATCCTTATATTAGTGCATAGTGAACCTAATACCATAATATCTCATCAGTAAATCTTTAAGGTGGAGATAATAATCTTTAATAATCTTAAAGTTATATATAAAAGATTATATATATGAGATATATATAAATTTTTATGCTTATGCTATATATCTGTAACTATAGATAATCAGGTTATCTATAGTTTACTATTTATCTATAAATATATAGATAGTTATGCTATATATGATATATATATTTGCTATAACTATCAATGGTTAAAGAGATATATATAGCATAACTATATAAAATTTAATATCACAGTCCTAAGACAACTACAAAAGCTAGATCATGTTAGTTTCATTTTGTTGAATGAACATATGAGAGCCTAGTATATGCCAATCCTGGTGCTTAAAGAATAATAGAGAAATAAAGAAACATGACCACCAACTCCCAAAGACTTTATAATGTAATGGAAAAGATAGCCACAGCAATAAGAAATAGAAAGAGATACGAACATGAAAGTATTTACATTCTGCCCTAGATCCGTATTAATGAGACCTCTCTTGATCTGGAGACTAGAGGGAAGTTTTTGAAATCCTCTCTATGTGCAATAAGTCATTTGTTCAATCATGTAACCATTCGTTGAGCAGATATGTATTGAGGATCAACTACATGAACAAAACAGAGTGCCTCGCCCAACAAAGCTTTACTGCGGTGAAAAAAGACAGATGATAAGCGAGCAAACAAAACAAAAGACAAATAAATTATGTGAATTGTGTTTTCAGTAACAATACCGTGGAAAAACGTCAATAGGGCAAATAGGATATACAGCATCAAGAGTGTAAGAGCAGGCCCCATGGACGAGACCTGCCCTGAAGAGGAGCCATGGAGGAGCGAGCCATGTGGGGATTTAGGAAAACGGTATTCAAGACAGCAGGTGCAATGGCCCGGGGACACACCGGGAAGGCCTGTCTGGAGCAGAATGAGCACAGAGCAGAGTGGTGGAAGGTGAAGTTAGGAAAGTAACTGGAAAATTTAAACATCTTCACTAGCAAGGGTCACTAACTTGAATATTAGGTCATATGTCTGTATGGATTTTCATTATGTCTGGTAGGCAAACAGTAAATTGGTAAAATCACAACAGATGTGCTTAGACAACTTCAGGGGAAAAGTACATCAACATTAATATTTTAGTCCCTAACAATTAGTTGTACCTTATAGAAGAGCTGACTAAGGAACAATGATTAATAAACAGAAAGAAAAAGAAGAAGATGAATAAGATGTGATGCCAACTTTCAAGAAATTCTCAGTTCAGCAGATTCCTCTAACCCTTACGACAACCTAGTGAATTATTGTTACCCCCATTTTTAATTGAGAAAATTGGTGTAAATTACATACATGGTGGACAAACCAGAATTTAATACCAAAATCTTTAATCTCCAAGTCTTATGAATATTCATTCTAAAATGACCTACTTAAAAATATCACTTTTTCTCTTGGCCCTACCTTTGTACAAATTGATTTAAACCAATTCACCTTGAAATAAAGTCTTGTAAAACATAACTTTTGTAACTGTGTGCTTGTTTATAGAAGAATGAGGACTAAAGGTAGAATGTTTTAAATTGTGTCTATAAGATCTTAGTTTGATACTGTGGGGAAAAAAAATCTCTATATTACATTCAAAAGTACCCATCATTTGTTGCAGAAAAGTTTAGTTTGTTATATAAGAAAAAAAGGTGGGAATTTTTAACTGTCTAGGAATTTTCATTGGCTGAGCAATTTATATGGAATGAACTCCTTTTCAAAAGGAAAAAAATTAAAACTAGCAGAAGGCCACTTTCCCATTATCTTTTTTAAATAATCCGTAAGATTTGCTTTTAAATATAAAGAAAACTGTTAAATAATTCTTTCCTAATATTCTATGCTGTCCCACAGAGGACCTGATTAGAAGGTTTCAGAAAGAAACAAGCACAGTAAAATTAAGAATGAAGGTAGATTTTACTTAATAAGCTAATTTCCTAGTCTATATTATTGCAACAATAAAATATATATAAAGTTAAAATTAACCATCTTCTATGTGTGTCTTCTTGCAATCTCATGGAGCAGGATGCCTCAGGAAAAAGACATCACTATCTTTTTTTAAAAATTTAATTTTTTATGTATGTGTTCATTCACAACTGTTATGTTACCAGCTCATTCCTTGAGTAGCTGAAATTTCCCCTGCAGTTATATGTTCCTCTTCTTTTTCATGCTTTGTAATCAAGGGAGAACACAAATGTTCTATCCCAGTCCTGGGGCTGTATCGGGGGAAAAAAAAGCTACCGTTTTTGCTTTAGCTTGCCATATGCATTTTCATATCATGAGTTCTTCACTGCTGGAAAAATTAATGAAGGTGAATTCTTTTAACTGGCCCTGACAGGTTGAATTCAGGAAAGGTGCCAATTACACAATATTTCTGATTTACTGAGTCCACAAAGTACACATTGAGAAACAGTCACATTTTATTTTCTGATTTACTTTTAAAGATGTATACCTCTAAGCAATAAAAACAATTCAGAATATTGTTATTAGGTGATCCTTGACTCATTAAATGTGTTTGTTGTTCAGAATGTAGCAGAAATACTGGCTGGGAAAGGAAGGACCCACATTAGTTTCCTCATGGTAAAATTAGTGATGGTGGCACTGGTACATCTATAAAGTCCTCTCCAGATCTGATTCCCAAAGCTGTGCTGGACATGATGAGCTTCTTGCTCTGAGGTCTAGCTTTGCCATTTAACTATAGCATTATCATTAAGCAATGGTGAACTGTTTTACTGAATCGCTGTTCTAGCATTTCTGGAGAATATTCCAGTTAAGTAGCAGTGCCATTTATCAGGGAAAAGATGTGGTAACTTGCTGTTATCAACTTAGAGAATTTACTTTTATTCAATTACTTCCTAAGATGATATGCATTTCTCTCTGACTTTGGGAAGGGGGATATAGAAGAAAAATCCTTATATTTTAACTTTTAATTCCTCCAAATGTAAATGTAGGCACATTTGTATCTCTGTAAACTTTTGAAAACCATTCTCATTATTTCCACAATTTAATTTAAAATATGTTTTGGGGCAACTGTTCCAGATATGACAAAGTTTTCAGTGCCTTATTCTCTGACATTTTCAACAAGTGTACACCCACAAGGAAGGTTGAGTTTGGCATACTCTTTTGAAATCACAGCTGTCTTGAACATGCTTGAAATCGCCTTGACTACACAATGTGTTAGTGTAATGAAGTCAATTCTGCAATCCCAGTGAAATGTCCGAGTATTCTAACTTCTTTTAATCAACTTTGAAGAGCAGTTTATATTTTTTAAATGAATAGGTGATTTTTTGGCCATTATTATTAATGCTTTATAATCAGAGAATATGGTCTATATGAGTTCTGCTTTCTGCAATTAATTGAGATTTTCTTTATAGACCAACAGTACATGGCTAGTTTTCTATGCTATTTATGTTTGACAAGACAGGATATTCATGCCTTTTTGGATACAAAATTAAACATTAAACATGTTAACAGTATTATTTAAAACTCTAGAGCCTTTCTTGTTTTTATCTAATTGTTCTGTTATTTTCTAGGGCACTATCTTTCACTATAATAGAAAATCCATCATTTTTCTCTTTGTATTTTTAGCTACTCTTGATTTATCTCCTTTAAAGCTATACTGTTAGGTACAAAATGTCCGTGACTGTTATATATTATTGGGGATTTTTCCTTTCCTCTGTGTGAAATATCCCTCTTTGTCACTTTGGCTTTTTTACCTGACTTCTGTCTTGTCTTATGTTAATTTAACAATACTAAAACTTTATTTTTGTTAGTGTTAACCTGGTATTTCCCTTTTTTTTCTTTTGTTTTTATTATTTTTAAAATATATAGGTTCTGGGGTACATGTGCAGAACATGCAGGACCGTTGCATAGGTACACACATGGCAGTGTGGTTTGCTGCCTCCAGCCCCCGATCACCTATATCTGGCATTTCTCCCCATGTTATCCCTCCCCACCCTCCCCACCCCCTGCTGTCCCTCCCCTATTCTCCCCCAACAGACCCCAGTGTGTGATGCTCCCCTCCCTGTGTGTATTTCCCTTTTCATTTTTCTAAGTGATCTATTTTGGTTATCTGTTACCAATAAAATATAGATTTTTTAAAACTCAAACTGAGAGTCAAAGTAATAGGAATACATTTATGATAATTTTTATGTGCGGACTTCTAGCCATGATAATTTAAATTTTGTTTGTCTTGTTTTGTTACGGATTGGATTTTTCTCCATATTGTTGTATTGACTAAAGCTGTTGTAAATTATTGTATTGATTTGGAAATAGATTGTTCTACTGGCTTTTCTACATGGTTCAGAGGTTATGCATTCTATTTCAACGTGTCCAGCCTTCACCCTTGTATTTCTAACATATATACTTAATGTATATTTTCTGTCAGTGGCAAAATTTAATTATAAGTGAGAATGCTTAACATACTTTCATGATGCTCTTCAGGTCATCTTTTTTTTTTGAGACGGAGTCTTGCTCTATTGCCCAGGCTGGAGTGCAGAGGCGTGCTCTCAGCTCACTGTAACCTCCACCTCCTGGGTTCAGGAGGTTCCTCTGCTCAGCCTCCTGAGTAGCTGGGACCATAGGCACACACCACGCCCGCCTAGTTTTCTTTTCTTTCTTTTTTTCTTTTTTTTTTTTTTTTTTTTTGTATTTTTAGTAAAGACAGGGTTTCACTATGTTGGCCAGGATGATCTCAATCTCCTGACCTCGTGATCCGGCTGCCTCGGCCTCCCCAAAGTGCTGGGATTACAGACGTGAGCCACTGCCCCCGCCCAGGTCATCTGTTAAGTTTTTTATTGTGAGCTCAATTTTGAAACACTTTTATTTCTTGAATTCATAATACACCACATAGAAAAAATTTTAAAGGTACAAAGAGAAATAGAATCAAATCTGTCTCTCTTCCATGTCTGTCTGTAGCCTGGCAGCTCACTTCCCCAGAGGTGACTACTAGTACTAATTTCTTGTATATTCTCAGAGAGAGTTTGTGCATTTACAGCCTTGTAGTCAGGCTTTTATTAAAAAAAAAAAAAAAAAAAAACAAAGACAGTGGTATCATACTCCTTTGTGTATGTATTTTGCTTTTGTTTTCAGTTAGCAATATATTTGGGGCATCTTTTAATATAAACACATAGGAAACCCCTTTTTTAGTCTGATCACTTTTTGCTTTTTATTTAAAAACTGTTTTCAAAGAAATATATTTATTAAATAAGTAAGACATTCATACGTTTCTTTTTTTAAAAATTAAGGCACGCAGTGAAAACACGGCACCAAACTAGGAAATCACTATTTTCATTTTCTTGCACGTTTCTATTGTTCCAGAGTTTTTCTCTACAAGTATAATACAAATGTATATGTTTTCCTCCTCCTTACTCAGAAAAGATAATGTAATATAGTTGCTCTTTGAACAACATAGGTTTGAACTGTGTGGGTTCACTTACATGCAAACTTGTTTCAATAAATATATAGGAAAGCTTTTTGAAAAATTTGTGACAATTCAGAGACTTACAGACAAATCACATAGCCTAGAAATATTGAAAAATTAAGAAAAAGTGGTGAATGTATAAAATATACATAGATACTAATGTATTTTATTACTAACGTACACAAATCTATTAAATTAAAATTGATCAAAACTTATGTCCACAAATACCGACCATCCATGGCACCATCTGCAGGGCAGAGAGATGTGAGCACATATAAAGAGGCAGTATGAAACCATAACTGCATAACGTTAACTACGGTACATACGGTACTAGTTATGATTTCACTGCTACCTCCTGCGGCTGTTGTGGTGCGCTCAAGCTACTAGTTACTAGTATTTATTTCAAATGCTGTGTGCTGTGTGATGCTATCAGCTGCACTGGAGCAGTTCCTCCCTCCACTAAAGAGTGCCCTGGAATAAAAAGGGATCTCTCACAGTTCTCAGGCATTTTCCATCATATTTAGTGCAATACCGTAAACTCTGGATAACACTATAGGACCCATACAAAGTGCCACTAGTGATGCTGGCAGTGCTCCCACAAAGCAGAGAGCAGTCGCCACACTGCCAGGAAAAGGACTGACGGAGATGAGCTGCAGACTGAGGCTTGTGGCTCAGTGGCCCACCCTGTCTGTACACTCTCCATGAATATAGCACAGCACTGTACACGTGTCTTCTCTTCCCTATGATTTTCTGGATAACATTTTCTTTTCTCTGGCTTATTTGATTGTGAGGATACAGGAAGGAACGTACAAAGTATGTTTTAGTTGATTGTTGGTGTGATAGGTAAGGCTTCCAGTCAACGGTCAGCCATCAGTTATTAAGTGTTGGGGAGCCAAAAGCTGTACTTGGGGAACAGAAAACCAAATACCTCACGTCCTCACTTGTCGGGGGAGCTAAACACAGTACATACGGACACAAGGAAGGAAACAACAGACACTGCGGCCCACTTGAGGATGGAAGGTGGGAGGAGGGAGAGGATGGAGAAACTACCTAGTGGGCCTTCACATCACCTGGGTGATGACATAATCGGTACCCCGAGCTCCCACTACACATAATTCACCCATGTAACAACCTGCACAAACTAATTTTTTCTTTTTTTAGACAGAGTCTCACTCTGTCGCCCAGGCTGGAGTGCAATGGCGCAGTCTCGGCTCACTGCAACCTCCACCTCCCGGGTTCAAGGAATTCTCCTGCCTCGGCCTCCCAAGAAGCTGGGATTACAGGCACCTGACACCATGCTCAGCTTTTTTTTTTTTTTTTTTTTTTTTTTGTATTTTTAGTAGAGACGGTTTCGCCATGTTGGCAGGCCTGGTCTCGAACTCCTGTCCTTAGGTGATCCGCAGGCTGGAGTGCAGAGGCGTGCTCTTGGCTCACTGCAACGTCCGCCTCCCGGGTTCGGAGGATTCCCCTGCCTCGGCCTCCAGAGTAGCTGGGACAGCAGGCACGCACCACCATGCCCGGCTAGGTTTTTTGTTTTTTGTATTTTTAGTAGAGATGGAGTTTCACTATGCTGGCCAGGATGATCCCGATCTCCTGACCTCATGATCCGCCTGCCTTGGCCTCCCAAAGTGCTAGGATTACAGGCGTGAGCCAGCCGAAAATTAAAATAATAAAATAAAATAAGCACACACATACAAAAGTTATTTGTGGTTTTTCACCTGTGTGAGGAGTTGGTGTCTCTAACCTTCATGTTGTTCAAGGCTCAACTGTATATACTTAGCTTTTCACATATGATATATTTCCAAAGAACACTCAATGTTTTACCCATAGAGTTTCTACATTCATTTTTACAATGGCATGGCACTTCATCATTTGAGTGTACAATGCTTTATTTAATCAGTCTGCTGTTAATAAACATTTGGTTTTTGCCTAATGTTTGCAATTATAAAAATGCTTCAATAAATACCTTTTTTATTTTACTCACTTTGCAAGTATACGTGTGCAAATAAATCACTTATGTGCAAGAATATCTGTAGGATAAATTTCCATATGTAGAATTATGCTATCTTCTTAATGTACAGTTTTTATTTATATGGATGTTCTATAATTTACTCAACCAGTTTTCTATTGATAAATACTTGGATTGTTTTTAATATTGTGCTAATATTAAAAATTATGCAATTAATTTCCTTGTAGATACACAAGTGAAATTTTATTTGCATGCATACATGTCTGTAAGATAACTTCCCAGCTGTACGACTGCTGGGTCAAGGTCACTGTATAACCTGATATGTATTGCCTAACTTCTCTAACTGCTCTTCATATAGACTTTACCGATCTTACTCTCACTAGGAACATTTAGGAGGCTTATTTTCTCATTCTCTCATCAAATCAGTGTGTTATCAAAGCATTCAAACTTTTTAATCTTACAGGTGAAGAGTGTTATCTAATTGTACCTTTAGTTTGCATTTTTCATAGTATGAATAAAGTTGGGTATATTTTCAAATATTTAAGAATCACTATATCTTCTTGTCCTCGCCTATTTTTCTATTACATCGTTGGCCTTTGTAATGATTTCTAAGAATCCTTCATATATTCAGGATATTGATCTTTTGAAACAAATATTTAATTACCAAAATCTCTCTTTATTTATTGTCGAAAGATGAAACAATTCCTTAAAACTCTCTAATATTAATTGTACTTATCTTAAATTATTTTTCTGTTTGTTCTCTTACCCCAAGAATGTGGGCTAGTCTTTAAAAATTCCTGTTTACCTGTGTTCTGCGTTTACTCCAAGCCAGCCTCAGTGATGATGGAGGAAAGATAGACTATACTGTCAGGTAATATTTTGTCTCCTGGGTATAGAGGCTCCACATCCTTCCTGTGGGGAGAGAAGTAAATGCCTGGGGCAATACTCTGCCCCTGTGGGCCCAGAGCCCCCTCACTTCAGCCTGTGGTCAGCTCAGCTGCTGCCTACCTTAGCATACACGAGTAGCAGAGAAAAGAGCCAGGGGCTGCTCTGCCAGTTATGCATCCTGATGTGTGCCTGGGGACCCTTCCTTTTCCTTATAACCACAGACTGAGCTTGGGCTTCCCCAGAATTGTTTCTCCCTAGGGATAAGTACAGGTGTACTTCTTTTTAGCATGTTTTGTTTTCTTGTGCTTTGCAAACACTGCACTTTTTATAAATTGAAAGTTTGTGGCAACTCCGCATCAAGCAAATATATTGGCACCATTTTTCCAAGAGTATGTACTGGCTTCGAGTCTGTGTCCCTTTTGGCAATTCTTGCAATATTTCAGACTTTTTATGATCATGTCTAGTGTGTGGATCTGTCATCAGCGAGCTCTGATGTTACTGAGTGCCACAAGCCGTGCTTGTATGAGGCAGTGAGCTTAATAGATGAATGCCACCTGCATTCTGACTGCTCCCCAGCTCTCCCCCTTTTCTTGGGCCTCACGATTCAGTGAGACACAACAATATTGAAATTAGCCCAACGTCCTCTATGTCTTCAGGTGAAGGAAGAGCTGCACATCTCTCACTTTAAATCAAAAACTGTGAAGTAAACATGTCAAAACTGAGACAGGTTGAAAACTAGACCACCAGCAAAAGATTATGAGTCACTGAAGGTTCAGACAATCTTTAGCTCTTTTTTTTTTTAGCAATAAGATCGTTTTAAATTAAGGTATGTACTTTTTTTTTAGACATAATGCTATTGCACACTTAATAGACTACAGTACAGTGTAAATATAACTTTTATATGTGCTGAGAAACAAACAAAAAAAAGTGTGTGACTGACTTTATTGTGATATTTGTTTTATTGCAATGGTCTGGAACTAAACCCACAATATCTCCAAGGTATGTCTCTGCTCTTTTGTGCACGCTTTGGGCCACAGTTTCTACAGGTTATTTCTCCCATGATGTTATCCTATATAGTCATTTTGTTTGGTTGAGGGGTGTGTGTGTGTGTGTGTGTTTTAATATTTAGGAAGCCTCAAGATTTATGGTCTACTATTACCACTTTCTTGACAATAAGAATAAATCAGCATAGTTACTGATGTTTCAGTCTGATATATTGCTTCTCTCATTTTGTGGGTCTTTTTTTTTTTTTTTTTGACAAGAAAGATGTATGCTTAGGATACAACCTGAATAAAACCTCCCCAAATTATCTTGAAAACCCAAAAGGTGGGAACACGACCTACCTTTCCAAGTAGACAGCTTTGCTCATTCTACGTTCCTTGAGGTCAAAGTTGATAGTATCTACAACTTGGGACTTACTTAACATGGCGACTGGCTCATAAGAGAAATTCAATAAATGTTTATTGCATGATGAAAGGAAGGAAAGAAGGAAGGAAGAAAAGAAGAAGGAATTTTAAGAATTATTTCTATGAGGGTCAACTCAACATGTTTTTATTGAGTATATTACTACATAATATTTTTTAAAAGTGCCTAGAGGGGCACAGGTGTTATAAATCTGAATTAATCACATTTCTTGCCCTCCTGAAGCATGTGTGTATGAGCAGGGGGTGATTAGAAGCTTCCTAAAGTCTAAGGTTAATATCCTCAGGAAAAAAAACTGATATAAATATGCTGTAACTAAATCAGGCTTTAGAGGAGAACAGAGAAGGCAATTACTTGGTAATCTGGGCAAATAGAGAAGCTTATTTCTAGGTGACTAAAAGTAGAGGTGGAGGAAGCAGAGAAGAGAAGTCTAACCACGTGTGTTATTATGGGCACAGGAAGGGGTTTGCAGATGTGTCGCCAACTTTTCCATAGACTCCCAGTCACAAAAAGGAGCAATAACTGCCTGTTTTTAAAAGATGGCTTAAAAGTAAAGTTTCTTGGGAATACAGATGACAGATAAACTCGAGCAGGCAAAAATCATTGCAAGAAGTTTACCACAAGTCTATGACTCTGAAAGAAGCCATCAAGTCTTCACTCATCATCCTCAAACAAGTAATGGAGGAGAAGCTGAATGCAACGAACATTGAGCTAGCCACAGTGCAGCCTGGCCAAAATTTCCACGTGTTCACAAAGGAAGAAGTTGAAGAGGTTATCAAGGACATTTAAGGAAGCCTGATCCTCAGAACTTCTCTGGGACAATTTCAGTTCTAATAATGTCCGTAAATTTTATTTCCAGCTCCTGTTCCTTGGAAAATTTCCATTGTATGTGCATTTTTTTAATGATATCTGTACATAAAGGCAGTTCTGAAATAAAGAAAATTTTAAAATAAAAAAATATTAAAATGATCTTTTGAACTTTGTTAATTTTAAAGTAGATGTTGCTGTTGAAACACATTAGGCTTGTGCTTTTAGGAGTGATTCAAAATTAACAAGCAAAAGCTTTGCTTTTCTGGTGGGGGCTCCAGTCTGAAAAACCGAATAGTTCACTTCTGTTCTCCACCCTGCATAAATCCTCCAGCGTGAACAGTCTCACCGGCAAGAGCTGGGGCAGGATGCCTGCAACCGCCTACTGGGAAGCGGCGGGAGAGGTGGAGGATGAAAGGAAAGCAGACAGCAGGGAGGCCACGGGAAGAGAGGCCCTCGTCCATCCGAGGTTGATGGAGTGAGCGAAAAGGTGACAATGCACCAGACTCTAAAAGTGTGTTTTCCAACATCCTCCAAACGTCGCCTTCTCATATTCCACGCCATGGGAGACTGGGTTCCTTCTGAAAAGGACGCCTATTGGCATGCACAGCCAGATACTGAAAAGCACAGCAGTGTCCAGCAAGTGGCCACCTTTCTGCAGGATGATGTGAGATGAGAGCAGAGAGGAACTGTAGGTGGGGAGTGGTCCAGAGAACCAGGAGTGGGGACAAACATCCTGAACAGTATCAGTAAGCTGCTTGGCCTCTTTCTGCCTCAGCTTCCTCACCTTCAACATGGGGGTAATAATGGTAATTAGCTCCTACGATGTGGTCAGGATTAAACAAAATCACATACATAAAACTCTCAGCATAGTTCATGACACACAATGAACATCTGATAGTGTACTCTTTTTACTATGATTAATTTCTTCATACCCTCTGGCTGCAATACCTTAAACAGGCCGTTCTTAAAGCACAGTCTGGTGATCCCAGAAGGTTCTGGAACGTTCTCAAGGGGCCCACAGGTCAAAACAATTTTTGTATAGATATTATTTTCAAAATAATAATATTTTCATAATGATAAAAAAATATATGACTTGCCTTTTTACTCTCATTCTGGCATGAATGTGCAGTGGAGTTTTCCACAGGCTGCATGGTACATAATGCCACAAGAGATTGAATGCAGGGGCCGGGAGGAGAATCTAGCTTCTTTCTGTGAAGTCAGACATTAAAGAGATTTGCAAAAATATATGACAATGTAACCCTTCTGACTAAATGCTTTGGTTTTAGGAAACTGTAGTTACTTTTCACAAACATATGTTACACGTGCTACTAGGGAGGCTGAGGCAGGAGAATCACTTGAACCCAGAAGGCGGAGCTTGCAGTGAGCTGAGACTGTGGCTCTGCACTCCAGCCTGGGCAACAGAGCAAGACTCCGTCTCAAAAAAATAAAATAAAATAAAAAATGTTCTATGCAATTAGTTTATTATTTTTAATGAATTAGTAAACAAACATCTTCTAAATTTCTTAGTTTAAATGTCTAATACAGTAAATATAAATATATGGAACCTACATAAAACCTCTTTGGAACCCTCAATAATTTTTTTAAGACAGAGTCTCTCTCTGTGGCCCAGACTGGAGGACAGTGGCGTGATCTCAGCCCACTGCAACCTCTCCCCCCCAGTTCAAGTGATTCTCCTGCCTCGGCCTCCTGAGTAGTTGGGATTGCAGGTGCATACCGCCACACCTGGATAATTTTTGTATTTTTATTAGAGACAGGGTTTTACCGTGTTGATCAGGCTGGTTTCGAACTCCTGACCTTGTGATCTGCCTGCCTCAGCCTCCCAAAGTGCTAGGATTACAGGCATGAGCCATCACACCCGGCCCAGAACTCTTAATAATTTTTAAGAGTGTAAAAGGGTCCTGAGACCAAAAATTTTCAGAACTTTTGCCATAAATCTCACGGGTAATCATTAGGATAATTCCTTTTTTCACTATTTTTATTGAGTTTTAGACTTTTTTATTATTTACAAAGGTGATAGGAAGATTTAGAGCATAAAAATAAGTGGGAAAAAAGGATTAAACATCCTATAATCAAACCACTCAGTGACAGGCATTATTAATATGTTGGCCTATATACTTCTGGTGTTTAATTCATAAATACATCATGCATATATAATTAAAATGGAATAATAGGTTACACAATATTTGGGGACTTATTTTTTATTTAAGATATATCATAAAAATTAACCTATGTCATTAGCTGTTATCCTACAATAGCCTTTATAATAACTGTATTATCATTTATTTAATTAAACTCCTATTTGGGTCCATTTATATTGCACTTTTTTTACATTACACAGAATGTTACAGTGAATATCCTTTATATGCATACTTGATAATTTCTTAGAATAAATTCATAGAAGTAGAATTTTTGTATCAAAAATACGCCTTTTTTTTTTGAGACAAAATCTCGCTCTGTTACTAGGCTGCAGTGCAGTGGCACGATCTCAGCTCACTGCAGCCTCCACCTCCCGGGTTCAAGCGATTCTCCTGCCTCAGCCTCCCGAGTAGCTGGGACTCCAAGAGTGCGCCACCATGTCCAGGCAATTTTTGTATTTTTAGTAGAGATGGGGTTTCACCATGTTGCTCAGGCTGGTCTCAATCTCTTGACCTCGTGATCCATCTGCCTCGGCCTCCCAAAGTGCTGGGTTTATAGGCTTGAGCCACCAGACTCTCGCTCTGGCGTCCAGGCTGGAGTGCAGTGATGCGATCTCTGTTCACTGCAACCCCCTCCTCCCGCCCAAGTTCAAGAGATTCTCGAGTCTCAGCCTCCCAAGTAACTGGGACTACAGGCATGCACTTCCATGCCCTGATAATTTTTTGTATTATTTTAGAGATGGGATTTCACCATGTTGGCCAGGCTGGTTTCAAATACCTGGCCTCAGGTGATTTGCCCACCTGGGCCTCCCAAAGTGCCAGGATCACAGGTGTGAGCCACCTCGCCAGGCCAGGAAATGCATATTTTAAGGTTCCTGATATCTGTTGCCAAATCACTCTTCAGAAATGTTGTATAAGCACCTACACTGGCAGTTTATACTTGACATCCTTGCATTATTTCGTATCTTTGCCAATCTGAGAGATTTAAAATATCTCATTTTTATAATTTGTATTTCTTCAGTTACTAGCATGTTTGACTATTTTTTCATATTTATCCTGGCTTTTTAATATTTTACTTTCTGTAAAATGCTTATTAGTATAATGCATCTTTATTGAATTGATGTAACTTCTAAAAGTTGCTCACTTCCCTCAAGTATTATATACCGGGTTACACACTGGCTTTTAAAACACCAGTGATGACATAACTATATGATTTTTATATCTTTATTAATATAAGTGAAATCCTATTGGGTGAATTTAGTTACCACCAACCCTCCTCACTGTGTTTTGTCTCTATGAAAATTTGAATTTCAAAAAAACAGGTAACCATCATTTATATGACCTAAGAATTAGGGGTATTCAATGGAACTGTATAAAATTACAAGATGCTATTTAAAAGTAAGTCAAATTATTTTTTACTTTTAAAAATTATTTTTCAATATTTGAAAATATTCAAAAGCAAATAAAAAAATATATATTTATTTAAATGCTTTTTGGCCACAAATAGTTTCCCAAGCCTAGGATATTATCCCAGTCAGGCAAAGCTCCCAGGAATGTTAACTGAAGAGAAAAGGAACCTCGCCTGGGTGGCTCAGGAAAGAGACAGATAGCTAAGGACGGGACGGTGCCGGGAAGATGGGTTCGTGAGGCCCCCCGGGGCCCAGGCCAACGGTGGCATCCACAGGGTGCTGGGTGGGTGTGGGCTGAGACAGCAGACTGTCAGACAGTGGTGAGTCTAAAGCTGGGCTGCTGCAGCCTTACAGTTCCAGCATGTGTGCCCTCTTCTCTCTCCTCAACCCCTGCCTATCCGCTATCTGAGGACAAAGTAGGAGAGCCAGGACTCATGGAGAAGTCACTGGGAAGAGCTGGGCAGTGCAACAGCCCCTGATTAGCAGGCTGTGGCTCAGCCCCATGAAAGGCTCCAACAGGAAGAAAAATCCAGGCTGACTGTGCAGCTCCGTCCACGCATCAGAGGCGAAAGACCGTGGAGCTTGGCTCGTGTCTCACACCAAGGCAACAACAGCAAACTCCAAGAACCTCCCCGCCCTTGATAAGAAGAGCTAAACAAGTAGGTTAGAGCAAGACTGCAAAGAGCTGAGGAAGGGACAGACCAGCTGAATACCAGCTGCTTCCAACCGCAGGCCACTAATCTCGCTCTGTCCCTGAAATGCCAGGCAGCATCCTGCACACAGTGGGGCCTGCAAGCGTGTGATCAGTATTCCTACCAATTTTTGTTACCTTCAAAACAAGAATGAAAGCTTTACTCCCATTTACGTCACTGATCATTTTATCTACAGTGGGGCCTGCAAATATTTGATCAGTATTTGTAGGAATTTTTGTTAACTCTTCAAAACAAAAACTTCTTTAACCAAAAAATGAGTGGGGAAAATAAAAGCTTTACTCCCATTTATGTCACTGGTCATTTCATCTGCTCAACGTTTCCTACTGGGAATCCTAGTAAATATTTAAGCCATTCCGACCTACCTTGCCAGTTGGTACTTAGGGAGAATTAAGCAGTGGATTACAAGAATGGTTTCTTCAGAAGCTTTGAAGTCTCCTGTTTTAGGCTCTACAATCACAGGAATGTCTCATCTACTTCCCTTTCTCCTTTCTTTTTTAATCTTTTGTTTTTAAAAAAAAAATAGCTATAAACACACCAACTTATGTTGCTATAATGATTTCCTTAGTGAACACTGTAGTTAAGGTTACATGCAGGCTTTTATTATAATCCCTCATCTTCACTAGTTCCCAGGTTTATAAACACATCCCTTCAACCTAAAATTTTCCAGCTTTGTTCCTTATTCAGATAAGCTTTAAACTCAGTCTGTTCAGCCACTTCTGAGATGGGAAAAAGCAAGAGTGTAATGTTCTTTCCATGTGTACTAGAAAGCCTAATTTATAAAAGTTGACATAGTCATCGGGGCCACTCATTACTTGGGAAAGAGGTCATCATCCAGGGAATTAATAAGAATCAAAAGAACAGGAGAGAATAGTCAGGTGATGTGTAAAAGGCCAACCAATTTGGCTCCTACTCAGATAATCACAATTCAAGATATATGAAAACCAGCCTATTGATAAGTGGGTATTCCAGATACCAGAATTTTCTACTCTAAGAATGAATATCATTAACTGTGAGTTCTTTTAACGCACTCAAGAGTAGCTTTTGAGCACAGCTACTACTATTCAGTGGCTTATTTTGGTTTAAAAATTAATCTTCAATTCACTATGGTCACAAAATCAAAACTTCCTTAAGAAGTTTACCACACAAAACTTATAAGCCTAATACATTTTAGTAAACATTTTAAGGGCCCTAAATTAATATTTTCTCCTTTCTATAGAATTGATTAAATGCCTGAAAATATTCTTAATTGTATTTATAAATTCAATATATCCAACTTTCCTTTAATTATAGCTTTTGACTCAATAAGCCTTTCCAGAATGTTTAAATAAGTCATATAAAGATGATAAATAAATTTAACTTTAAGCCAATTACTTAATGTCACATTTAAAATTTGAATCATAAGTCTGACATTTACTCTAAGAAACCAAATTTTCTTAAACTATAAATGCTTAAATTAGTAAGCATGCACAGATTTATTTATGCAATAATGTTAATACTATGGGTTTGGATTTTATAAACACTGTGTATTTAATTCTGTACTGAGGGGAGTTAAAGGTTGTTCACCCACTAATAAGTGATTATGTCATCCCAAGCAAATTTTAGGGTTACTTTTCAGTCCCTCAAGACCTTTGTCTGCTTCCATTATGCTAATAATTCTTTTTTCTGAGTTGTTTTTCTCCATGTCTTTCTTTTTTTCTGAGTTATAGTACCTGCCTGCTGCTACCAAAAACCCAGAATTACCATTAATTTCTTAATGCAAAACAATTTAGCCATTCTGGCTAAATTTCTCCTAATTGGATTTGGCCTAAGAAGGTCTTCTTTCTCATCCCAAAATTTTTACCAACTTTTGTAATATAATAAGCTTTAAAAAAAAATCCAGTGGTCCTTGAGATATCTGGTGACTTAACTAATGCTCCTGTTCTAGAATGTTGAAGCAGAGTAAGATATTTCATTCTAAATGGCATTTATCTTCCTTCCAGGTTAATTAAGTGTCAAGCTTCCTAAGAACCAAGATTATGATTTTTACTGTTTTTTATTTTTGTTACTTATTTATTTTTGCAGACAGGATCTCATTATGTTTTCCAGGCTGGAGTGCAGTAGCTACTCACAGGCACAATCCTAGCGTGCTGCAGCCCTCAACTCCAGGCCTCAAGTGATTCTCCCACCTCTGACTCCTGCATAGCTGGGATTACAGGTGCATGCCACCACACCTGACTTTACCCTCTTTTTAACTCCACACATACAATTGTCTTCTAACAATGTTTCTGTTGGTTCATGCAGGCCCAGAAATCATGGTAGTATCTTTTGAGAGCAAATGCAGCAAGTTAAAGATAGGTAGAAAGTTTTTGCTACTCATCCCATTGAGAAGTGGGGTCTATTTCCCCTACTTTTGAATCTGGGCTGACTTCGTCACTTATTTGACTTAACAGAGTAGAGTAGAAGCAAAGCTAGGCCAGCCTTGGTGCCTGGCTGATTTCACTTATCCTCCAGGTTCATCTACGTTGCCACAAATGCAAATGACAGAACTTCATTCTTTTTTATGGCTGAATCATATTCAATATATACGTGTGTGTGTGTGTGTGTGTGTGTGTGTCCATCAACAAATAAATGGATAAAGAAAAGAAAATATTTTCTTTTCTTTATCCATTTATTTGTTGATGGACACATTGATTCCATATCTTGGCTGGATATAGTACTGCAATAAATTTAGGAGTGTAGCTATCTCTTCAATATACTGATTTTATATCATTTGGATGTATATACCCAGTAGTGGGATTGATGGATGTATATATATGGTCCTTCGATTTTTAGGGTTTTTTTTGAGGAATGTCCATGCTGTTTTTGTAATGGCTGTACTAATTTACATTCCCATCAATCTGTATATAAGGGTTTCCTTTTCTCTTCATCCTCATCAGCATTTGTTATTTTCTGTCTTTTTTATAACAGCCATTTTAACGGGAATGAGATAAGAGATTATTGTGGTTTTGATTTGCATTTCTCTGATGACTGGTGATATCAAGCATTTTTTCATGTACCTGTTGGCCACTTGTATGTCTTCTTTCAATAAATATCTATTCAGATTATGTACCCATTTTTAACAGGATTATTTGGGGGGAGGTTTGCTGTTGGGTTGTTGGTTTTTAAGTTTCTTATATGTTTTAAATATTAATCCTTTGTCAGATTAATAGTTTGCAAGCATTTCCTCCTATTCTGTATACTGGCTCTTCACCCTGTTGTTTCCTTTGCTAAGCAGAAGCTTTTTAGCTTGATGTAATCTTATTTGTCTATTTTTGCTTTTGTTGCCTGGGCTTTTATGTTCTTACTCAAAAAATCTTTGTCCAGACCTATGTTCTGAAGTATTTTCCCAATGTTCTCTTCTAGTAGTTCCATAGTTTCAGGTCTTACATTGAAGTCTTTAATCAATTCTCAGTTTAATTTTGTATCTGGTGAGAGATAGGGGTCTATTTTTATGCTACTGCATATGGATATCCAATTCCCCCAGTATTATTCATTGAAGAGACCATCCTTTCCACCGTGATTTTGGCACCTTTGTCCAAAATCAGTTGGTTGTCAATGCATGGATTTATTTCTGGATCCTCTCTTCTGTCCCACTGGTGTGTGTGTCTGTTTTTATGCCAGTACCATGCGATTTTGGTTACGATAGCTTTGTAATATATTTTGAAGTCAGGTAGTGTGCTGTCTCCAGTTTTGTACTTTTTGCTCAGAATACCTTTGGCTATTCAGGGTCTTTTGTGGTTCCTTACAAAGTTTAGGATTGTTTCCTGTAAACAATATCAATGGAATTTTGATATGGATTATACTAAATCTGTACAGTATGGGCATTT
The DNA here is from genome assembly GCA_004027715.1 of Plecturocebus donacophilus. Classification (NCBI taxonomy): domain Eukaryota; kingdom Metazoa; phylum Chordata; class Mammalia; order Primates; family Pitheciidae; genus Plecturocebus; species Plecturocebus donacophilus. The sequence goes on from PVKP010000216.1 coordinate 171,362, forward strand.
TAACAATATTAATTCTTCTGACCCATAAACATGAAATACCTTTCCATTTTGTATATGTGGCCTCTTTAATTTTTAATAAGTATTTTATAGTTTTCATAGTAGAGATCTTTCATCTCTTCAGTTAAATTTATTCCTAGAAATTTTGTTTGTTTGGTAGCTATTAAAAATGGAATTGCTTTCCTGATTTCTTTTTCAGATTGGTTGCCATTGCTCAGTAGAAATGCTATTGACTTTTGCATCCTGATTTTGTATCTTGAAACTTTACTGAATTTGTTTATTACTTGTAAGAGTTTTTGGTGAATTTTTAGGCTTTTCTAAATATTAAATTATGTCATTTGCAAAGAAGACAATTTGACTTCCTCTTTTCCAATTTAGATGCTCCTTATTTCTTGCTCATGCCTAACTGCTCTGTTTAGGACTTCTAGTACCATGTTGAATAAAAGTGGTAAAACTGGGCATTACTGTCTTGTTCCAGATCTTAGAGAAAAGGCTTTTATCCCATTCAGTATGGTGTTAAATGTAGATTTATTATATATGGCCTGCATTGTTTTGAGATATGTTCCTTCTATAACTAATTTGAGACTTTATTGTGACACAATAATGAATTTTATCAAATTCTTTTTTTGCACCTATTGAGATTATCATATAGCTTTTGTCCTTCATTCTGTTGAAGTAATGTATCACATGTACTGATTGGCATGGGTTAAACCAGCCTTGCATCCTTGGGATAAAACCCCCTTGATCATAGTGTATAATCTTTTTCAGGTGCTGTTAAATTTGGTTTGCTAGTATTCTGTTGAGGATTTTTACATCTGTGTTCACCAGAGATTGGCCTATAGTTTGGAGTTTGGTGTGTGTGTGTGTGTGTGTGTGTGTGTGTGTGTGTGTGTGTGTGTGTGTCTGTGTGGTGGTGGTGATGGTTGTGTCCTTGTCTGGCTTTGTTATCAGGGTAACACTGGCCCCTCAGAAAAAAATTTCGAAGAATTCCCTCTCCTTCCATTTTTCTAAAAGTTTGATAGAATTTAGCAGTGAAGCCATTTAGTCCTGGACTTCTCTCCATTAAGAGATGTTTCATTACTGATTCAATCTTGCTACTTTTTACTGATCTGTTCAATTTTTCTATTTCTTCACGATTTTATCTTGGTGGGTTGTATGTGTCCAGAAAGTGATTCATTTCTTTTAGGTTTGCCAACTCTTTGGCATATAGTTGTTTGTAAGAGTCTCTAATTATCCTTTGTATTTCTGTGGCATCAGTTGTAATGTCTCCTTTTTCACCTCTGAATTTATTGATCTGAATCTTCTCTCTATTATTCTTACTTAGTCTAGCTAAACGTTTGTTGATTTTGCTTATCTTTTAAAAAAACAACTATTTAGTTCATTGATCTTTTGTACTTTTGACTCAATTTCATTTACTTCTTCTCTGATCTTTATGTTTCTTTTCTTCTAATAATTTTTCATTTGGCTTGTTTTTGCTTTTTCATTCTTATGAAAATGGAAATAATTAGGTTGTTTATTTGAAATATTTCTATTTTTTATATATTTCTTTGTTGCTATAAACTTCCCTCTTAGTACTACTTTTGTTATATCCCATAGTTTTTTGCATATTCTGTTTCCATTTTCATTTGTTTCAAAAAAAATTTAAATTCCTTTATCAATTTTTTTATTGACTTATTGTTAATTTCCAAGCATGATGTTTAATTTCCATTCATTTGTACAGTTTCTAAAATTCCTTTTGTTACTGATGTTTAGTTTTGCTCTATTGTGATCAGAAAGGATAACTGTTATTATTTGAATTTTTTTTTAATTTTTAAGTATTATATTGTGGCATAATGATGTTCCATGTGCTAATGAGAAAACACGTTCTGCAGTGGTTGGATGAAATATTCTGTAAACATCAGGTCCATTGGGTCTAGAGTGTTGTTTCACCTTAATGTTATATTTTTATTTTCTGTCTTAAGGATATGTTGTTTGCTGTAAGTGGGATGGTAAAGCTCCCTACTATTACTGTATTGCCAGTCTATATCTTCCTTTAGATCTATTAATATTTGCTCTAAATACTTCAGTGTTTGGTGTTGGATGCATATATATTTACAATTGTTATATCACCTTGTTATATTGATCCCTTTACCATTATACAATGACCATCTTTACCTGTTTTACAGTTTTTGACTCAAAGTTCATTTTATATAAGTATAGCTACTCCTGCTTTTTTTGTTGTTGTTTTCTTTGCATAGAATATCTTTCTCTCTCTCTTTTTTTTTTTTTTTTTTGCACAAAATCAATGCTTATTCCACCCTTGTGTCATATTTCTGGATCCTTCACCAATGTTACACAAGGAAAAAAACAAAAGCAAAACAAATGAAAAACTGAAATCAGAATCACTAATGTTATTAAGTAGGGAAACAAATAAATTAAAATCTAGCAGCCATCAGCAAGAATACAGCAAAGACAGTGCTGTAAAAGGAAACAAAGAAAATTGCTAGAAAACTGTATGCATCATAATCTTTCAAACCAGAAAAACATGCTCCTGCATCAAATAGAACATCAACAGAATTTTTTTCCTGTAACGTATAGAAATGCCAAGTTGTTTTTTGAATATTGTGGATAGGTAAAATGTATATATAATCAATGGTAATTCTACTTAACTATTACCTAGTGGGCCAGGAACACATTTATGGATTCTGGGGAGGTGTATTGTGATTTTTTGATTGGGAGAGTGAACACTGTAGCCAAAAAAAAAAAAAAAAAAGAACACAGAAGTACAAGACAAAGGTGAATGAGACTTCTCTTATATCTTAGCAACATTTACATGGAAATCAAATTTAAATGCAACCCACTCTGCTTTTTGAAGAGGCAGTTGTTCAGCTCCCAAATCTCGATTGCTTGACTGTCTGCTATGAGAATACTCAGAAGGTGTCTTCTTAAACAACAAACCTATTTTTAGCAGTGGAGCTGCTCTTAGAAGCTATGTCTACATGGGACTGATAACCAATCACTGTCTTTGGAGGAAGTCCTGACCTTTCCTTGTATACCCTCCCTGTATGTGTAACAGCTTCTCTGTTTTCCCATTCAGTAATTTATATTGCTATCTTATCACCTTTAGCTTTAACAGCAGCGCCACGTACATCATCACTGTAGTCATCAAAAGATTCTCCAATAAGGCACAGCAGTGTCTCTAGCCAGAAACAATCACGGTCACTTCGTCTCTGCTGTTTGTTCACTGTAATTAGCTATCATCCTCCCCATTTGTTTTTCACATCTTCCCACATAGGCTCAATACTGTCCTTAAAAAGCGAGTAGTCACAGCCAGGCATTAACTTACTAGACAAATGGATATGATTGTACGAGGCCCAAAAGTCTTTAACAGTATCAGACTTAGAGATCAGCCACAGGTTTGCTTGCCAAGATTTGCTTTAATCATTTTTTAAAAACCAGAGCGCCCAGACAGGTACGATGGCTCACGCCTGTAATCCCAGCACTTTGGGAGGTTGAGGCAGGCATATCATGAGATCAGGAGTTTGAGACCAGCCTGGGCAATATGGTGAAACCCCGTCTCTACTAAAAATACAAAAATTAGCTGGGCATGGTGGTACATGCCTGTAGTCCCAGCTACTCAGCAGGCTGAGGCAGGAGAATTGCTTGAACCTGGGAGGTGGAGATTGCAGTGAACCAAGATTGGTGCCACTGCACTCCAGCCTGGATAATAGAGTGAGACTCCATCTCAAAAAAAAAAAATACAAATACAAATACAAAAATTAGCTGGACATGCTGGTGTGCACCCAGCTACTCCAGAGGTTGACACATGAGACACTTGAACCCGGGAGGCAGAGGTTGCAGTGAGCCTATATCACACCACTGTACTCCAGCCTGGGCAACAGAGCAAGACTCCATCTCAAAAAAAGAAAAAAAGAAAGAAAAAGAAAAGGAAAAATCAGAGTGCGCAACTGTTCTGTAGAGGATGTTTAATATAGTTCTGGATTAGCAACCTCCTGAGTAGATTCTGTTTTCTCCTCTTCTGCAGTTGGGGGATTAGGAGTAGGGTGGTTTCCTGTTCCACAGTTGTCTTCTTTGATCAATCTCTCTCTTCATTTTCAATCTGTGTTATTACAGGTAAGGTAGTGCCTCTTGTAGGCAGTATATACTTGGGTCTTTTTTTTTTTATCCATTCAATTACTCTACACTTTTGTTGTGGTTGTTGTTGTTCTGCGAGATGGAGTCTCCCTCTGTCCCCAGGCTGCAGTGCAGTGGCCCAATCTCGGCTCACTGCAACCTCCTCCTCCTGGGTTCAAGTGATTCTCCTGCCTCAGCCTCCTGAGTAGCTAGGATTATAGGCACCCGCCACCACGCCCGGCTAACTTCTGTATTTTTTGTTGAGACATGGTTTTACCATGTGGACCAGGATGGTCTTGAACTCCTGACCTCAAGTGATCTGCCCACTTTGGCCTCCCAAAGTGCTGGGATTACAGGCGTGAGCCACGGCACCTGGCCTCCATTCAACTACTCTACACTTTTAATTGAAGGATTTAATCCATTTACACTAAAATCCATTTAATCCATTTACATTTACTGATAGATATGAACGTATTCTTTTCAATTTAATTGTTTCAAGTTGTTTGGTAAATCTTTTGTTCACTTCTCCCTCTCTTGCTTTCTTCCTTGTGGTTTGATGACCTTCTATAGTGGTATGCTTTGATTCTTTTCTTTTTATCTTTTGCATATCTATTACAAGCTTTTGCTGTGTGGTTTCACTGGGGCTTACATAAGACATCTTATAACAGATTTATTTCTGCTTAGAATAGCTTGATTTTGATTGTATACACTAACTCACCATTTTTACTTCCCTTCTTTCTATGTTTTATGTTTTTGATTTCACACTGTACATCTTTTTATAATATATTCCACAGCTAATTATTGTAGCTTTTTAAAAATAATGTTGCCTTTTCACCTTTATAATACAGATATAAATAATCTATCCACCTATTATAGTATTAGAGTGTTTTGTATTTGACAACATACCTACTTTTACCAGTGACTTTTATACTTTCATATGACTCTATGATACTAATTAGCACCCTTGTCTTTCAGCTTAAAGAACTGCCTTTAGCATTTTTTGTAATGCAGAACTGGTGTAATAAATTCTCTCAGATTTTGTCTGAGAAAGTTTTTATCATTCCTTTGAATTTGAAATACATGATTGTCTGAATATAGTATTCTTAATTGGCAGTCTCTTTCTTTTAGGATTTTGAATATGTTATTCCATTCTGTTCTGGTTTGCAAGGTTTCTGCTGAGAAGTCCATTGATTGATTTACGGATGCTCTGTATGTCATAATTTGTTTTTATTCGTGCTGCTTTTAACACTATCTCTTTGACTTTGTTGACAATTTGACTATGACATGCTGTGGATCTCCTTAGGTTTGTCTTATTTATTATCCTTATAGGGTTTTTTAATCTGTCTTTCTAATTTATTTTATAGACTTAGGAAGTTTTCTGTCATTATTTCTTTGCATATGTTTTGCATTCCTTTCTCTCTCTCTTTTACTTCTGGCTCACCAATTATGCATAAGTCGTTCCTCTTAATGGTGTTTGATAAGTCTCTTAAGCTGTCCTCACTCTTTTTCATTTGTTTTTCTTTTTGCTCCTCTGATTGGATGATATCCAGTAATCAGTTTTCAAGTTCACTGATCCTTTCTTCTAATTAACCTAGTCTACTACTACCATTGAACCTCTCCATTGGATTGCTCAGTTAAGCTATAGCATTCTTCAGATCTTTAATTTCGGTTTAGTACTTTTTTATACTTTCTCTTTGTTGAAGATCTTTCTTTGTTCTTGCATTGCTGTCTTGATCTCTGTGAGTACCTTTATGATTGTTATTTTGAATTTCCTGTCAGGTAAATCACAAAACTCCACTATATTTGGGTCAGTTTTTTGAAGACACATCTTATTCTATCATTTGGAATATATTCCCCTATTTCTTATTTTCCTGAACTCTCTGTGTTGGTTTCTGCACATTCGATAAGACACCTACCTCTCCATCCTGGTAGACTAAACTTGTATGGAGAAGGTTCTAACCAATGAATCCAGCCAGAGATTTTAAGATGCCTCTCTAATCCTTGTGTTTGTCCACGTTGCTATCTCCGTTTTTGATGGTCATTGATATGGTTTGGCTATGTCTCCACCCAAATCTCATCTTGAATTCCCACGTATTGTGGGAGGGACCTGGTGGGAGGTAATTTAATCACTGGAGCAGGTCTTTCCTGTGCTGTTCTCATGAGAGTGAATTAGCCTCATGAGATCTGATGGTTATATGAAAATGGGAGTTTCCCTACACAAGCTCTCTTCTCTTGTCTGCTGCCATGTGAGATGTGCCTTTCACCTTCTACCATGATTGTGAGGTCTTCCCAGCCACATCAAACTATAAGTCCAATAAATCTCTTTCTTTTGTAAATTGTCCAGTTTCAGGTATGTCTTTATCAACAGTATGAAAATGATCTAATACAGTAAAATGGTACTGGGATTGGGGCACTGCTGAAAAGATACCTGAAAATATGGAAGCAACTTTGGAACTGAGTTAGAGGCAGAGGTTGAAACAGTTTGGAAGACTCAGAAGAAGACAGGAAAATGTGTGAAAGTTGTGGAGCTCCGCAGAGACTTATTGAATGGCTTTGACCAAAATACAGATAATGATATGGACAATGAAATCCAGGCTGAGTTGGTCTCAGATGGAGATGAGGAACTTGTTGAGAACTGGAGCAAAGGTGACTCTTGTTATGTTTTAGCAAAGAGACTGGTGGCATTTTGCCCCTGCCCTAGAGATTTGTGGAACTTCGAACTTAAGAGAGATGATTTAGGGTATCTGGTGGAAGAAATTTCTAAGTAGAAAGCATTCAAGAAGTGACTTGAGTGCTGTTAAAGACATTCAGTTTTAAAAGAGAAACAGGGCATAAAAGTTTGGAAAAACTGCAGCCTGGCAATGCCATAGAACAGAAAATCCCATTTTCTGAGGAGAAATTTAAGCTGGTTGCAGAAATTTGCATAAATAAGGAGGAGCTGAATGTTAATCACAAAGACAATGGGGAAAATGTCTCCAGGGCATGTCAGAGGTCTTCATGGAAGCCCCTCCCATCATAGGCCTGGAGGCCTAGGAGGAAAAAGTTGTTTCCCAAGCTGGGCCCAGGGTCCCCATACTGTGTGCAGCCTAGGGAGTTGGTGCCCTGCATCCCAGCCACTACAGCCACTCCAACCATGGCTGAGAGGGGCCAACGTAGAGCTTGGGCCATGGCTTCAGAGGGTGTAAGCCCCAAGCCTTGGCAGCTTCCACGTGGTGTTGAGCCTGCAAGTACAAAGAAGTTAAGAATTGCGGTTTAGGAACCTCTCCTTAGATTTCAGAAGATGTATGGAAATGCCTGGATGCCCAGGCAGAAGTTTGCTGCAGGGCGGGGCCCTCATGGAGAACCTCTGCTAGAGCAGTAGAGAAGGGAAGCCCTACACAAAGTCCCTACTGTGGCACTGCCTAGTGGAGCTGTGAGAAGAGGGCCACCATCCTCCAGACCCCAGAATAGTAAATTCACTGACAGCTTGCACCATGCACCTGGAAAAGCTGCAGACACTCAATGCTAGCCTGTTAAGACAACCAGGAGGGAGGCTGTACCCTCAAAGCCACAGGGGCAGAACTGCCCGAGACCATGGGAGCTCACCTCTTGCATCAGTGTGATCTGGATGTGAGACCTGGAGTCAAAGGATATCATTTGGGAGCTTTAAGATTTGACTGCCCTGCTGGATTCTGGACTTTCATGGCCTGTAGCCCCTTTGTTTTGGCCAATTTCTCCCATTTGGAATGGTTGTATTTGCCCAATGCCTGTACCTTCACCTGTACCTCCATTGTATCTAGGAGGTAACTAACTTGCTTTTGATTTTATAGGCTCGTAGGTGGAAGGGACTTGCCTTGTCTCAGATGAAACTTTGGACTATGGACTTTTGAGTTAATGCTGAAATGATTTAAGACTTTGACAGACTGTTGGGAAGGCATGATTAGTTTTGAAATGTGAGGACATGAGGTTTGGGAGGGGCCAGGGGTAGAATGATATGGTTTGGCTCTGTCCCCATCCAGATCTCATCTTGAATTCTGACACGTTGTGAGAGGGACCCAGTGCAAGGTAATTGAATCATTGGAGCAGGTCTTTCCCCTGCTGTTTTCATGAGAGTGATTAAGTCTCATGAGATCAGATGGTTATACAAAAATGGGAGTTTCCCTGAACGAGCTCTCTTCTCTTGTCTGCCACCACGTAAGATATGCCTTTCACCTTCTACCATGTTTGTGAGGCCTCTCCAGCCACATGGAACCATAAGCCCAATAAACCTTTTTTGCTTTGTAAATTGCTCAGTTTGGGGTATGGCTATATCAGTAATGTGAAAACAGACTAATACAGTCCCCTGAAACTTAGGCTGTACCATGTCTTGTCAGTATCCCAAGACCAGTTTGAGAGAAGCCAGACTCTTTAGACAGCTGGAAAGCTTGGGGGATTGGTGTGAGTTCCAAATCTGTCTATCTCACAGTGAGGCTGGGTGCGGGTGTCTGTATCCCACTCTGTCTAGATGAATCCAGGAGAAGATCAGAGGCAAATGCTGGGACTCACGTCCGGGCTGCACCTTCTGATCCTGGAGAGGTAGCTTCTGGGAATCGGCCATCATACACCCACCTGTTAGTATTCTATGGCCTTGGGTCACACCAAATGGCAAAGTTCTCTGAACTTCCAGGGGAAGGTTGTTTGGGAAACAGTCCCTTGGGTGGGAGCTATGGAAGTTGTGGCACATGGTACACGGCCAAATTCCTCCAAGAAAGACTGGATAGGCCCGAATTTATCTCTGTGACAAGCCAGGGAGATAAATGCCAAGCTCTGGCTTCAGCTAACGGAGGGCTACTGTTTGCTTGCCTCACTGGCTCCCTGATGTAAGTTTATTAGAGGCCAAGCTGTCAAGTAGCCACGGAGTGTGGATGTGGTAAGCCCCTTATGAAGAGAAAGGGAGAGCAGCATGTTCCTGCTACTTTTCGGCACTGCCCCAAGGGGTTATAGCCCCTGGAAGTATTTGGAAGCCCATTTAAAATCATCTCTTTGTTCTGGGATCAGAGAAGACTCACACATGTTTATGTCCTTCTGTTCCCAGAGCTATTAGGTTTAGGATAGAGCCCTTCAAGAGGTAGCTTTAACAATTGGGGCTCTCAGTGTGTGTCCTAAACCCCTTCTGGTGGAGAAACAGGGAGTTGCATTTTTTTTTAGGCCCCTTCTCTGCCCCACTCCAGAGGGATGAAGTCCCTGATGGTGTTTGCATGCATGTTTAAAGACACTATCTTTTTCTTGCTATCTCGGGGGATGTGTATTATGCTAGTGTCACCTGCTCCAAGAGCCATGAGATTAATGACACAGTCTTTTAGGTGTATGTGGTAAAAGTTGGGATCCTTTGTATGGACGCAAACTCCTCCAGACTGGCAGTGAGTTACTAATCGGCTATCTCTCTAACTCTACAATGCAAGTTAGTTTGAAACCAGGCCACTTGCCTGCTTGGCAGCCACTGAAAAAGTGTTTGAGGGTGAGAGTAGGCAATGGAGGGATGTGGGTTTTTTAACGCCTCTTCCGTGCACTGCTCCTGGGGGATGAAATACCTGGAGGTGTCTGGATACCCATATAAGATCACCACTTTATTTCCTATAGCCTGGGGGGACATGTGTGTGTCTAATCCCCGCTGTGTGTAAAACAACAGGGAAGCATGAGGTCAAGGCCTTATATGTGAGGTCCAGACGCTCTTCTCCATGGGGAGAAACTGGGCATTGGAGACTCCTTTTCCAATTTTATGGCATAGTGCCCAGGGTGAGGTCTGTGCCCAAGTGTGCCCTGGCGTCTCCTACCTGTTTTGTGTTGTTTTCTTAGTTGTTCAGTGGGTGGGCATCTCTCAACTGGTCTCTGAATTTCTCTCAGAGGGAATTGATCCATGGATAGATGTTTATTTGGTGCATCTGTGGGTGGAGGGAGAGTGAGAAGCTTCTGTTTGCCATGCTATTGGTGTCACTCTTAGGACTGTAGTTTTAAACCTGAATCTTTGGCTTTACTTGAGCCAAAGCCAGTGCTCAGTTGTTGAAATATGCTACAGTCTCACAGTACATTCAGAAAAACATCTGCTTTCACATGTCCTCTGGACTGTTTTATACCTTTATTCATAGGACTCTAGTAGCTGAAGTTTCTTTCTCTCCCTTTCTCTTCTTTCTGTGATTTTTAAATCATTTTCTTTGTTTTTTTTTAATTTCTTTCTTTCCTTCTTTTTTAGTTTTTTTTTATGCTTCCCTCTCCTTTCTGTTCTCCTCTTTCATCAATGTTTCCTCCTTCTGTTATTTGTTAGTATTTTCTTTCATAGAGACAATTCTAAGAAATAATGTTTTTAAAATAAGCAACATTCACTCTAGTGTTACCACTGTAGCTAGCATGAACTGGGAACATGCTAAATGCCATGACTATCTCATTTATCCCCATTGTAACCCAGTGAAATAGGTGTCAGAAATATTTTCATATTAAGGGGGTAAACTGAAGCTTGAATTATCATCTGGAATCTTGAAGTTAATCATGCCACAGAGTCATGATGGCATCTTGGATCCCCTGGTACAAGAGACAGCTTAGTGTCTCTTTATCCAACTGGACGTGAACGTTCTCAGTATTCTCTTTTCCATAGTGCACATTTACTCTTTTAAAGAAATTGGTTCAAGACCATCTCACACTGAGTCGAATGGGATCAAGTATTTACCCTGTGGTAATTTCTTCAGTTCCTAAGTGCATATATTTATCCTTTTAAAAGGCCTCTCATTGGTTTCCTGACCTATTAAGTAAGAGTTATTATGGTAAAAAGCACCAAGTGGAAGCTCCCATAATTTCACCCCATCCCTCAGCGAAGATAGTAAACTAGAAGCAACCATATGATCCAGCAATCATGTTTCTTGGTATTTATCCACTTGAACTGAAAACTCATGCCCACACAAAAACCTACATATGAATGTTTATAGCAGCCTTATTTATAATTGCCAAAACTTGGAAGCAATAAAGATATTCTTCAATAGATGAGTGGATAAACTGTGGTACATCCAGACAATGCAATATTATTTAGTGCTGATTAGAAACATGCATAGCACAGGTAGAAGAGGAAGTCTGTAAAGATTCAGGGATCTGAGATATGAACAAAAGTTTTTTCCTGTTATTTTATTATAGACATTTCAAACATACAGAAAAGTTGAAATGGTTTCACAGTGAACTTCTGAGTATTCGCCACCTAGATTTTTATTTTTTTTAATTGTACTTTAGGTTCTGGGGTACATGTGCTGATCATGCAAGATTGTTGCATAAGCACATACTTGGCAAGGTGGTTTGCTGCTTCCATTCCCCCGTCACCTGTAACTGACATTTCTCCTGATGTTATCCCTCCCAGCCTCCCCACCCCACGCTGTCCCTCCCTTAGCATCCCCCCAACAACCCCAGTGTGTAATGTTTGTCTCCCTGCACCACCTAGATTTTTATTGAGAATTTTTAAATTTAAAGAAAAAAATTTTAATTTTTATTTCAATAGGTTTTTAGGGAACGTGGTGTTTGGTTACATGAATAAGTTATCTAGTGGTGATCTCTGAGATTTCAGTGCACCCATCACACGAGCGGTTTTCACTGCCCCCAGTGGGTAGCCTTTTATCCCTAGCCACCCTTTCCCCTGAGTCCCCAAAAGTCCATGTATTGTTCTTATGCTTTTGCGTCCTTATAGCTTAGCTCCCAAATATGGATAAGAACATACGATGTTTGGTTTTTCATTCTTGAGTTACTTCACTTAGAATAATAGTCACCAATTCCATTCAGTTTGCTGTGAATGCCATTATTTCATCCTTTTTTATCACTGAGTAGTATTCCATGGTATGTGTATATACACACATAACACATTTCCTTTATCCACTCATTGATTGATGGACATTTGGGCTGGTTACATATTTTTGCAATTGCAAATTGTGCTGCTGTAAACATGCATGTTCCAGTATCTTTTTCACATAATGACTTCTTTTCCTCTGGGTAGATACCCAGTAGGGATTGCTGGATCAAATGGTAGTTCTACTTTTAATTTTTTAAGCAATCTCCATGTTGTTTTCCGTAGTTGTACTATTTTACATTCCCACCAACAGTGTAAAAGTGTTCTCTTTCCACTGCATCCAGGCCACCGTCTATTATTTTTTGATTATGGCCATTCTTGCAGGAGTGAGGTGATATCATATTGAGGTTTTGATTTGCATTTCCCTGATAATTAGTGATATTGAGCATTTTTCCATTTGTTTGTTGGCTATTTACATATCTTCTTTTGAGAATTATCTATATATGTCCTTAACCCTCTTTTTAATGGGATTGTTTGTTTTTTTCTTGCTACTTTGTTTGAGTTTGTTGTAGATTCTGGATATTAGTCCTTTGTCAGCTGTATAGATTGTGAAGATTTTCTCCTACTCTGTGGGTTGCTGTTTAACTCTCCTGATCATTTCTTTTGCTGGGCAGAAGCTTTTTAGTTTAATTAAGTCCCATCTATTTATCTTTGTTTTTGCTGCATTTGCTTTCAGGTTCTTGGTCATGAAATCTTTGTCTAAGACAGTATCTAGAAGGGTTTTTCCAATGTTATCTTCTAGAATCTTTATGGTTTCAGGTCTTAGATTGCAGTCCTTGGTCCATCTTGAGTTGAGTTTTGTATAAGGCGAGAGATGAGGATCCAGCTTCATTCTCCGCCATGTGGCTTGCCAATTATCCCAGAACCATTGGTTGAATAGGGTGTTCTTTCCCCACTTTATGTTTTTGTTTGCTTTGTCAAAGATCAGTTGGGTGTAAGTATTTGGGTTTATTTCTGGGTTCTCTATTCCAGGTGCTCTCTATACCAGGATCATGCTGTTTTGGAGACTATAGCTTTTTAGCATAGTTTGAAGTCGGGTAATGTGATGCCTCCAGATTTGTTCTCTTTGCTTAGTCTTGCACTTGTCACCTAGATTTTATAATTAACATCTTACTACACTTGCTTTATTTATTTGATGAAGTGTTTAAGGGTCCGAGAATCTGGAGCATGTCACGATAACCTCTCTAAAATAAAAAATAAGTTGTTTCATGTCGCATTCCCTACCACTAAGAAAAAGACGGAGTGCTTAGTCATCTGTTTTGGATTTGGGAGACCACATGTACTGCTCTTAGGAGTACTACTATTTATTTGTTGGGTAACCTGAAAGGCTTAGAGTTTCAGTGGAGTTCAGAGCAAAAAGAAAGCTCAACAGTAAATCTAGGCAGCACTGCAAGCTGCCTTACTCTTCAGACTAAACAATCAATAGAATCCATGGCACTGCTGGTATTCATGGTGAATATGTTGATCCATAGTAAACACATGTGTAGGGTCTCTGGAAAATGCCAATATAAAACACAAAACTAGAGCAAAAAGGTCCTTTACATTTTGAAGCAAAACCCCATATTTGGTGGCATAAACTACATGCTTTTTTTTTTCAAAGCAGCCCCTGACTGCTACTGAGCCTTTATAGAGACTAAGTACCTGACTGAATGGCTATGAAGTTTTGCTGCCCATAAAGAACTGGAATTTTAGATCTACCATTATGTCAACCAAATGTAGCAGCAATCCATCATAGTATAGAAATGGTTAAAAATCTGGACCAAGCAGAGCCAGAGAAAATGCTACATGAACAGGACGTCTGGTTCCCACATCACCTAACTCTGCGTCATCAATGCATAAACATCAATGCACACCTAAAATCTTGTTGAGGGCATGGGAAGTATTTCTACACCCAGCTGATGAGGAGAAAATATCTTGGTCTCAGTTCACAGCTGGGTTGTATACACTATGTCAGCACAAACTGAAAATGGATTTCTGCTGCACTATAGCCCCACTTGAGGATGGATCTTAATGTCAGTTGTGGGGGACAGTCCTTCTAGTGGACAGAGCTGAGAGCTATAAATTTGATGATTTACTTTTTATGCAAGAAGAAATAACTTAAGAAGGGTATACCTGGACTCCTGAGTATTGGCAAATAGGTTGGTTGGTGGGTCCCGACCTGGAAGGAACCAAATGGGAAGATCAGAGAGGAAAAGCTTGTCTAGAGAAGCAGCAAGTGTCAGACCCATTGAAGAGGGCACAAAGTGGGCACAGATCTCATGCTACTGCCCACCAGAGAACAGGAAAGTCAGAGGACACACCAAACAACCAGGATGACGAATCCTGTGGATGTCAGACAGCCACTGTCCTTGACCACCCAATCTGCTTATCTATTAGGTCCAATAATGAAGTCTCAACCATAACAGGAATAGAGGCTGCACATGGAAGGACCCAGCAGTATGGGCTCCCACTTACTTAGGCTGCCGTTGCAGAGCCAACCTGCCGAAGTGTTAACCTGCCGTGGATCCTTTGAAAGAACAGCAACACCTACGATCGGCCCAATATTCAGCAGCAGGTTGATTACATCAGACTCCTTCCACCCTGGAGTGGGCAATGATTCTGCTGCACTGGAATCGATACTCACTCCCATACGGCTTTGATATGCTTGCCTGCCACGTCTGACAGCACCCCCATTCAGAGGCATATCATGTACCTTATTGATTATAAGGATTCCCATATATTATCAGTAAAAATCAAGGGTTCCATTTTACAGAGAAAAGTGTGCAACAATCCATGCATGACCAAAGGATTCATTATTTCTATCAAAGAGGGCATCACCTGAAAAAAAATGACCTACTTATGATGACGGAATTGCTTATTAAAGGTTCAACTCAGGTGCAAACTCAGGGCAAAGACCTCTGTGAAGTTGGGACATTGTCCACCAAAAACAAGTACACAGATTAAACAAATAGTGCTGCTATGCCCCCCAGTAACTAAAATAAACAGGTCTACATAGCTGTTTGACCCTCTCACCATTACTCCCAGTGGATTCTCAGTGGTCCACTTACAGAATCTGTGCTTCCTGTCCCTGCACCTTTAGGTTTTATAGAATTCAGAGGTCCTGACAGCCAGAGGAGCACTGCTTTCACTGCAGGAGATGGGAAGCGTCTCAGTGAGGCAGAAACCATGACTACTGCCTCTACATTGGGATCCTCGTGCCACTGACCCAGCAAGCAAAGAAAGGAGTCACTAAACCTGCGGGAGGTAATCAGATGTAATTATCTTCAGGAGTAGGGTTTCTTGCCTTATAATGAGAACAGAGAGAATCTGGAATGCAGGGATTTTCTGGGAGTTGGGGGCATCTCTGGGTACTTCTGTGCAAGGTGATACTGGTCAATAGCCGATTTTAGCCATCACGACCCAGTAAGGACAAGGAGGCTAAGAGCTCGGATCCCTCCAGGGTGGAGATCCCATGCCACCAAGCAAGCACTCTAGAGGAACTTCCGTGCTGGGCAAGGAAATTCGGAGGGAAATCTAGAATAGGTGTCGGAGAAGCTAGGTGATGAGTACCAATTACAACCTCAGAGTCAGCTGCAGCCATGAAGATCGCAGCTTGTTACATGAAGCCTTTGCACTACGCTCCTTTTTGGAGTGATTGCAGCTGCCAACACTCTGAAGACTCAGTGACAAATTGCTCTTCACCTATGCAGAGAATGGACTGAATCAGATGCTTCTTACATTCTGCCTCTCCCCCACTCAGTCTTACTTCCACTGCCATTTACAGCTGTGGCTGTGGTGAATCGTTACATGGTTAAAGGGGTGAACAGTTCCAATACTGACCCCATATATCCTCAGGCATATCATTGGCCTGCTGTGGCATTTTTCTGGTACTGAAGAAGTGAGATACCCACAGGAGTTTCCTGGGCATGGATGCACGCACAGCTTAAGTGCAGGGGAGATCACACCACCCAAGGCAACCCTCAGTGGGAGACGTGAGCCAATGACAAGTGCCTCTGCCTGTTGATTCCGTGGGTCGCTTCCCAGATGAACTACCTGAATGCAAGCTCTTAGTCTCTGCTTTCCAGAGTAACCCAGGCTAAGAAAGAAGCCAGTGAAAGTCTGCACAGCTCTTGCAAATAAGACATGAAATGCTGCAGAGCTGAGCGCCATGGCTGACACCTGCCATCCCAACACTTTGGGAGGCTGAGGTGGGAGGATTGCCTGAGCCCAGGAGTTCAAGTTCAACAGAGTGAAACGCCATCTCTACACAAAATTTAAAAATCAGCCAGGCATGGTGGTGCACGCTTGTAGTCCCAGCTATTCGGGAGGCTGATGCAGGAGGACGGCTTGAACCCAGGAGGTTGAGGTTGCAGTGAGCTGAGATTGTGACACTGCACTTCAGCCTGGGTGACCAAGTGAAACCCCGTCTCATAAATAAATAAATGAATAAATAAGTAAATAAATAAAATGCTGCAGAAAACCAATAAAAACTTTCATTCTGCAAACATGCTGGTTTCAACAGAAACAGAAAATATAATTTTTGACCCATTCTAGCCAATTCCTCTATTATTATAAGCCAAAAGTTAAGATAAATATATTCCTTTACAAATTCTTCCTCAACAAAAGTTATTAAAGAGAAATTACTAGAGGAAAGAGTATATTTTGTATTTCTTTACTATTGCTGCTGCAACAAATTACCACAAACTTGGTGGCTTAAAACATAATTGATTATCTTATAGTTCTATAGGTTCAAAGTTCAGCACAGGTCTCACTGGGCCAAAATCAAGGTGTCAGCAGACGTGCATTCCCTTCTGTAGACTCTGGGGGAGAATCTGTTTTCTTGACTTTTCCCATTCTAACGGCTTCCTGCTTTTCTTGGCTTATGATGCCTCCCTCCATCCTCAAAACCAGCAACAGGAGATCTTGTCCTTTTTCCATCATATTACTCTGACCCATCTTCAGTCTTCTTCTACGTTTAAAGACCCTTGCAAGTATACCAGGTCCACCCAGATAAGCCAGTGTAACCTCTCTATCATAAAATCACCAAATTAGCACCTTAATTTTAGCTACAATCTTAATTTCCCTTTGCCATGTAATGCAGCATACTCATGGGTTCCAAGGATTAAGACACAGACATATTTGGGGTAGGGTGGAGAGCATTATTCTGCCTATCACAACATTAAAGAAAGAGAAAGTTTATAAATTTCCTTTTAGGTCTACCCTCATATTTACTTCAGACCCAAACTGTCATTCAATTTAATCCAACTTCAATTTCTTGGTTGTACTTAAATTGACTTACAATATTTGATTACATTAGGTCAGTGAGTCCATTTTCACTTTGTAGGGGAACAGAATGGGATATGAAAAGCCAGAAGTTACCCCCAAAAAAGATGGGGGAGGAAAGGAACAAAGGAGGGAGGGAGGGAGGGAGAGAGGAAAAAACTTGGATTTTATTTTCAGGTAAGAAAAATATGCTTAGCTACTCAACCCTAAGGTCATCAGGCTGGAGAAGACTGTCCCAGGAGGAAGCACTCATCTGCCTGAAATTAATCTCTTTCAAACTCAAAGTTCTGATGAGAGATCCTGGTTGTCATAACGAGTCAAAACTCTAGTCAAGTAGGAATTTTTACTAGCATTAATTGTTAAAAATCGTAATGTAAATTACTTGCATCTTGTTTATCCAGTTCAAATTTTCCTGAAGCAACTCTTTTTTCTTGATCCCGATATCATGGACAATATTAAAGGGTAGATGGTAGAACATAACATCTATTAGAAAAACAAAAGGGCGTGAACTGATCAAAGGCATCTTCGGTAATTACCATTCGTTGTTCTCATGTGAATCGTTCATACTGTATAACCTCCCAAATCTTATCTGTTAGATTAAACGTGATGAAATGTTCCAATTGACAACATGTAATATTTTATTTTACTATTGATCTCAATCCATGTGATTAAGAGTAAGTTTGTAAGACATATTTCTTTTGAACTAGTAAATCCAACGAAAGTGAGAAAGAAATGGCAGGGAGACGACATCCTGAATATGCATTTGGCGCTTCAAAACAAATGGATTGTTGAAAAGTTATTTGAGATTAGTTGAGCATGAGTAGGTATTTATTGCTTTTTTCTTGGCCAGAAACTTGTTAGCGAAATAAGACCGACGGTAGAAATATTTCCTCTTGTAAAGCATAATCATCTCTTCTTGAGAAGATTGGTTTTAAAATATCCTAGTGCTTTTAGATATTGTACCTTTTTGGTTATGCCAAATATCAGTTCACTTTGGAAAGCCAGGAATATGAATGACATCGTCATTCATCATTAGTACAGAGGATTCAAGAGAAAACTGGAACAAGAAAGATGGTTCAGAAAGGGAAATCAGTGTCTGAGTCTATGTTGTACTATGCCATTCCCCACCTAATTAAGTGATTTAATTCCTTTTGAAACTATGACTTTCCACTCCAGAAAGCATCTGTTTATAAAGAACCATTTTCTCTGCCTCATTCTCAATTTCTTTGGTTGTCCTTATTTCTATTGGCAAAAATATCTATTGATATTCAAACAATATTAAGACCAAAGAAAAGTGTTGGCCATATTTACAATTAATCATACTTGTAAATGGGAATTGATGGAGACTACCTGAAACAAAAAGTATTTAAAATTAGAAATGTGGAGCTGTTTTATGATTTGGAAGATCAGGAAGGAAACGCTTGGAGAACTATATGCATGCACTATACAAACGATCTTTGGAACCTATATTTACTATTCCATTCTTAAAGAACTTTTATCCTTAAAAACATTATCAAATAAACATAAAAAGCAAGCACATCCATTTCTTATTTACTAAAGGGTCAAGTTCTTAAAACGTGGAAAAAATTAAATTATAATTGATTTTTTTAGATTAAATAAATGTAAAACAGGTAACATTTCAGTTGAGGACAATGTGAATTGTCCCATTTTCCATATTTCCATAATATTAGCAGTAACAGAAAGCTTTTTGAGAAAATAAAATCATGAAAAGATGTGTGATAAATTACATTTTGAAAGTCACTGGTAATGCCTAGTCAATCCGCAGACAACAGTAGCAGCTTTAGTTCTTTCACTTTTCATTGTATCCATTAAAGAAATTCTCAAACATGAAGTCTTGACATATATTTGTTCATCAAATTCTAATGAGTATCTTTAGGCACAATAAGTAGGACACTACAATGAGGAGATGCATTTTACCCAGGAAGAAGGTAAGGTAAGTGGATTTCTTACATGTATAGTGCTGTGTCCACAGAACCCTCTACTTTTCACAATCCTACTTGACACACTCTACAAACTTGATATCACCATGAAGGCACCCCCACTCATAACCACAAAAGAAGCAAGTGAACTTAAGAAGTCTTAGTTACAGCTGGGAGCGGTGGCTCACACCTGTAATCCCAGCACTTTGGGAGACTGAGGCTGGCGGATCACAAGGTCAGGAGTTTGAGACCAGTCTGATCAACATGGTGAAACCACGTATCTACTAAAAATACAAAAATTTGCCAAGCGTGGTGGTGAGTGCCTGTAATCCCAGCTACTCAGGAGGCTGAGGCAGGAGAATTGCTTGAACCCAGGAGGTGCAGGTTGCGGTGAGCCAAAATTGCACCACTGCACTCCAGCCTGGGTGATAGAGCGGGACTTTGTCTCAAAAAAAAAAAAAAAAAAAAAGTCTTACTTACCAAATAAGTGGCATTTAAATATGAAACGTGTGTTTCATCCAACTCACTGAGTAATTGCTCAGAGAACTCATTATCCAAAGACATAGTAGCCATTAAAAACATAAATACACCTAAAAAAGGCATAGATAAAATTCCCATGTAACAAACCTCTAATGGGTGTTATTTTATATGTAGCTATTTAGTTCCTCCTTTAACATAAAAATAATTTCCTTTATGAGATATTTTTCATGTTCCATAGTAAAAAAAAAAAAATTACCATGTTCTGGTAAAAACCATTACATTTGCCATGTTACAAGTTTCATCAGTTTTAGCAGGAGAGTTTTTTACATATAAGAGACATAGACATTTCTTTTGGTGAGGAAGAAGAAAATTACACTACTATATATTCTTGGTATATTTATTTGAATTAATCATAGTGTATTAGTAATGTGAACATGAAGCATGCCTGAATACCAATACTGACATCTATCATAACATCTGCACCGCACATAGGGGCTTGCCTGTATGTAAAGATCTAATATCACAATCTTCATGAATTCCCATTTCTCTTAGAATTATCAGATTAGGAGGCTGGCTGATTTCCATTTCCAAACATCTATGTTAAAAAAATATTTATACGTTATGATTACTGCACTTTGCAGTTTTGAGTTTTAAATTCAGAATAGTATCACCAAATCCCAGCTAGCCAACACACTGAAAAATGCACACTGCTCTCTAGGATTAATAATCATAAATTCCACGTAATGAGTGTCTTTTACTGAGTGCAAACAGTAGTCAATTTATTTCATTTAACCCTCATGTCCCTGAGTAAACTCCATAAGCAGGTATTAATATCCCATTTTACAGATGATAAATATAAGACTTAGCAAACTCGTGTAACTGGTCCAAGAATATACAACTAATAAATGTTGAAGCTGGCGTTTGACCAGGGTCAGGTAACCCAGAATTCTTGAACCACTAGTTTAAATTATTAAAAACAAAATTAACATGTCAACAATTATCATAGAAGCTTTTATAAGAGTTTTATTTACAATACTAAAATATCATTAGTGTAGCAAGCCCAATTACTTCGAATTTATCTGCAAGTGTCTTTTACACACTTTGAAACTATCCTCTCTTCTTAGAAGATAGCCTAGTCTGTATTTTGCTTAAATGCTAAATCACGAAAGAACTTCCAAACATCACGTTCAAAACTGTATAACAATAGGCCAGAGATAACTTGGCACACATGTGTAATACACAATACTGGCAGATAGCATTAAGCTGCATCTTGTAGTGAATCACACTGATATTAAAGAGGATGATCAGTTGAGAAGGATACAACTCTGCTTTCAAATCACGGAAAACCCATCAAATGACTGCAGGAAGGTTTTTTGTGTTTTTTTTTTTTTGGAGACGGAGTCTCACTCTGTCACTCAGGCTGGAGCACAGTGGTGCAATCTCAGCTCACGGCAACCTCTGCCTCCCAGGTTCAAGCAGTTCTCCTGCCTCAGCCTCCTGAGCTACAGGCGTGCACCACCATGCCCAGCTAATTTTTGTATTTTTAGTAGAAACGGGGTTTCTCCATGTTGGCCAGGCTGGTCTCGAACTCCTGACCTCAGGTGATCCGCCCGCCTCGGCCTCCCAAAGTGCTGGGATTACAGGCGTGAGCCACCGAGCCCAGCGACTGTATGAAGTTCTATAGCAAGTTACTCTAAGCAGAATAAAGCGTGACCAACCTAAAGAACCCTCGAACTAAATTTCAAAGTTAAAATAATCCTGAAGCACACATTCGTTGAAGACAGGAACACAGTTTAGCAGAGTGAGCAACCAGAGTCTTGTCATTCAGTGATTTTCCTTTTTTCAGATTTAGAAAGTCAAAAAAATAGCAATGGGTTTTTTACTCATTTTGAACTGCAGGCCCAATCTGATGGCTGGCAGGTGTCCCCGTGATAGGGACATGTTAGGACCACAGCCCCAGTCCCAGACAGCCATACTGTACCCGTCTTTTTCCTCCCGGTGGGTCTGACTGGCATGTCTCCTGAACATCCCTGAAGACAAGCTCTGGTTAAGCTCCCACTTCGGGGGCTGCCGAGGCCTCCCGCACACTGAACTCCGGCCTAGTTTTAAGTAGAAATCCTGGAGTCAACACTGAGCCCCAAAGCCACCTGAAAGGGGTAAAGGGAAAGACTGGGGCGCATAATCTAGGCTCCCTTCTGCCCCTGTCCTTGCTAGTGCTCATTTTTGGAGAAATTACCCACCTCTTTGGAGTATGTGTTTGCTAGTCTGTAGAAATTATAATTGAATAATAAAAATATAAATGGCATTGTGAAGCTGACAGAATGCCAAAAGACTTAACATAGTGGGTCCTCAGTGACTTTTCTGTCCTTCCTCGCCCTCCCTTCCTCCTTCCCTTCCTACGTGCCTGTTACTATGCCCGGGGCTCTCCGATCTGCTGGCTGGTCGGACCCAGAGCTTTAACAAAGCACTCGTCTGTCGTTTAAAGCTTGCACTCCTCAACCTCCTCCTTTGGCTCCACGTCCACGATTGCAGTTTACCTTTACTACTTCTAACCACGGAAGTGAAAACTGGCCACCCTCCTTCTCAGTCTTTTCTGTGGAGCCCTGGGGTCACTGCGAGCAGGCCTGGGGAGGATTGTTTCACTAACGCTCAACTAAATGATGCATTAAATTGGGTGAGGGCTGCCTTCAGGTGAAGATGAAAAGTACCCTGGCTGCCCTAGGAGAGAATGCTTCCCCCAGGATGTTTTCAGCTGCACGCTTGCATTCCACTTTAAATAGCACAGGTGATAAGGACTTTGTGTGCGTAACCCTCTGAACCAGCCCAGCAGCCCAGTGTCACCTTCTGCTACAGAGAAAGAGAGAAGGGAAGGCTGTGCAAGAAGAGATGCTTTAGCTTTCCTTTCAAATTTTTTTCTTCCTCACTCCCCTATTGGAAGGAAAGAAAATACAAGCACAAAGAAGGTACCACTTATTTTACCAAAACTTCAAAAGGCACCAAATCCAGGTCTCCAGGTAAGTTTCTGGAGTATTCCAGTTATCTTTGATTATAGTTCCAATTAGGATAAGTTTTGCTAAAATGAGTTAGGTATTTCTCAGTGCCTGCCATGGTCATATAATGGAGATAATCAGTCATTTACTGTACACATCAGTGCAGGACTGAGAGAAGGCTTTTAGAAGAGGTGGGACTCCATCTTTCCAAAGGGTCAAAGGGCAGATAATTTCACAATAAAGGGCAGAGAGACTTGGACCTGAAGGTTATGGGAGAAAACCTGCTATCTGATCAGAGTGCAAATTGCTCTAAGGATTGGCTGTCAATCACAGAAGGATAAGTAGACCATTATATTTTACTGTCTGCTGCTTGCACAGACTAAATTAGAGCAGTTTGTATACTTTTTATCACTTTCTTTGTACTTTATGCTGTTAAAAAAATGAATATGGCATATATCCAGTTTTGTCATCAGAGCTTCAAATACAAAGAATATTGCCAGAATATTTTTAGTAATTATAAAAAAAAAAAACTTCCCTGGCTGTGTAAGAGATAAAGCTGTTTTGTTGTTGCTTTTTTTTTTAACCATACAAACAGAGATTACAGGAATTAGCCATAAAAATATGGATGCTGCCTACTTCAAGCTTACATATTTCTACAGGCAAATGCTAGAGCAGAGCTTAAATGCAGGTCTATCCAAATTCATACCTCATAGAAAATTGTGAAAATCAAATATAACAAAATCTAAAAACTAACTTAAAGCAGTGCCTGGCATGCAATAAGCACTCAATAAAGAACACACACGCACAGGCATGCACACGCACACACGCACACACACACATGCATGCACACGCACACACACATGCATGCACACGCACACACGCACACACACATGCATGCACACACGCACACACATACGCACACTCGCACAAACATGCATGCGCACACATGCGCGCACACACATGCACGTGTGCGCACACACACGCATGCGCACACACACGCGCACACACATTTCATTTCTACTCACTATATACTCCGTAGACATGAAATACAGCTACTTAAGTGACACAGTAGCCCAGCAGCTGGTTAACCACTAGCAAGTAGAAATGACAGAAGAATGGACAAAGAGGATATAGAGACAGAAAGGAATCATTTTTAAGGTGCGCTACCTGGAGAAAAAGAAGGCTGTGAGGTAGCCTAGATGAGGATGGGGGAAAACGCTCTTGAAGAAAAGTAACAGGTAAGGGAAATGGTACTGGCTTAGTGGCAAGTAGGAAGATTACAGGATGCAGTGTGAGACTGAGTTCCGCCAGACACTAGACCTTACAACAGCCTGTCTCTGAGTCTCTTTTTCAGCAGATGGAGGTCATAGGTGAAAAGAGGGTATGTTGAAACTCTAAGTAGAGGCCGGGTGCGGTGGCTCACGCCTTTAATCCCAACACTTTGGGAGGCCGAGGCAGGCAGATCATGAGGTCAAGGGATTGAGACCATCCTGGCCAACCTGGTGAAACCTATCTCTACTAAAAAAAAAAAAAAAATAGCTGGGCATGGTGGTGGGAGCCTGTAGTCCCAGCTACTTGGGAGGCTGAGTCAGGAGAATCGCTTGAACCCGGAGGCAGAGTTTGCAGTGAGCAGAGATCGTGCCAGTGCACTCCCGCCTGGGTCACAGAGTGAGACTCCATGGAAAGGAAAGGGAAAGGAAAAGAACGAAGTCCTGAGCAGATGTACAACAGAAGTAGAAACAAGGTCTCCTCTTTGTTTGCCCTGGGATGTAGCCATATTTCCTTATGACCATATTCCCTGTCTGGCTTGCAGACTACTGTACAGTTTTATATTTTTTTCTTCTGAAATGACTCACAAATGCTATATTATTTTACCTTACACAAATTGCTTTCCATAAGCCAGAAAAGGGGGGCTTGGAGCAATATTATAAACATGGCACATGTGTTTTTAATAAATGAAGAAGTATTATAAAATCTTTACTTTGGGAAACATCCAGAATTTTATCCTGAAGAAAAATTGTATCCATCTGGTCCCATGAGAGCTGGATTTTACATTAAGGAATATTTGTTGGTTGGGTGATTGGAGGGTGGGAGTGGGGAAAAGGGGGAAGTTGTTAGATCCAACACTCATCGTTAAATGGAGTTAGTTTCTAAAAATGTAGCATCCAGAAACTGGTGAGTAATCCTTCTTCGTAGTGCAATATTATGTCACCAGATCTGCTGAGCCAATGCACAATAAAATTAATCCTCCATTTCTGCAAATGCTGGTGATATGGCAATCACAGATGTGCTGAAATAGAAGCATTCATGCCAGGCAGAGTTCACGAGCCACAGATCTAGCCAATTGTCACATTTCCGGCCCACACTTCACTCCAAGCCCACGCTACCTGAAGGGAGGAGGCAGTGGCTGAAGATTCACTTACCGGCTTTCCAACCCTATGTCACCTCTTTCTCCAGAGTCGTCATTGCACATTTTTGCACATTATTTTCAAATTTCCAGCCAACTTGACAACATGCTAGTTATGAAGACAGTATGTGGTGGGGTTTGGCAGGAGACGAGAAAGTAGGGAAGGGCAAAGAACTGACATTCATGCACATGGGCTTTAAACGGGGCGTTCCAGATTTAAACTTCACCAAAACCTTGTGGAGCTGGGGTTACAATTTTAGCCTGGAGGAAACTGCCCATGAGCACACCAAAATCTGTACAACTCCCAAGTTCTTTCCATTGCCTGATGTTGACCAGGGCAGCATAAGTCTATGGTTACACTCTTCTTCTGAATTATCCCGATTGAGTTCCAAAAAGGAGGCACTAGGCGAAAGGAATTTAGGGTCAATATAGTTCCATAACCCAGTCCAAAGAATGACAAAGTAAAGCAAAAGTTACTCTTAACTCACTGGTCCAGTCCATTATGGGTGTTCATGACTATTATGTGAAGTCCATGGTGATGTTCTTTTCCAAATCTGGCCACATGCTCATGGTGTCAACACCCAGCCCCTCAAAACTCCAGGAAAGAGATTCTGATTGATGAAACTTGGGTCCCAAGCCCTCTTCCTAGCTAGAGAAAGGCAGAATCCCTTGAGCAATGTAAGACCGTATGCCAAGGAGAATTGGGTTACTGTTACCAAAAAGCCAAAATAAAAGCCACTAGAACAGTACTTGTAGAGCTCTGCGGTCACCCATTACCTCTCCCCCTCCGACAGGAAAATGGGAAAGTAAACACCATGAGGGCAGAGGATTGTCCCTTCTGTTCCTCTCTGGAAAGCAAACAGCACAGAGCCTGGCACACGCAGGGCATGGAGTAGACACATGTCTGTTATTCGAATGGCAAGATGTACATGTTGCCTGAAAGTCTCATCCCGAGACGCTAAATGCATTGAGTCTGGTGCTTGCTTCAAAGCAAGTGACTCGGAGAGACTCCGTGAAACTCGTTCTTCTATCAGCTGAATCTCAAAATTTATCATAAATCCTAGCAGGCCCAGCAACAGTGAGGAAAGCGCTCCAGCCCTTACACAGAAACAACCCTCGCCAATTCTGAGGGCTTGATGGCCACCCACCCCGTCGCTTCGGGATTCCCCCTAACTGTTTAACTAGCTTAAGAACCTTAGTGACCGTAAACAAAGCGATATCTGTCTCATGTATTCATGGCTGCTTTAGCTGGTCTGAATGTCAGAGGAAAACCTCTTTTAATTGGGAGGCTGATACACTTTTTAAAATGAAAATCAGAAAGCAAGGATTTCCCCCAGCTCATCTTTATCAACCCACTACCTACTGAAAATGTCACGTTTGTGTTTCTTCTCATTGCCCTGCTCTGAAGCTCTTTGAATTAACAGAGAATGCCTTATTTCCTGTTATAGCCGCAGCACCTAGTACAGTGCCTGGCACACAGCTGATGCTCAATACATAGTTGTATTTAATGAATAAGTGCATCAGTGTGCTTTTTCTTTAAGTCAATAGCCAATATATACAACCAATTGTTGAATGCCAACTCTGTGCCAGTCAGGGCACTGTTAGAAACCTAGAGAGAATGTGCACTTGACGTTTTTGTTAACCAACACAGTTTTTTTTCTCAAAGACGCTGTCGGTAGAATCTACAGTGAGAAACTTTAGTAAGGAAAAAAACAGGTTTCTAATGTTTTCTTTACTAGAGAGTGCTTTTTACTGGCCTCGGACTCCCAAAGTGCTGGGATTACTGCAATTATTGCAGTCCCCAAATGTCATTTAACTTGCCAAGCACTTGCCACTGAGTGCCATTTGGTAAGGGGCCTCTTTGGGGTAGGACCATATGACAACTTTCATGGGCTCCAGGCATTCTGCCATCACCCCTTCTTCCAGAAAATAATTAAAAGTTATACTTTACAACTGTACTGGTATAAAGATGAATATAAACCAGGCTGAATTCATCATCATATATTTATTAGTAGTAGGTTCATTTTTTTCTTTGTTTTAAATGTCATTTAAAAATTAAGTTGGGTGCGGCGGCTCACATCTGTAGTCTCAGCACTTTGGGAGTCCGAGGCCGGTAAATCACGAGGTCAGGAGTTCGAGACCAGCCTGGCCAACATGATGAGACCCCAGTCTCTACTAAAAATGCAAAAAATTAGCTGGACCTAGTGGCAGGCGCCTGTAATCCCAGCTACTCGGGAGGCTGAGGCAGGAGAATAGCTTGAATCCAGGAGGTGGAGGTTGCAGTGAGTCAAGATTGCACCGCTGCATTTAGCCCGGACGACACAGTAAGACTCTCTCTCAAAAAAAAAAAAAAAATCAAAAGTGTCATGGACCCCATAGACACTGCCTGCTGCACCTAATGGATAAATCAACCCTGCTTTGGGGCTGCTTGAACAGGACTATTTCCCAACCAGACCAAGTTCTCCTCCTCTCTCCTTTTCTGATGGAATAAAGTTTCAGCCCACAGAGCTGATGTAGGCTTTCTAGTTGGAATCCTACAGAAACTCAGAAGACCTCTCCTTTTCTGGTCTAACATAAGAACACTACGCTGAGACCTACAGGGGAAATCCCTACCTGCATTAACCTTCTGCCAGTCCTGAATCATGCTAACTCTTATCTTTCCTGCTGCTAAGCTGTGGGACTATTATGCCTCCCCAACTCCCCAGAGCCCTCCTCTTGTTTATGTAGACTCCAATTAAGCCAGAAATAGAATTTCCCCCTGCAAACGTCGTTTAAAAAATGTTAAGACATTCAGGCCTGTGTTCCTGTTCATTATTCTCTGCTGAAACCTAATATTAGTAACAGCATGTACCAAGGACCTGGACCATGAATTAAAAATGAAGTACTTGTACTGGAAAAGATGTGAACACCTAGTTACTTTATTTGGCAGGCACCTGTGGGGACAGGAGTTTGCTCTGTCTTACACAGCGCTTTCAGTGAGAGTTTTGCAGAATAAAACTAGAAATCAGTTCTTTCCAAAGGATTACCTGCAGGGGAAAAGATAACCAGACATTAATCTACCACCCACACTCTTCCCTGCTCTGCTGCCGTAGACACAGGGTTCCTCAGAAAAGTTCTGGTCCAAAAGTTCTTCCCTCAAACTTTGACTTTCTTCAAGCAATTAATCCAGTGGATATTTTAACATATGTAACATCAATTATTTCTTCATCTGCTTTACGCCGACACAGGATTAAAACCTCCTAAGGACAAAGAAAGACTTGTATCTCTATCTGATCTCCAGAAAATGTGGGAGAACAGTTACGAACAGAATTCCTAGATTAAATCCAGTGTAGACTGAAATTCTATCTCTAGGGCTCACCACATAACCGAAGGGTGATCACGAGCAAATCATTTGTCTTCTTTGATCCTCAGTTGCTCCTTCTGCAAAATGGGATAATTACCTTCCTGAGTTAATGTGAGGATTAGGATAAATGTGGGATGCTTGGTACAGTGTGGTATGCTGTGAGCACTACAGAAATGGTGGCTGTTATCATCATTGTTACATCTCATTACCTTCCTTGTATCCCTGTCCTGTAGCATGGCAATTAGCACATACTAATGTTTGCTGCATAAGTCACGGAACACAGTTCATGGAATTATTTGATCCAGGAAGAAGGACGATTTACTTTGTTTGTTTGCCTTGGCTTTTGACAAGATTAATTTTCACCTGAGTTTTCTCCTTCTTCAGCGCATCCTCCCTGCTTCCTGAAGGCATTTTTAAATACCTGGTAACAGTGTATCAAGGATATTTTCCAGTGGATTTTCCATTTCTGATGTTTTTTACTTTACTGAAACAAATTCCCAGCCAGAAACTATCACAGCACCTCTTGTAGCAATCAAGAGAAATGTAAACCTGAACATGAAAATAGGTTTGTGTACAGAGGTGTCAAGCTTTTGGTTCTGTATATGTTGCTACAACTTTAAGGATTATTTGGTTTATTTCTTGCAAAGCAACTCACTCACCTGTCCCCTAAGACCAGGTTTTTTGTTGCTTCCTGCACACGTTAAAAAAAAAAATGCCTTTCTACATCTGCAGAAAACAAGTAGTTGCTGTCATCACTATACTTGCCCTGTGAAACCTTAGCAAGGTGATAGAGTTACACATTCCGTTCCTTTTAAAAAGAGCAGAGCATTTCAGCTCCAACGATGGGGATTTGCATCCAGTAGACCTGATAACCTTGGCTTTTAAGTTTTGTGGATTTAGACATTAAATTATGTTTTAAGATAAAATAATTCAAAACAGTTTTCAAAAATATTCAAAACAGTTTTCAACACCAAAAAAAAAAAGATAAAATAAAAATTAAGGGGTTAGAATGATCTCTGATGAAAACCAGTTCCTAGGGAAAGGTCTAGTTTCTGTTTTTGTTTTCTTTTAAGCTATTACATAACTGATGGTAGTATGTGGTACAGGAAATAATTTTGCCCATGCACCTGCACAGAAACACCCAAATCAACGAGTTGGCTTCAGCCATCAATCTGTGGGACCAAAAGCTAAGCCTGAAAGCAAACGTGAAATAAAATACGAAAATTGCACAGCAGCCGCAGAGGAGTCAGCTATCCAGAGGCCCTGCTGAAACCCCATCTTTAGGGTAGAGTTTCAGACACATTTTGATGTTTTAGTCACCTGACCCAAGCTCTGGAGCCCAATTGGCCTCCAAATTTACAGGCTAAGTAATGATGTAACTAGAGTGTGTGGGAACCAGGAGGATGAGACAGATACGATTTTTCCCAGTTGTTTATTAGACTTGGCTACTAATTCTGCTTGTTCTTCAGTTTGACTACTGGTTATCAGGAAATTCGAGCTCCTTAAAGAACATAATGAGTTTATCTATAACTGGGGCAGAATGTAGTCACATTTGTGTAAAATTAAACCACAGTTAACAGAAAACAGTAATTTGTGAAACTCAACTATTTATAGTTGAATTTGATAGCAGATATATTTTAATATATCTGTTTTATTTTTCTGTATTTTTTAACTAAACATTATTTACAGTATCACTTATAATATCATTCTTACGTTGCCTAAGAAAGAAATCCATCAAAATAAATGTGTTGGTTTATCCATGATTTTTCAAATCCTTTTCTTAATCTTACAGCATTTTTGTCTACACAGAATAAATGTTTATACTCAAGTAATTTGTCACTATGGTAACTTTTGGCCTTTAAAATGCTGACACTATATCAGAGGCGACCAAAAGAAAAAATTATCCTTGTTTGACAAGAATCAGCAGAACCAGTTTGGCAAACTCCAGGGTGCCTAGGGATGAAAAGCATTTGGCATTTGTTGTTCTAGCAAATACTACCTCATGTCAGGAAAAGGAGAGCATATCCTGGTTTCATGACAAAAACAGGAGCTCCAGTGCTGACAGCAAAACTTCAGATTTAAGATGTTTTTCCTCTAAATTTCCTCTAACACTTCCCTCCCCCCCCACAAGAAACCATGTAAGTAATTTCTAATACTCACACAATATTATCTTTCTAATGTGTAGGCGAGAGTTTGTAATAACTTTTCTGACTCGTAATCCTAAGTCTCTTGAAGATGATCTCACAGTTGTACCTCGCAAGACCTTATCCACAGTTTTATAACAGAAAATGTCTCCAAATGGCTCTTTATAATGAACTCCCTGCATATTTTTTAAATTAATTGAGGTTATATTTTGGTGGCATTCACACTTATAGAAAGTATTTCCCAATCTTAAAATATTTAATCTAGTTAGTAAATGTCTTTAAGAAAGAAGTCTCTAAAAATCCTTCTCTATCCTTCCCCTTGTTTAAGCGCGTATGATGCCAACCACACACACGGTAGATGTCTGACGTCTCCTGAAACTGTTGGGGATGATATCAAACATTAATGGGATTAGTGTTAGAACTGGTGTAAACATAGCAAACAATCTGCTGAAAGTGCATACTCACATTTCCATATGTTATGCAGTAAGCAGAGTCATTTAAGAAGTGAGGTACTCAGGGAGAAGCTGTTCAGGTAGTGAGTACTTGGCTGGTGAAAAGTAAACGCACACTGGATGTGTTTACTCCATAGCACCAGCATACACCTATCTACCTGACTCCAGACCTTAAGCTTCTCCTCAAGAGACAAGTCAAGTTCGAGATACACAATTTCACCACACAAAGCTTCCGAAACATAGATAAAAATGATTTAGTACTTCCAGGTGCACCGTAATTCTTGGCAGACAAAGTTAATTCCAGGTGGGTAATCTCCTAAAGAAATCTGTTGTCAAAGCTGGATAAAACCATCACATTAGAAAAATAAAAGTTCACCTATGAACAAAGTGTAAGGTACAGCTAGGAAAACTCTCTGCTCCATGCAGAAATCACAGCATAAAAGTGAAACTCCCTTTTACTTATGTAAACATTGCTGGGGTTTGGGCATCATTTCAACAAAGCTAGAGCTGAACATGCAGGAGCACATAGAAATAGGCCGTCCTCTTGCTGGGAGGTTTGGGGTGGGGTTCCAGTGCCACGCCAGACTCCAATGCACAGACAAAGGAAGAAAGAAGCTGCATTTTACAGCCTGCAGATTTTTTTTTCTTTATTTTTTCAAGCCTCTGAACCAACCAAATAACTCAATCAACAACAACTAAACGGAGGGGCCACAGAGTGGAAAATGTTATAACAGCCTAAGTCCCAAGGCGGGCCCTGGCAGGGACAGGAACATGGTGGCAGGTGCGGGAGAGAGCCCAGGCTACAGAACACCGAAGCTTCGGAATGCAGTGCACATTTGTTACTTGGCTTCTTTCTAAGAGACACTTATTTATGACAGGTTTACGAACCACATAGCATGTACAGCTCTGAGGTTCTCCCGTGGCTTATTCTTATTTCCATATGTTTGGACAAAATAAGCATCACATCTAACACGGGCACTGGCAGCTCGTGAAGCCTTTGCCAGGGCTACATCCTTTGGGAGTTGTTTCCACCAGATTAATATCCTGTGGGTCACTTAATTTAAAAAAAAAAACGCATTATGGAGGCATTATGTGATTAGATGTACTGCTTTTGCCAGCCAGTTGGGGTGTGTCCTGTGCATCTGGCTCAGAAAGGCTGGTGAGGATGACTTACAGAGACCTCCAACCTGGAGTCTCTGGGCAGCCAATGACTGTGCAGACACATGGACAAGCAGAGAAAAATGACTCCTCTGTCAACCACCAGAACTGCCTTGAAGACAGGATCTAAAAGGAACAACTTGCCTCGTAGGAAACCGGCCTGAACAGCTGGCAGGAATTGGCTGCTTCAGAGAGTGAAGGGCGCTGCTGGCATAGCTGCACCCGGCCTGCTGGTCACAAAATGCTCATGGTAAATCAACAGCCATGCTACTTCCACCCTATGCTATCAAAACCACGTTCTACCAATCAGGGAGCATTGCACCTGAAATTTAAAATATGCTCTTTGTTTTCTCTGTGAAACATTTTCAGGTCTAGGTATTGGGAAGACCACCCAAAAACAACAGGAAGCATGCTTTTTGAGGGAACGAGAGGAATTTGCCACTGGCTTCAAGGACACCTGGAAGAGGATGCCTAGTATTTCCTGCAGGAGTTTCAAATGGCATCCGTCAGGTGCAGTGGCTCCAGGCAGCATGGAAGCATTCGTCATCATTTATGCTCTACTCTTGATGATCTCCGAGGAGGTAATTCACTCAGGCCAGGCCCAGAGAGATCGCAGGCTACCATGAGGAAAAGAAAGCCTAAAGGGCGTCCAGGTGAGACGCTGTGAACTACAGAACCCATGTAGGAGGTAGATTGCGAGTATCTCTGGTCCCATTCACAAGCAAACAAAAACAATTCTGTCCTCCATGAGAACGAATCTAATTAGAACAAATTCCCATCCTTTACAAATTCTGTAGACTGAAATGCTTGTTTTAAAAATAAAGACATTTGGCCAGGAGTAGTGCCTCATGCCTGTATTCCCAGCACATTGGGAGACTGAGGCAGATATATCACCTGAGGTCAGGTGTTCCAGACCAGCCTGGCCAACATGGTGAAACCCCGTCTCTACTAAAGATACAAAAATTAGCCGAGCATGGTGGTGCATGCCTGTAATCCCAGCTACTTCAGAGGCGGAGGCAGAAGAATAGTTTGAAACCAGGAGGCGGAGGTTGCAGTGAGCCAGGATTGCACCATTGCACTGCAGCCTGGGCAACAAAGTCAGACTCCAT
Organism: Plecturocebus donacophilus; assembly: GCA_004027715.1. Taxonomy (NCBI): domain Eukaryota; kingdom Metazoa; phylum Chordata; class Mammalia; order Primates; family Pitheciidae; genus Plecturocebus; species Plecturocebus donacophilus. The sequence goes on from PVKP010000216.1 coordinate 204,591, forward strand.
CTCAAAAAAAAAAAAAATACAAATATAAAAATCAGCCAGTCATGCTGACATCCACCTGTAGTCCCAGCTGCTCCAGAGGTTGAGGCAGGAGAATCTCTTGAACCTGGGAGGAGGAGACTGCAGTGAGCCGAGATCACACCACTGCACTCTAGCCTGGGCAACAGAGCAAGACTCCATCTCAAAAATAAATAAATAAAAATAAAGACATTTGTCCAGCCCTTCAAACTGTCAATGAGCATGTTCTTGAAAAGGCTGTCATCAAATATAAATTGCAATGATCAAAGATGAACTACCTATCACTGTGTAACAAAAAGAGGATTTACTAGGAGTCTACATTGGAGGAGATGAACTGGACAGCACAAATGGTGCAGCTCTGGGTTTGTCAAAGCAGAAAAATTCTTGACAGCCTCCCCAAAAGTACAACCAAGTTCTTATGCCCCAGAGCAGGGTGAGATCTTAGAGAAGAGAGGCATCTCTAGGGATCACTTTTGAAGTCCTGTTCACAGGCCTAAGCAGTGAGACTCACAAGTCCTTCCGCTCAACTATGACCATCTAGGTTTGCCCATTATTTTTTAAACTGACACAGAAGGAAAGATGCCGGGGTGAGAAAGGGAGGGGTGGGAAGGCGAAGCATACGCTCTGTGTCCTGTTCTGCCGCTTGGCACATTTCTAAAATACCAAGATTCCCAGGCACAAGAGGATGTGAGAATATTTTGTTCTTTGATTTCTTTACTCAGTACTAATAATTCCCAAGAGCTGAATAGTTACTGAAACGATTTCCAGTTTATTGGATTTATAACTTTAAATTGATAATGGATGGAGACCCGATTCGAACTGAGCTAGACACTTGGATACTCTCCCAAACCGAGCCATCCCCAAATAGGTCACAGAGCTTCTCTGTGTTGTTTCTTTATCTGCAAAATCATATTGTATCACCTGTCAAAATCACAGATGGTTAAGAATTAAGTAAGTTCATGGCTATGAAACACCTTTAAAACTATGAAGCACTAAAACCAGTTCAGTGGATAGCGGCAGTTACGAAGAGGATAATGATGGAAATGAGAGAGAATACAAATGAAAATTCTGTACATTTATGAAATTATGGCTTAGTATTTGTTATCTGAGAATTTCAGTGTTTTTGGATATGCAGGACTAAGATAATACCAATTTATGAGCATAATGGCAATCCTCAAATAAAATCTGTTTTAAATGCACAATGTACACTCTCCAAAAGAAAGTTTGTGATATGCATATTTATATATTTACTGGCACTATCCAAAGTACCAAAGACATTAACACTAAGGGCTGAGCATTTTGCTTATTCTGGAAGCCATTCTTCCCTGCTTTGCCTACAGAAGTCACCTCCCTTGAATGATACTTGGAAAGGCTTGGTCACGATCATCTTTAGTCCTCTTATCTGACTGAGATAATGTCTCCTATGAAGGTGCTGTGATTTCCATCAAAGGGTGAAATAAACATTTTTCTCACTATTATTGTCCAAGAGATTTTACTTTGGACACTCTGGGTCTGTCTCAAGTGGCTGCTAGGTAATGGAGGATGAAAAAGAGAAGGAGTGTGTAAAACCTGCAGTGAGAACAAAAAGTATTCCCTAAAAGAAGCAAAGTGTTTTTGGGATGAAGACAAAGCTTTAATTTTGCAATATTAATTTCCACTGCCAGTATAAAACTCTGTCTTTCTAGGTATCCATACATGTCTCTGTCCAAAGTACCCTCCTGCTACTAAGGCAAAGGAAAAACATATTGATTTTTCTGCAAACTCCCATACTTTTCTTTCAAGTTGGCTGCTTGGAAATCTATTCCATTTGGAAACTATATCCTGTTTAGGTCGCTGAAGTTGACAGCAGAGGTTTAATTAATAAGGCATTCAAGGACAAACGTAATAGGCCCAAATCAGATGCAGGGGGCATCTGCCTGCGGCTCTGAGAAGAACGGCGATCATTTATACTCTACCTTGGTGCTCAGACAGAAGAAATAAGGCTAGAGCATAAAAAGCAAAGATATCTACCAAGATATGAGAATTATAGCATTCTGGATGAACAGGGTTGTATTCTCCCTGCTTTCAGATAAGTAAACCAAGAATCAGAGTGTATGAATTACTCTGCAAAGGGAGGTAGAAAGCCTGTGCCCTCTTTTCTCGTCCATCTTCAATATCCTGTGCTGGATTTCAAGATCACTTGAAATCCTCTTGCTTCCCTCCTCTTGCCCATTATATGCCTTATCTACAGTGGGCATGTTCAATGCTGCCAACAGTGCCTGTGAATCTGTGTTCCAAACGTCAGGCTTGCCAAGGTTTGTTAATCATCCTAACTCCCCCTGCTGGCAGATTTCACTACAACCCGAATTCAAAACCGAACACAGTTAACTCCTTAAAATGTTTTTCAAGTTAATTCACATCATAAAAGAATAGGTCCGAAGAAGGAAGAAAACTAGAAGGTGAATTTCCGTTGAGAACGTAACTCACTGCAATATAAATAAACTGGAGGTTTAATACTTTTTTTAAACCAGCCTCTGGGATCAGATTTGTGAAATATGAAGTAGATACGTTGGAATAATTTTTCCCCATCCCCTTTACGTTCCCACACTCCTTTTCATTTTTGCGGCTTGTGATATTTCCCTTTGTCTCTAAGCTCTAGACTTCTACTTAATAAGTACCAATAAAGATTGCACGTTATCCTTAAACAGTGGTAGCATTCCCCACCTGCTAATTGCTTTATTTGTACTCACTGTTTCCGCCCTCTCATCAACAGGGGCTTTAGGATAAAGGGCAATGAGGTAGAACGTGATGAGGCGAACAGCAGCCAGCCGAGTGAATGCTTCTATAATTACACAGTAGCCTGGAGTAGCTCTTCTCAAATCAAATTATGAGCCTGGATTACCTAAAACTCTCAGGACACAGCCTGGGTTTTCATTTGTCTGCAGGTTACAGTCGACAAGCAGCCTTCTTTCCTCTTGACATTATCCCTCACAGAGATTATCGAAGCTCAAAGCAATGAGATGGCACAGAGAAGGCCATTTTCTCAAATGGCTCGCCTGACCCCATGTGCTTTACAACTTATTTTTTTTTTTAATTTAAAAGAAACTTTTTAAAAATGTTTATAACTACCTCTGTCATTTGCATATCAAAGTTGATTCCCAGCTGAGCTTATTCATGATTCTTTGGCAAATATTTATGCCTTGTCAGTGTCCCAACCACCCATAAGGCAACAGGAACAAGAGTCAATGTTTGGGTCCTTGTTTGAACACCTGACTATACCCTCGGAACTGTACACTGCACTGGGAATAGCATAGAAATAAGAAGACAGACTGGAGGTCAGGCCATCTGGAACAGGGGCACAGATCTGATGCTGGCTAGCTGTGTGGCCCTGTAATACCCGTTCACTTCTCATTTTCTCCATCTGAAAGCCAAAGCAATTGAACTAGATCATCTCGAAGGTACCTTCTGGTTCTGTGGTTTCATAGACTCAGCACAGTACCGCATGGATCACGTGCACAGGAGACTTAGCACATATTCGATTGCAGTAGCTAAGCAAAGCAAGATAGCGATCTATTTCTCAAGTGGTTTAAATGTTCATTAAATCAAGATTTGCTGTGTCCAAGATTTGGTCAAAAAGTGAACAAAACATGGTAAGCTTTGGTTGGTTAATGCCTCCTAGATAGAGAATCCAGATTCAAATCTTAGCTGTGTGCAGTGCTGGGGTCAGTCTATAAAACTTCTGAGAGGGAAGGGCTAGATGATCTCCAAAGTTGCTTCCAATCTTGAAATTACAGCTCAAAAAGATAAAATGCAAGTCACCAATTCCTGTATGTAATAGTCAGTGCACTTGATCTTCTTGAGAAAAAATGGCTATTTTTATGAATAATTGTTTTAAAAAGCCTCAATTCTGTAGCATTCTATATTAAAGATTTTTCATTTGGTTTTAAATAAGTATTTAAAATGGACATAGTGATAGGGAAGACAGGTAAGATTATAACCATTATGAAGTTAAGATAATTTTTCAGATATAGGGATGTAGTCTGATATCATATGCCAATTTGTTAAGGTGGCATTTAGATATTACCAGAAAGGTAATGAGACTTTTGTTTTCATGGATAATATCTTAATTTAGAAAGTTATACCACACAGAAATTAAAATACTACTCATATTTTTATTTTTTTAAAAAAGTCAAGTTTCCCATACTTTAAAAAAAAAAAAAAACAACTACTCATTAGCGAAAAAGTTACAAAATAAACCGAGTTTTAAGTTGTTTCCACTTGAGAACTAAAGGACTTTGTTAACGATGCAAATTTAATTTAGTTTTATATATTATTTTCCTTAATTGAAAAATTGTAAACATAAGTGCTAGCACCTTCTAAGGTACTTCTGTACTTACTTAAAATACAAGTTATATCCACAGGACTAACCCACCCAACGAGTATGATATCAATAAAACCACACTCTTTTTTTTTTTTCTTTAATGAGCCAGAGTCTTGCTCGGTCACCCAGGCTGGAGTGCAGTGTGCAATCTCTGTTCACTGCAACCTCAGCCTCCCGGCTTCAAGCGATTCTCATGCCTTAGCCTCCCCAGTAGCTGGGATTACAGGTGAGAGTCACCACTCTTGGTTAATACTTTTTTATATTTTTAGTAGAAATAGGGTTTCACCATGTTGGCCAGGCTGGTCTTGAACTCCTGACCTCAAATGATCCACCCGTCAGCCTCCCGCAGTGCTGGGATTACAGGTGTGAGCCACTCATTTGGAAATGCATTAGATAAATAGATTACCAAAAAGTTCTTAACTTCCAAGTGCACACCTTATACAGATGAAAGGAATTTAAATTCTGGTCGTTCAAGTCAAACTTGAAGTCCTTCTTCCAAAATTTTCCTGAAACGTTTGCAAAACCTTTAAACCTACTTTGCAAACTTAAAAATTTACAAAAACATTGAGATTTGTTCATTTGGGTTTGATCTTAACCAATGTTTTTCTCCTTTGCTTATGGTTGGAGCAAGAAGAGAAAATAAATTTCACCAATAATTAACTATATACTAGTTATTGCTTTCCAATTATAACATCCTCTCCTTTTACCTTATTTACTTGCCATTAACGGCACTATGTCTGACTTGGTCTTATAAACTGCTATGCATACACACACACATACACACACACACACACATACACCACAAATTTTGCATATATGTACTTAAAATACGTGTTTTATACATATAAAATTATATGTAATATGTATTCAACACTCTGTGCCTACATACACACAGACAGCATGCAAAGGGAAGGATTACTTGGCTTTCAGGTTATCCTATTTTTAAAAAACAACGCATTGCTTTTTATACTTCCATTTCTAACCAGCAACTTACTCTCAAAACTTTCTCCTAAGTGCGCCTATAAAGTATTCTTGTATGAAATACGGGTTATGCACCCAGTATCTGAAGCCAGACTACCTGGGTTGCAATCCTAGTTTACTTTTCTTTATCTGGATAACCTCAGGAAGCTGCTTGACTTCACTGTGCATCAGTTTCCTCATCCATAACATGGAGACCACATGGCATACAGTTTGTAGGACTGCTGTGAGGATTTAACGAGTTCATATGTATAACAAGTTTAGGATAGTGCCTACCACATAAGAAGCAGCAAACAACGAGATATTACTATTACTGTTGCCATTGGTTTAGTTAATACCATGTGTCTACAACTAAACTACTTTCTTTGTTAAGGATTTTCCAAGTACATCTCTCCCTTTACCTCCACCATTTTTCACTAACATAGAACAAGGGTTTGATTACTGTTATTTTCCACAAATACTTCTACCAAGCAAAGTTCTCAACACGGTTATACAGAGGCACTGCCCAACAGAACTCTCTTTGCTGGAGGAAATATTCTGTACCTGCAGTGTTCAATACCAGTCACCAGCCACATGTAGTTAACGAGCACTTGAAGTTTGACTAAGGGATTGAATACATCATTAAATTAAATTTTAATTTTAATTAAAAGGGCTATAAGGGCTAATGGTTATCATATCGAACAACACCGTTGTGGAGGATTTCGCAGTCAGACCAAGACTTGAATATGTGGCTCTATCCCTTTCCAACTCTGTGACGTCTCAGAGCCTCAGTTTCTCAGTATGTAAAATAGAAAGAATAATACCTATCACCTAGGAAAAACACAATCATTATAAAGAGCCTAGTTTAGTGCAATTTCTATTAGTTTTCCCATCTCCCTACCCTCCATTAAATTGGTATTATTAAGTCAGAGTGGCTCTCAGAACGGCCAGACACAGAACAGAAAGATCCACCTTTCAGCTGTTTTTAGATTTCAAAATTAAAAGCACTGGCCTCTCCAGGTTTTCACTTGCTCCACCGTAACGTTCAGTCTTGAGTGGAACTGTGATGTTGCTTTTTGTCAGAGATCCCTGAAAATGTCTGAGCATCTCTCCGACAGCGAGAAACTAAGCGAATCCTCAGGACACTCTCACCCATAGAGCTGCCTGTGGGTTCCCCAGCAGCTGTGGTCGTGGAGTGCTCATCTGCACAAGCTCCCCCGACGGTGCACTGTGATCCAGCGGCCTCTTGTTGCATGAGAGCCACTGTTCCAACCAGCTTGTGACCTGGCATCAATATCTTCATGATGGAACCCATCGCAAAAGAGTGGGGGACTTCCAGGAGATCCCCCTTACATTGAAAACCCCTCGCAATTACATTTTTTAAAGGTAGTAAAAGAAATTGCCATGTACCGTGGAAAGAGAAGTGCCATCTCTCCCAACGTCTTCAAGGACATGGTCATATGGGTCCGGGAGACGCAACTTCAGGACAAACGTGAGCAGAAAATCACAATCCAGTTGTGCTGTGAAAAGCTTTAGGAGCACAGACTGAAGCAGTAGCACTCCTAAAGTTGGAACTTGATCTCAGAAGGGCAGAATAGGGTCTAACATACTTTATCAACTGCCTCAGTCCTTTTCTAAAGTTTTATCCTCTCTGATGAGAAAACCTTTTACTATCAAACCTTCTCCTTGATGCTTTAAAAATGTCAGCCAAACTAGCCTTTTACCAGGTCCTGAGCATAAAGACTTTCTGGATATCTACAACTATATCAGAATGATAAGTCATGATTATACCAAAGATAGGAAGAACCACACATCCACCTAACCATTATAACCTGTATGCCCAATGAATTGGGGGTTAAGGGACTGCATGGGTGAGAAACACTGATTTCATCCAACTCCGAGATAATCTATCCTTAAAGAAAAAAAAATGTTGAAAGTATGTGAGGTAGCAAAGCAGTGGTTTGTTGTCATGAGACGCACTCCTTATCACCCAGTGACTCGACTTGGGATTTGGGTCTGGTTGCTTGACTTTTTAAGCCTGTGGGTCTATAATATGTGAATAATACTACTTTATTTTGAGGATTGTAAGGATTAATTAGACATTGTTGCAGTGCTTAGCACGATAACTACTATGGGTTGATAGTCAACACAGATTTAATTTCTTCACTCCTTATATATTTTGAAATGCTATTATGATCCTTCGGTTTAGTTTCCACAGCTAGCCCAGTCTATCCAAAGGTATTCACTTTGCCTTTTATCCAGATTTCAAAAATGGGTTAATTATATACTAAGCTGGGATATCAATGTCAGTGAACTTTGATTAAGATTTGGGATTTAGCAGTCCTAAGCAGGTAATAAGGATGTTGTTTTTCCCTGATGCATAAATGAGAGAGGTAAAACATGAAAAATCCAGGCCTCGGGCACCGTTTACCAGGATTAACACGGGTTTTTCACCGAACTCCAGCCTCTCATCGTCCTTACTGCAGAGATCTTCTCACTACGGGTTTTGATTACATCAACCCTATTCTCCTCTAGGGCCTGCTTAAGTGAACTGCAGATAAGGAACCAGGCCCTTCTGAGCAGCTTTGGAGGCCTCCTCTGGGTCATGGTTACATCCAAGGAAGGCCTCCCTTCCCACGTCTCCTTCTGTGTCCCTTGGCAGGCTCCTCTCATGCCAGCTTGACCAACATCTTATTCTCCACAAAACAAACCCCTGCATTTGCCTCGAGTTTTAGATGGAATTAAACATACAGTGGGAAGGATTGGAAAAGAAATGATTTTTCAGGCCCATTCCAACTCTGCACTTTTGCAATTTTGAAGTTATAAAATCCAAGTTTCTCAACCATCACTTGTTCTCTCTCCCGTTATAGCTCTTTTATTCTTTTCAACAAGCACCAAATTGGGAACACACACCCTCCCCTCGTCCCCATCCTATTGCCTCCACAGAGCTTTATCCAGAATGGAAAGTCAACTTCTTTCGTTTCTCAACTTAAAACTAATCAATTTTTTTAGAAAATCCTTCCTGATTTCTAGCTGTTTAACTCAGAGAACACCCAGACCCAGTGCTGAGCGTGTAGTTACCACATCACAAATACCTGCTAATGGATTGACAATGTTAATATTATCATTCTTTTCACTTCACACACTTGTCCAGTGTTTTACCTGTTGTCTATTTATCCTACATGCCTCCTTCCATTGTTGTTTTCTCTTAAACTACAAGCTGCAAAGTATAGAAGCCATGTTTCTTTGACTCAATGTGGATAATAGGCTGCAGAGAGATGCTTAAACGAGCTTTTCAATTGATTGATTAATACAGCGATTGATGGATGGATAGAGGAAAGGGTGAATGCATTGCAGCATTCTCCATGTGCTATTCCAACAGGCTAAATTCACCAAAAGGGTCTCGCTTTGCCTCTGCCCCCTGAACAAAGCGGCAGAGGTAGGTGAGTGAGAGGGTCAAGGAACAGCCATCCCCACGGCACACAATAGAGGAGAATGTCTTGCAGGGGATACGGCTGCTTTGGCTAATTGCTGCAAAACAGCTTTTGAAGCAAAGTGGTTATTTTCTATTATTTCTTGGTTATTTTTCCCAGGGTAATTTGTACTTTTTAAATTTAAAAAAGAAAGAAAAAAAAATCCAATGAGTCCTACATTTTTTTAACCCCACACTTCCTAACTTCGAGTCATGTTAAGTGCACCTGATTCCCCTGCCGTTAATAACGTATTTATTCATTTCATTTTCTAGAGTGGTCCACATTCCATCCACAGACTGCATAGGTTTTGTAGCTTTTTTTATAGGTTCCTTAAACTTATAAAAAAGGAAAAAAGAGATAAATAAAATATTTAATTCTTTAAATTGCCAGATTTAATTTAGAATGCACGTTATTTGCAAGTGCAAATTGAGGATCCTGGGACTCAAAAAGTTTCCATTTTTTTTCCTCCCTTTTGACCAAATTATTTTGACTAAAGAGAGGAGCAGGCAGGACTAGACACATAGGAGCAGAAGACAGATTGCAGAGTTTTTAAGAATGCTGGCCAGAAATGTGAAACCATGTCTCTGCTCACGTGTGTTACTTCCAACGCAACACGCAAGAGAACGAGTTTCTTCTGGAGATACGTCCCTGTGGGCATATCCGGGGCACTAAAAGTCTATCACTCTGCCACTCAAGAAAATGCAAGGTAGAATACAGTCAGATGTATTTTTTAACTGTTCATTCATTCATCTGTTCCACAAATACGTGTGGCCTATTATATGCCGGGTATGGTGCCAGGTACTGCGGATACACAGGTGAAGAGATACAGACTCCCTGTTCTCATGAAGCTTACAGTCACATCGTCTGGCCCTTTGTTTGCTAATAGCTAATTAACTGGACACAGCACACCTTGGTTATTCTCATGCCTTCTCTTTGGCTCCTTGGCACTGGTCTGTAGACTGCAGAAAGAAGAGACAGGAGCAGGATGTACGCTAATGGAGGGATATAACTCGATCCTCCACAAGCTCTCCAAGTCCGCTGGGTAGGGAGGAGCTGGCGAGGACAAGCCTGTGCCCTTCCCTTTAGCACTGGGGCCATTACAGTAAGGTCGCTCTGTAGTCACTCTAGAAATCGTCATTAACCATTCACGGTCACTGGAGGCTCATGGCTCTTAGTCATAATATGCCATTGTAGAAGAATATTTCACAACAAGCTATGGTCAGGTTGGTAACTGTATAAAGCAATTTATAAAATATTATCTGCAGTATGATACCATTTTGGTTAAAAGAAAAAGAGTGTCTATGCACAGAAAACGATAGCTAGAATACATGGAAACATGTTGGCAATGGATATAGTTCTGGTTAGGATTGCGGGCGCTGAGTGTGCATGTGTGAATGTAGGTGAACATGTATGCCTCTGCTTTTCAGTGCTTTCTAAATTGTCTACAAGGAAAATGTACTGAAGTATGTAATGGTAGGGAGAAAACTTGTATCCCTCACCCCAAAAATCTACATCAAATATGAGTGCAACAGAAGGGGGGCTCCAGTGAAAGGGGCTCCAGATGTCTGGCCAGGCAGCCTCCCCGGTGGCTTAGGAGGGATAGTGCTTGGCCTGTGCACACTTGGAAGTAAAGCTCTCAAGTTTTTCTTGCCAAATTTTACTTGGACCTATTGGCCTACAGCAAGGTGGTACCCACAGTGTTCCAAACCCCGCTATTAAGTGCAGTGTATGAGTGATATTTCATCACCTATGAATAGTTGGTAATTTTTACAATAACACTTATGCTACCAAAATAAATTATACATGTATCAAAAACGTCATTAACAGAAACTTATCACAATGCTATCAAACACATGACCTTTCAACAAGTAAGATATATATGTGATATATATACGTCATATATATATGTAGTATTTCTAAATCAGCCAAGGTATTATCCCAACCTAAGACGTATTTATTAAAAAGAGTGTGCCAAAACAAAAACAATGGCATAGCACGTTTTCTCCATTTTAACTCATTTCTTCCAAACTGAATCCCCACTCATTTTGCTTGGAGGGAGTACAGGCCGTTCTCCAGTGAGGGGAAAATAAGTGATTGTGTAAACTCAGACAATCAGCTTGTCACAAATTGGCAAATACAATTAATGGTTAGTTATCTGCGGAGACCTCAGTTCCGTCACTTTTCAATTTTCTGGTCAGCATCCCAAAAAAGAACCAACTCTAATTAGTAAAATAATTCTCCAGGTCTTTATACAGCCGATTCTCCGTAAAGCTCTGGGAAAAGCATGTTTTTGTTTTGTTGTTTGTTTTAAAAGTTAATTCCCTTTCTCCGATGTGAGAGATAAGAGCACTTGCATACTTAACCTACCTTCTAACTAGAAAAAATATTTTCAAAGATCACTATTTGTTTTTAAGCACACTTCTAGGTGCACTGAGTTTCTGCTGCCATTAGGTAATCTGTGCTGAAGGGTAAAAAAAGAATGCAAACTTCACAGATAAAAATCGGTATTTGAAAGCTAGTATGAGATTTGCTTCACCCATGTGAATCATCTCGGGGTAATAAAAGAACCTGATGGGGAAGATGATATGTGTAGCTAGCACATAGTCAGAATTACAGATGTACATGTAGATGGTTAAAATTAATTACTGGTTCCATCTAGAAAAGAAGCTCCTCTGGACAAAAGAGGTTTGGGTACATCTCCCTGTTCTTCATTCCTCTACCTTTGAGCTTTTGGGGGGCCAGAAATGCTAACCTTAATTAATGAAGACCCACTAGACCCCAGGCAAGGGTTTGGGTCCCAGGCCCGGGTCTCCCCCTGCGCCTCTCCCGGGAGTAACGAGCAAGGGCTTCATTACTGGCAGCTGAGGCGAAGGGTCACTGGGAATGGATTTGCAGGGCCCTCATTGAGCGATCGCTCCATGCTGAGAGGAGCTGGCCGCACTCTCGGACACCTGGTCATTAACATTGCTAATTAGCAGCCATTAATCAGGGCGCTCGCTTTTTTTTGTTGTTGTTGCATGTCACCGGCTCGGAGGAACCCAGTGAATAAGAAGATTGTTTCATTACCTCCACAAGAGGTAGAATGAAAGCGGTTCCCATCAGCTCAAGATGAGATGGATTAAGGGAAAGGTTAGACAACAGTCTGAGATGAGCCGGGGAGGGCGGATGGGGGGCCGGAGACCTGAGCTGTCTGCTCGGGCAAAACCAGTCACCTATAATTAATGAAATCTTCTGCAACCTCAATCTAATCACCGTGTGAGCGGTTCTTCAGCGACCAGATTTTTGTATTTTAAGAGCTTTATTTGTTTCTGCCAGTACAGGGAATTATCTTTAAGTTATTTTAATTCTGTTTGATACTCACTGGGCTTTAAATTTGGTGTTTTCGGCCTTCTCATTCTAGATGCATCCTCTCCTTCCCAGAGATTGTGAAGTCATTTAAAATTTTAGTTGTAAGCAAAACACTTTTAGAATATCTTCGCTATTTTATGGCTACTTTCCAACCAATGGTCAAAAAGTAATTTTTTAGATAATTTATTCTACAGTTTTTAGAATGGGAATAATAAGATGAAATGGTTTATTCTTACTACTAACTGCACTCAAAAGTCGAAAGGGAATTAAAAGACTTTATCAATTTGTATGTAATAATACTGAGAAGAGTAACATGTCATTAAAAAGGGCTATGGAGAGAGAAAGAGAGAGAGAGTGTGTGTGTGTGAGTGTGTGTGTGTGTGTGTGTATCAGTAAGTTGGGTTCTTCTTAATTCAAATGTAATAAATGTGCTTTAATGGAATGTTTCTCTTCTGGAAGGTACTGTTGTGTGTATATACCATACTACATTTATCTTAATTTCTGGAAAATGGAAATCTTGGTAACAGGTTGCACATCTCACAGCTGCTTTGTCATTTTCTATCTAGAAAAAAATGCTGTGAGAATACTTATTTAATTAGCAGTTAGTTAGCTGTTATGAATTCATTCTTTTATTAAAATGTGTTCACCCAAGAACTGCAAAACAGATCTTGTCTTACGTGGGAAGCTCTCTTTATTAAAGAAACAGTGAGCACTTCATCCAGCTTTTTGCTCTGTTTTGCTCTGAGTTCTGTGGTGGGTCACAAAATGTGGTTTGCAGGTGGCACTAAGTGACCAGAAAGCAGAAACTGCCCAAGTATTAGCGTTGTGGCCTCATTTGGACATGTGTAATAAATATATATTTGCACTTTCAAAGCAAAATTACTCATTTAATGTGCCCTACATTTCAAAACAATGAAACGCTAACCCTGTTTTTTATGTACTAGTTTGCTCTGTTTATGAAGAACTATGAAGTTTTTGGGGGAAAGAAGCAAGTATGTAAAAGTAATCTGTGGAGTACTTCAATTGGGTTGGAAATCTGTAATATGATTTCTAGGACTTCATGGGAAAGTTGAACGCTCAAGGGGAAATTACACAAAGAACAGCTGAGAAAAAGTTGCATTCTGGCACAGAATCATGCAAATGGGGCACATTCTTCAGTTTTCTCATGACGGATTGCCTCTGAAACCACTGAGCCAAGCTGCAGCAATGCTAATGAGGGAGATGCATCAATGAACAGTGTCATCCCAGGGGCTTCTAAAGGGGACGAGGGGGGGAGTGGGGAAGACAAGAGGGACTTGGAGAAGGAGGAAGGAAGAAAGGAAGAAGAGAGGGACAGACGGAGACGGAGAGGGAAAGGAAGGAGAGCAACTGAATTTTTAATAATTAGGCCTAGGTCGTTAAAAAACAAAGCAACTTAGGTAGGATGGAAGGCACAAAATGAACAGTACTATAATTCCATCCCCTTAAGATTTGAAGGATTTTAAGAAACAAAATAAGATGGGAGACAAAACTTTTTAAACTATCTGCCTGTTGAACAAAACAAGAAATCAAAGTTGGAAGCTAAAATGCTTCTGCCCAGAGAATAACTTGTGTGTGGTTTCTTTATTAAGGCCTCCAGACTACAGTGGAAAAGACTAGGGGATCATCGATGCCAGAAAAAAAAAAAAGTAGCACTGTTTCAGTCTACACTTCTCTGTGGTTGCAGATTTCTCGCTTAAATATTTTTTTAATTGTAAAAGCATACATTTGTAGCTCATTTACCAGAAATGAAAGAGTTTGCTTGTCACTGCAATGGTGCTTTGAAAGATTTTTCATCTTTAAAAGCATACACAAAAAGGTTAGTTTTATTTAAAGAATATCTCTCTTGAGATTAGCAAATGATTACTTTTGTAGAGTTCTGTGAGCAGATAGATCTTTCTTGAGTTGCCAAAACCATACATATCACTTGCTTCCTTACACACCTAGTAAATACAAAATTGATCATTTACTTTGCATTTTACTTCTATTCTGGACTTTGAATGCAGTATGTTTCTGGTGGAAATTAAATCAATAGCTATATATCTAAGGCACTTAAAGGTATTTTTATAAAGAAACTTTAAAATATATATATAACACAGAAGTTTCAGACCTTTAAAGTGACACTGAGTTTTCAAACATTATGAGTCAACTCCCTTTATAATAACGCCACAGTGACCACAGCCAATTAGGCATTGATATGAATTGTGCAGTTTACTTCCAAAATGTCCCAATGAAATGTGTTCAGTACTGGTTCAATCAAAAGTATAGTTAAAATGCATTATTGTTTTCTCTTCGATATCTTATTTCATGAGCATCTAGCTTTTTAAAAATGTAACCATCAGCTGTGCTCCCTCTCTAGGTAAATGAAAGACTTTAAAAGGAAAAGACTGCGGCAAATTTAAATTGTTTAAGTAACAAAGAGTATATAAGGGACTCTGTTCTAACACACCAGTATAGGTCGATGCTAGAATCAGATCCTTTTTATTATTCTGCTCAATTTCAACCAATAGGAGTTGCATGATTCAGAATCAAAGCTAAAAAAATCCCCAACTCGCTCTATTGTGTATTACAGTTCATATGGTATAGTTTCCAAGACCACCCACAGTTCTGAGACTGCCTAATGGAAGATTGTATCAGCTGCTGTACCTAATGACAACTAGATGGGTTAAGAATGAAGTGTTAGCATTCATAGTACTTGTGGGCATAAAACAGATTACTCACATCATTTTAAAGATAACCTTGAATGAATGCAAAATGCATTCATTCGTGTGACACACTCTAATCAAGTACATGATCTATCAAAATTAGCTCAAAAATAATTTTCTGAGATAAAAAATTAAAATCTATTATATTAAAGAATCTGTTAACATGTATTTAGACAATTTTAAATTAGACATTAATGGAAACTGCACGTTTCTGACATCTCACAAAGTTATTTAACAGCCTAATCATGAACAGTGTTATTAACTGGTAGTTCACTATTGTCCATCACACTTCTGAGATCCCAAAGTGTCTCAAAAAAAAAAAAAAAATGCCCTCTGGACAATTGCCCTCTCTCTAAAGGAGAAAGAATACACTTAAACCATAAGATGCACGTGAGAAAGGCTGAGATAGTCCCTTTTCTTGCTCTCCTGCCTTCTTTCCAAGAAAAGGCATTTCTTTGAAGTTTCCTGTTTTTCTTATTAAATCCCAGTGATTTCCTCCACAATATAGCCATGTTAGGTTTCACATAAAAACAGTTTAAATGACTACTTTGCTTGCTTGCTTTTAAATCTTAAAGTAAAAATGATACTGCATTGTGTTAATCCCTCTGGGGGACACTGTTATCCAGGATGAGCAGGTGTGGCCATCAGTGAGCTTTCCTCTTGTCAGAAGAAGCTCTGGTCCAAAGCCCAGCTGCAGACTCACTGTGTGGCTTTGGGCAAGTCCGTCCCGTGGCTGCTCTGGTCCTCAGTTTCCTCACGTGTCAAATGAGGGAGTTAGATTAGGTGTTTGATGTGTAAACTCTTTTCACTATTCGGATGTTGTAATAATGCTGGTGACACATTTTTGGTTTTCAGTAGAGAGGAATGGCTACTAAATGATTCGGGTAGATTAACTCTGTGAATCTTTCCCAGTTTAAGGATTATGAAAGCATGTGGCCTCCATATGTGAAATGTAAAAATAAAAGCCTACTTACTGTTTTTGCAAATTTAATCCTCCAAAAGTTTAAGGATCAAAACCTGGAAAAATATCCTCCTTGTATTTCCTTTTGCTTTTGCATGTTTGGTAAAACCGAGTTTAATTTGAAACAACTAGTCATAACTCTTCATTAATCAAACCTTTTTCCTGCAGCATAATTCCAAGAGAAAGATGCAGAAAGAAACCAAAAGACTGCTAATTGTTTCTTTGTTCATTTAAAAAATGTCTAATTTGTACACAGTTAATCCTTAGACTCAGTGTCCAATATATCTTTAACTATGGCAGTCTGGTTTCTAGCTCAGGCTCTGGAATCAACGCTGGGTTGAAATCCTACCTCTATCATTTAGTTATGGTGTCATTTACCTTCCCTAAGCCTCAGTACTCTCATCTGTAAAATACAGATAATAATAAGACCTCACTGAGTTTGGGGGAGGAAACATGAGATAATACATGTCAAGTGCTCTGCACAGTGCTTGCCCCAAGGTAGGTATCTCATTCATGTTACCTTTTATTAATACCATTACCAGATGGTGGGAACTGATGCTCCCCTTAACATTAAAGGCTCATTGTCAAGATAAAACAGGTTCACGAAGCATACTGGATATTTATAATAGGAAAGTAACTCAGCTCACTTAGCCAAATGTTGTCCAAAAACTACTGCCTTTGATCAAAAATCTTCAAAAAATACTGTCCTTGATCAAAAACCAAAGGGCTTCCACACTTCTGACCCCATTCCCTGCATGTTCTCACCCCAAGCCATTATCGTGGGGCACAGTCCTCTCTGCTGGGATGGCGATGACCTGCACTTTTGCCATCAGTCCCTGGGGATCACTGCAAGGTCACTGGCTGTCCTAGCTGGCCAGGTGTGACCCAGCCTCCAAGCACCCTCAGGCTCAGCTGGTCAGACTCTTCCAAACGCTTCGCCCTCCGCTCTGTGCCATCACCTGTATTTCCACCTCCCTCGCCCTCTCCAGGGCGGCCTTTCTTCCCAGATTTCAGTCCGGCTCTCTATTTCTTTCAGCGTCAAATCTAAACCTCTTCACACGGCCCTTCCATGCATCTTCACCTTCAGTTTCTGCCTCTGCTCTCCACCTGCCTCCCAACCTCCAGCCCCGTGAGCTGCTTAAAGTTCTCAGAAGTCCCCATACACACCTTACCTCCAGGCCTTCAGGGGTCCCCTCCTTCCCTGAACTTCTCCCTTTAGACTCTCCCTAACTACTTCCTATTTTGGCCTTAAGTTCTCAACCTATGTGGAAGCCTGTGCTGACTTCGGAAGATTTGGCGAGGTGCCTGCTCATGTGTTCTATGAAGTTCCAATCCTTACCCTTATGGGAGTTTTTATTAAATATCATTGCAATACACTATGTGCTTGTACCCCTAGCACAGAGCCTTTCACATAGTAAGTCCTGAGTTAAATATTTGTTAAGTAGGTTTCGTTTGTTTGTTTGTTTGTTGAGACAGAGTTTTGCTCTTGTTGCCCAGGCTGGAGTGCAGTGGCACAATCTCAGCTCATTGCAACCTCCACCTCCCGGGTTCAAGCAAGATTCTCCTGCCTCAGCCTCCCGAGTAGCTGGAATTACAGGCATGCACCACCATGCCTGACTAATTTTTTGTATTTAGTAGAGACAGGGTTTCACCATGCTGGTCAGGCTGATCTCAAACTCCTGATCTCAGGTGATCCGCCAGCCTCAGCCTCGCAAAGTGCTGTGATTAGAGGCGTGAGCCACCACACCCAGCCTAAGTAGGTTTCTTTTATATCTGTCTAAGAGTACTTGGAACAATGCTAGGATCATCTTCACTTACCAATATAAAATAGACACAGTGATCATAAAAGTCATCTTTAATAAGCTTCATCAGGCCAGGCCTGGTGGCTCACGCCTATAATCCCCGCATGTTGGGAGGCCGAGGCAGGCGGATCACCTGAGGTCAGGAGTTCGAGATCAGCCTGGCCAGCATGCCAAAACCCCATCTCTACTAAAAAATACACAAATTAGCTGGGAGTGGTGGTGCGCACCTGTAATCCCAGCCACTCAGAAGGCTGAGGCAGGAGAATCGCTTGAACCCAGGAGGCGGAAGTTGCAGTGAGCCGAGATCGTGCCACTGCACTCCAGCCTGGGTGACAGAGTGAGACTCCATCTCAAAAAACAATAGTAATAATAAGCTTCATCAACTTGAGAAACTGCCATTAACTAGCCAACCACAGAACAGATAATAGGCCTAAAGCAACACATCAGCGCTCACCATTTTACTGTATTGTCCTGGAGAATAAAACCATGGATGTTGTAAAAAGGTCATTTTACTAAATTACTACTGAAGAAACATTTTCTAGCTTGTTTATGCATCTTGACGGCTGTCCCTTCCATCTGAAGGCTGAAGAACATGGTGGGAGGAGAGTCATGGGGAGATAAAGGCCATACCACCATTAAGAATGACTGCGAAGACCTACATAGCGAAGTCATAATGGGCTTGTGGAAGGAGTGGGGACATAAATCTCTAGAAAATGTTTTATTTATGATTAAGAAAACCTGTGAGGTCTACCAACCCTTTTACCTCTGTGGTGTGTGCAGGTGTGGGTGTGTGGAGGTGAGCTGAGCAGTTCTCACCTTTGTGTTTTATGACTCACACTCATCAGCTAAGAAGTGCTCTTCTTTCTCTACGCTGCTTTCACCCAGCGTTTCACCCTCTCTTCGAGTCACCTGCTATGACATGAAACTCTCAGATGCGTCGGCTCTGATCACAGATGCTTCTTTTCTGGAATATCCGTCTCAATCCATTTCTGGCTGTATTTCACTTTCTCCAGACTTTTCATCCCATTGTCTCCCAGTTTTAGTTCCCATTGTTGCCATTTGGATCCTAGAACTTGTTTCTCTTCGTTTTCCCCTTGATCTGCTTTTAGAACCTTGGTTCCTTACACCCGCTATTTGACTAATCTACGACTAGACCCCAATTCTCCTGTAGGAGCAATTGTTTTTGTCTCTCTCTTACTAGAAATATATATTTCATACACATCATGAGCCAACTTAAAAAAATAAATAGGCCGGCATGGTGGCTCACGCCTGTAATCCCAGCACTTTGGGAGGCTGAGGCAGGTGGATCGTGAGGTCAGGAGTTTGAGACCAGCCCGGCCATGGTGAAACCCCATCTCTACTAAAATACAAAAATCAGCTCGGCATGGTGGTAGGCGCCTGTAATCCCAGCTACTTGGGAGACGGAGGCAGGAGAATCGCTTGAACCTGGGAGGCAGAGGCTGCAGTGAGCTGAGATCACACCATTGCACTCTAACCTGGGAGACAAGAGCGAACTCCATCTCAAAAAATAAATAAATAAAAATAAATTACCATTCTAGAACCAAATATTCATGGTGGACTTCGGGCCACCTGAGCCGCAGACAACACAGTGGACTGCATTTCCCCAAGTGCAGGATGTGCACAGCGTGGGGACATGCCCCAGGAGGAGAGCAAGACGCAGGGGTACACTGGCATGTGTTAAATGCCACTGGTCCCCAAGGCGAGAGAGTTGTTCTCTCTTCAGTTCTCTTTCAGCCCTTCTGAGCATAGTAAGAACAGAGTCTCGGCACTCATCATGAACACCTTTCCTACACTTTACAACACCTCTAACACAAAACAGTTTAACAGCAATTGTTTGCATTCATTTAGTTTTCATAGTCACTTTATCTTTAAGGTAAATTGTGTTTGTGTACCATCTATAGAAGTGATATTTTTGTAGCAATTGATTTCCTTTGCAGGGAGATTATATTTAAAAGGAAAGTCCGTGTAAAGAAAACACTATTTAAACAACAGCTCAGGTATTGGTAGCATGTAGCTGTGATAAAAATCATGACGGTGGTTATGAATAGCTGGATTTTGATAAATAATGGAAAAGGCCAAAGTTGTAGATCAAAACTACAAATTACACACACGTGTCAGTAATAGTTTAGATATTTTCTGGCTCTCAAAATATGAGGTTTTTTAAAACCAGCCATATAAGTATTTTTACTACTTCTCTAAGCATTTTCAATGTCATGAAAAAAATAGAATCTCCCCATGTTTCTATGCCTCTCCCTTTCTTCCTCAAAACCATGAAATGATTGTTCATAGACTAAAGCACTCATGGGTAAACCAAAAAAAAAAAAAAAAAGAAAAAGGATCTTTTAGTCTCATAATTACCAAAGGCATAAGCAGAAGCTTGAGAAAACAAGCTGGTGTGCAAGAAAATAATTTCCATTGCCAGCACCTAACCACCGGCCTCTTTCTTAAGAAGAGGATGAGGCCCACAGGGTAATAAAAGGCCCTATAGAACCACATAAAAGTTCCACATGTGCTGCTCCCTGAGTGGCCTTCAAGGGGGTTAGGGCTGGAGGGAGCCAGGGGACGGGGCTCAGAGCAAGACAAAGAAAAAAAAACCTTGCTTCCAGAGAAGCAACTCATCTTACACAAAAACGAATTAACATGACAGTTTCCTGTTTGCAGAAGATATTGTTGTCAGTGAAAAACAACCACAATAGTAAGTGTGATAATAATAATAATATGAGCCCTAGCAGTTGGGGTTTCTGCAGTCACAGTGTGAATTGCATGAGAGGATTATGTGAAGTGCTCTTGGCTCGGAGGGGGAAGTAAGACGCTTCGGCTTGCAACTCACAAGCAGCTGCTTGGGGGCCGTGCACCTGCCGGTTCCAAGGCTGTTTTCACCTCGAAAGGAAAACAGGCCCCTTCTCTTTCCCATTCACAAGCCCCAGTCCGAAAACCACAGCAAAGAAGGAGGGAGACCGGGAGAGGAAAATGGAAAGGAGAGAAGGGCAGAAAAACAAAATGAAGCTAAGGATGCTCCTCCATAGCAAGCGGGTCTCCCCCACTTAGGAGAAACCTGGGGCTGGAGAGCAAAGGGAAAGGCAGCAGGGAAGGACTTCATTTTGATGCAGCAAAGACAGAGTGCGATCTGGGATTGGCAAAGTTTCAGCGAAGATGGGGGCGAGGGGCTGGAGGAGAAGAAAGGACTCTTTTACTGCTTCATGCTTCAAGTCTTCCCGAGAAGCATAAGCTCCGCTCGACATTCTGGGAATAGCAATGAGGCACACACAACAATCAAAACACACTAAATCTGTTTGATGATTCAAGCACATCATGCATCTGCACCCACAAAACAGGACTTCAATGAAATAACCTTGCAGATTGGAACCGAAGAAGAAGGGAGAGCATGAGGGTTTGTAATTAGTAACTCCGAATACAAGCAGTTTTGTAGAAATTAGGTGTTTGCACACTACACTTCATTCTAAAGTGACTTGTAAGCGTGTGCTCCTGGAGAGCTCGGGCCGTTCCTCCCCAAGTTTGCTTGAAGTTGTGTTTTCTGTCCTCACCGAGAAAACTATAGGAAGTTGTTTCAACCAGGCCTTTACCAAAGAAGTGAGAAAAGTCTAAATGAGGCTTGTTTATATCCACATTCACACAAAGAAACACACGTACACAGACTATTCCCAGTATTACAGTAAAGCCTTATGTGGTTCACGAAAACAAAACAAAACACACACCCACACACACACAATAAACAGAAAAAGAATAAAAGCCCCACATCTCAGATCAGGTCATATTTAAACCACAGTGTCTGTTCCCAAGAATTTTTGCTTCCAGGGATTTCTATTTCCCAGTAAGGGATAAGTTATTTGGTTACACAAATATGATTTGGTCTTTGCACGTGTGACCCATCATATGTGTTTGCGTCCACACTGAGCATAACACACACAGTCTGCTGTTGGCGATGTGCTTCAGTGCCCCAGAAAAGGCCTTTTTTGTTGTTAGAGAGATCCAGATTCACCTACTTTCAGACTGACCTCCAAATAAGCTTGGCCTGGTCTCTGCTTGCTTTGAAAAAATCAAAAGGAAATAATTCATATTGAAAGTGGGAAAGTGTTTGCAGGGCTCTCTCTCTCTCTTTGGACTCTGAGAAACGCTTCTCTTTTTATTGAGAATTTATTCTATGCAGCAACCTAAACAGAAATTGGAAGGAAAGGGAAGAAGACTGTGAAACGCGCTAGCACTATGCTGCCTCCTGCAAAACGGCCCCAAATGCCACCGTTCTCTGACAAAATGGAAATAAAACGTATTTGAAATATAACCATTTTTCTCAGTCTGCGATTAATAAAGAGACTATTTGGCACAACAGGAAAGCCAAATTTGTGAATTATTAAGCCATGAGAATTAACTAAATCATTCTTTGGGGTCTGAAAATATAAATGAATCACAGGAAGAGAGGCAAGAGTTCACGAGTGGGAGCATGTAGCTAAAATGCCTCGGCACATTCCTATTTACAAGAAATTATTTGAGCAACTGGGGAATTTGAGCTGTGGTGGAGGCTATCCTTTTTTAGAAAGCACACAACTTTTGATCAAAAACAGAGTTCAAAATGAACCCAAGCCAGGGATATTGAACACGCTCGTCAGTCCCAGTGAAAATATGCCTGTTTTGAAAACCTGCAAGCCTTGCAGACCTTTAAAACTGACAATTTTGTTAATAATGGAAACTAAAGTACCTGCACTCATGGGAAGTTGAGGAGAAAAGCTAGACAGCATGTTCCTCTCCCTCTGCCATGATTAAAATCCTCAAAGTGGTGAATCTCCAATAACTCACAGCTACAATGGAAGCTCTTGAGAAAGCAAAGAGCATTTTTAGTCTACTCACAACTCCTTACCCCAACTCAAAACCCTCACCCCATAGTAAGGCACTAATGTTAATTGGAGTGTGTCCTATCAGACGGTAGAAGGAAAAATAAGGTGAAAAACCATGATGCTTCCTTACCTCCCACCTAGCCAGATTTAATCTATCTCGCAAGCTTCTATTTTCCTTCAAAAAGATTCTGCAGCTCATTCCACATTAATCTTTCTCCTTTTCAAATTGATGCCATATAGAGTTTGGCACTCATCTGGTATTAATTGTACTTTGTGATATATTTTATTTGACTTTATTTATTTCATATTTTTATTTAACTTTTTTTTTTTTAAGATGGAGTCTTGCTCTGTTGCCAGGCTGGGGTGCAATGGCACAATCTCGGCTCACTGCAACCTCCGACTCCCGGGTTCAAGCAATTCTCCTGCCTCAGCCTCCCGGTAGCTGGGATTACAGGCACGTACCACCATGCCCAACTAATTTTTGTATTTTTAGTAGAGACAGGGTTTCGCCATGTTGGCCAGGATGGTCTCGATCTCCTGACCTCGTGATCCACCTGCCTTGGCCTCCCAAAGTGCTGGGATAACAGGCGTGCACCAGCATGCTTGGCCTTTTGTTTAACTTTTAAAGTAGCGTTTGCTCAAGTATATTACTAAGTGTTTCTTAACATGACTTTGTGGTCAGAATCTAGGATAGCCCAATTAAACAAAGTTGAACAAATTTTACAGTAAAAATATTTCAGAGCAATTAATTAATAAACTGATGTACATCATGACACTCCAAGTGGCATAGGCAGTAGTCAGTCTTCCCAGGATTATTTAAATTAAAACCAAAAAAAAAAAAGCCTTTAGCAGAAAAGATTTTCCAATCTCTATAAAAAGAGTTTCACTTAAGAACTAAGATCCAGGCCGGCCTGCTGGCGTATGCCTGTAATCCCAGCACTTTGGGAGGCCGAGGCGAGTGGATCACGAAGTCAAGAAATCGAGAGCATCCTGGCCAAGATGGTGAAACCCCGTCTCTACTAAAAATACAGAAAATTAGCCAGGCGTGGTGGCAAACACCTGAAATCCCAGCTACTCGGGAGTCCGAGGCAGGAGCATCACTTGAACCAGGGAGGTGGACGTTGCAGTGAGCCGAGATCACACCACTGCTCTCCAGAGCGAGACTCCATCTCAAAAAAAAAAAAAAAGCGAATTAAGATCCAAAAGTTCACTTATCTGTTTGATCATCAATGCCACAAATACTTACCACAAATATCTGCTTTGCATCAGGCACAGCTGGGCGCGGAGACAGCCCATGGGTAATTCCCAGGCCCACAGTCCAGTGGCGAAGGCGTAATAACAGCCTACCATAACGCAGTGTGATGAATTTAGTGACGTGCTATGCATAGGATCGTGTGACTGACGTCAGTGGAGAAGTGCCTACCTGGCAGAATGATCAGGAAGTTAGAGAAAGGTTCCTCCATGGGGTGACATCAAAAGGGAGAATGGCAAGGAGCAACCAAATTCCTGACAACAATTCACAATGTATAATGTTTTCCTTATATATTACTACAATACTGCCTTCTTCATATCCCCTTGAGCTCTTGCAATATATTTGGTATCCTGAATTCATCTGTGCTTTAGTTTATCTTTCCAAGAAGGTTAATTTCCTTTAGAGTTTTCTCATGTATATTTTTTTCTGTCTGTGAAATGCATCTATCCAAGCTCAGCCTCCAAGCTGAGGTCACAGTAAAAGACAAATTAAGTTTGGGTCTCCCATATATATCTTTTTGTCATATATTCCTTAGGGCAAACATTTTTGAGTGCTATCTATTAAATTCTCAAGAAAAGAATAGGGAAATCTTTTTCCAAAAGAGTGAGATTTAAACTTTAAAAGTCTGTGAACCGTTTAAATCACATGAAGAAGGTTTTTGTTTGTTCCTAATGAAGGTTTCTTTGGAATTCTGTGGTGAAGTACAAAAGGGGAGACCTTGAACCCTGGGGGAGGCTCGCTTGACAAGCACAGAGTAGTGGCGTCGATGGAAACCCTGAAAGATATTGCCCCTGAAGATGGCACCAAGGCTCACCTCATTGACCAGTGGGCATTATTAACCTTTCAGCCCACATGGTCGTATCATTTACAGCCCATGTTTTAACCGTCCAGATCTATCTGATACTAGCCTGTGGTTTATTGACATTCAGTGACACACTGTTACCAGTTCTCATGATGTGTCATCTACAGAGGTGACACCTCTTACTGCTCCTTTAAAATAAAAAGTGAAGACCACCGAATTCTCTTCACTGGCTTGTGAGACTCTTGACATAACAGCCTACATTCTTCCTTCTTAGAATAATTTCTGAGAAAGGATATAAGGTGGGGCTTTCCCATCGCTACCAGGTACAGGAAAGAAGGGATCTTTCTCTCTCCCTCATCCCTGCATGTCTGTGTAGAGAAATCTTCTACGGATTTGTTAAATCAATTACAGAAACTTGGTGGTGGGAGCATGGGGTGGTAGAAGGCAGGGTGGCATGTGGGGAGCACAGCAATTGCTTCTACGCATGTGGCCGCTTCATTCACTCTGCAGTGAAGGGAGCAGAGCTGTGCTAGAAGTCAAACAGCCTGAGTCCTAGCCCAGCTCTCCCTCTTAGTAACTGTGTGACTGTGTGACCTCCCTGCTCTAACGCTTCATTTTCCTTGTCTTCAAATGGAATGATAATGCCCCGCCAGTGTCATCCCCAGGGTGCTTAAGAGAGGTTCAAATGAGTCAAAACAGGTGAAAGCAGTGTGAAAAGTCTAAAGTGCCAAGTGCTGTACCCGAGGCCTCTCTTGATTATGTGTGCTCTTTGGGCAAGAGCTTGGGCTCCAGGGTCGAACCCATCTGAGTTAGAATCCTGGCACTGCCTCCTGTCAACTGCATGACCCTGTGCAAGTTTCACCCTCTAAGCTTCGTGTTCTTCATCTATCAAATGGAGAGCACTCACCCTCAAAGAGTTGTAAGGATTTAATGAGATCATAAATGCAGCACCCTGACGGTGTCTGGAATAGAGGTTTCTCAATGGATGCTGGCTCGTATCATTAGTGAAGAGCTAGTGCCATACGGATCAGATCACCCTTTGCTGCAGCGTGGGGGAATGAGACTCATCAAGTGTGCTTGGAAATCCCATCGGACATAAAATTCATACGTCATTTCCCCATTGGAAGATTTTCTCACTCCCAAACCCCCGCCCAGTGTACTAGTCTCCCTCCTGTACCACTTCTGTTTTGAAATTCTACTGCTCTTAGTGGGCACCACGTTGTGATTTATTCACTTACATGTGTCCTCCACTCGACTCTAAGAATCTTGATGCTGGAACTCTGTACTACTCATCTCAGAATCGTTCACGCCTAAGACAGTGCCCAGCTCACAGTAGGCACAGCTCACAGTAGGCACTTAATAAAGGCTCTGGAGTGGGTTACGTGAATACATACTACTTGCTGTAAGTCAGCCTTCAAATAAGTGATGGGGACCTCAACACGACGTGCCGTGACACAGGAGAAAAGCAACGTCCTCAGGGGTTAGTAGAGCCTTCTCTCCCACTCTCTCTGTAGTGTCAACTCAGACAGATCTGGTGGCTCTGCTATGCAGTTCCAGCAAATATTCATAACTCGGTTATTTTGCTGGCCTTGTAAAACCAATAAAAATGAAGCAAAAAAATGCTGGAAATAAATATTTAACGTTCAGTTAACTCCATATCTCTCCAGACTTTGTCTCCCTGATAAAATGTCACAAAATCCTAAACTCCAAAGAGAACAAACAAGCTGTCAGAATCAGGAAGCTTAAGGCAGGGGCTAGTACTAAATGAAGGAGCCGTCTTCCCACACAGCATGATTTCCAGATGTAACCGCAAGACCCTGGCCTCTCGATAATTTATTCCCATACACCTTTCCCTATCTTCCTGTCTAGCCTGACGTTCACGCTGTTGTGAGTTTATATGAGTCTGTGTGTATTTGAGGTGGGGCAGAGGTGCGCTAGCTGTAGCATCCTCAGAAAATGCTTGCAAAAATGCCTGTTCTCTTTTCGCTTGCCTTTTCCCATTAGCATCCTCCGTGGGAATGTGCCTTATCATCATAAATATTATTACTATTGACACAGAATCATTTACCAAGTCAGCTTTTTGGTCCCCCTGAAGACAGCTTGGCCTTTAGGGAAGGAGATAAACAGGTAGAGTTTAATCACAGGCCTCAGACTGCTTTGAGCTTAGAACCAGGTGCAGCCTGAAGAAGGTAGACCAAGGGAGAGGTGACTTAATTAGCGCCTGGGCCCCGGGCACCTGGGCAGAAAGCACAATCATGGGAATCAATGTCAGTATTCGAGCTTGTTGTCCCCTGAGTCTACTGGAATTCTGTTTTGCTGTTGTTGTTTTCCAGTAAGGCTTACTGAGCACTATATGCTAGTATAGAGCACGAGGACGGGCTTGGTGTACAGTGGTATGAATGCTTCCCTTCTTCTAGGAAACTGACCCTACCATGACTTCAACCGTATGACTGTAATAGAAAGTGACCATCACAGTTCCTCCAGCACCCATTTGGATCCATCCAATCCCACCTCCAGAGTTCTCTCATTGGAACTCAGAGGGCTTTGGCCCCCTCTCTAGTGGTAAAGCTGGGAGACGTGGGCCTGGGAGCAGTAGAAGGCTATGCTGCAAGCCAAGTAAAAATGAGGCTGAGAAAATACAGTCGGTATCTGGGCGTGGTGGTGGGCACCTGTAATCCCAGCTACTCAGGAGGCTGAGGCAGAGAATTGCTTGAACCCAGGAGGCAGAGGTT
The DNA here is from genome assembly GCA_004027715.1 of Plecturocebus donacophilus. Lineage (NCBI taxonomy): Eukaryota > Metazoa > Chordata > Mammalia > Primates > Pitheciidae > Plecturocebus > Plecturocebus donacophilus. The sequence continues at coordinate 231,887 of PVKP010000216.1, forward strand.
GCCGTGAGCCGAGATCATGCCACTGAGCTCCAGCCTGGGCACAGAGCGAGACTCTGTCAAAGAAGAAGGGGAAGGGGAAGGAGAAAATACAGTCAGGGATCCAGGAGAAGAGTGGAGAAGAAAGATGAGGCGTGTGCTGGTGACGGCCCTCCAGAGAACCCCTGTCCCAGGCATCCATGAGACCACCTGCTGACGGGAAAGGGAAACGGTAAATCCCCGTCTGGCCTAAATTAGTTCAAGTGGTGGGTTTGCTACTTGGAAGCAAATAATCTCCAATATGCTAAATTCAAATGCCTGCTGTGACTCTTTAATCAAGTATAAGGCACCGCACTGGGTTCAGGGTTGCTAAAAAAGAAGAAAGAAACAAGCTAACACACACTGAATGCCTGCTGCATTCTGGATAGTATAGATAAGTTACTATATTCTCCCTTACAGCAACTCCAAGCAATAGGTATTGCTTTCAGGAAATTGAATCTTAGTGTGGTTAATTCTCACAGAAAATAAAAAGAGACAAAATTTTAACTCAGATATCTGACTCTGTATGCAGATCCTATTCTTACTCCTCTGCCACACATTGCCCTTTATGGAGTCTTATAATTCAGCAAAGAGGGATTTATGCCAAAACAATGTAATAAGATATGAGATGATGCAAATGAGAAGGGAGGAAGCATTGAGAAGGTATGGACCCACTGTCCAAAGGACCACCCAAATTCTTGGTGCCAAATTAGAATCTTGAAGCCCTATTACTGCTTTTAATTCCTGTCCTTGCCATGAACCCACAAATGTCATTGTTGGAAGATGAGAGCCTTAGTCAAGGCTTTTCACCCCAATATGTTCGGATCTGTAAGTTGGAGGTAGAAAATAAAATCTTCAAAGACTTCAACAATTTTATTGGGAGAGGAGTAATGTTTAACCAAGTCGATAATAAAATGTGGCAAGATCAGCAAAACAAGGCCGGGCGATGGGTCTGAACCAGAGCAGCAATCACTTAAGTTCTTCAGATGGGAAAGCTGCTGGCTGATAGTGAGGGCCGTTAAACAATGAAATGGGTTACCAGGGCAAGCTAAAGAATCTCCTCATCTGGAGGCCCTTAAAATAGTAAAATTTTCTTGGCGTGAATGGCTTTACGTGTGGTCTTCCTTGAGGCGGGGTGGGGTCAGAGAGCTACAGAGGAGGGATGACCCCTCCAAATCCTTTCCCAAAGCTTGGGATTCTCCCTACCTGACTGTCAACACCTTTTTGGGGGGCTCTGCCATTTGTCAACTACTCCCCTTTTCTTAGTTCTTGGCTACCTCAGTAATGCACTAATTCACAACTGCTGCAGAAATGATTGAAATATTTAGACATAATGGGGGAAGTTTAATAGGGTCCAGTGGGAAACCCAGGTGTTTAGATCAGCTTAAAAATAATAACCACCTCCCCTGCCGGGGGGTTTCCATTCACAATCAGCCCCGCTTTTATTCTTAACCATAAAGGCTACCTCAGACAGGAAATTATTCACGTGATTGGTCTTTACAAGTGCTGTTGGGTTTAAACTGAGGGCTGTAGAGGTCATTAGTGGGCAGCCATGTGATTAACCTTTGCCAGCCTGTTGCTTTTCACACTTTGTTAACAGCTTTCATTATTGCCCCTCTGAGTCTTGAGGAAGCTGTTTATTGACAGTATTAAAAATACATTGCTACAAATTCTTAAGAGCCTTGTGTTAAAGAAAAAACACCCTCCCAACATCTTACAGCCAGCCGACTGGGGAAATGGGAAACCTCTAATTTGCCAAAAAGGTTTATCAAGAAGCACTAAGTAATATGACATTTAACTCAGAGTTCTCACCTGACGTCATTCCTTGTCTGTCTGAGTTACAGGTCATGGTGAAAACAGAGAATTTGAGGAGTGGGCTGTAAAACCTCTGGACGAATTGGAGGCTCGGACTCTGATTTTGAAGGAATTTAGATTGTACATAAGTTTGGGGGAGAGGGAGGGAAAGAGGTTTATAAGAAAAAATGTCTCTTTTGAGGAAGAATACAGCCCTTGCCCACTTCTAATGACCAAGTGTTTCAGGAAGAATGTGGATGTGTGAGTCAGCACTTAATCTGATGTGCGTAAATGATGGTGGTTGCAGTTTTTACTCAACTCCCACCCGGCCATGAAGTGTTTTGGGAGACATTTCCTATAACTGTTTGGGCAAGAAAGGCCATATGGATGCTCCCCTACCAGTGATGTGCTTAAAACCTACTTAAAGGATGGCATTCTTCAAATGGTCCTTGCTCCATGACTCCTCCCACTGCCCCCATGACCCTCCTGTAAGAACTCAGTGGCCTTCCTATGACCCCTCCCTCAGCATAAGGTTTTTTCCCAAGCACTTTCCTCTCACTTTCTGAATTCCAGGGCAGAATCTGACTCCTTGCTTCAAAAGTACCTAAAGCCTTCCCCTCCTACGTCAGAGTCCACATCCAAGGAGGTGGAAGTGGAAGACTCCGAGATTTATCCCCTGCTGTTACACGTATGCATCTGTATACAGATGTGTGTGTATACATACAAGATACATATATAAGGAACGCATGGGAAAGGAGAACATCAGAATCCCACGTGAAACTTCTGGGCTTACAAGATTAAAGGTACAGAAAGAGTACAGTGTACAAAAAGAGAAATCACCGACTCTCCATCCACTGCCCTGACTCTGCTGGTTTTCTATTCTGATAATGTTGCTTCACTTACTCATATGCTGTTTAAAATATGTAGCTATAGACCCAAATATTTTTCCTGGGAATGATGACATGGCAAGTATTATTTCTCTCAAAGAAAAATACAAATTAGTTAATGTTCTTAAGAGGAGCGTAGTAAGTGGGGCTACTCCCTTCTCCCGAAACCGCGTGTTGCTCGTTCTAATGATCTCCGTGTTTGTGTGAATGGTATAGTAGCTGGACTTTAGTTCTCACATATACACTCTGGTCAACAAATCCAAACAAACAGTCACAAAAGGTTCGATTCCCTTTTAAGATCCCTTTATAACTTTTTAAACTGACAAGCCACATATTCCTGTCTCTCATGATGGAAAGGTAGAGAAGAAATTTTTGCCAGAATAAGATTTTGTATTTTATGTCAAATTATACCTGGAAGCTCATTTAAAAAGTGGAATTCTAAACCTCCCACCCCCCAAAAGCAAGGATTTCAGATGCAAATGCCAAAATAACTTTAATTATAGGTTTGTTGGGGGTGTGACATTAAAATATCAGTCAGCGGAAAACTTTACATTGTTAACATGTCACTCAAAAACTTTGAAATTTGTGTTATACCATTACTATTTATTTGTACATTCTTGGTCTCCAATGCACATACGTGCTATAAAGAGCCCAAGTCATTATAACAAGTGGTCCAGCGTTTTCACATTTACTTTAAAATTAGAGTTGAATATAAATTGGTGTAGGCTTGTTAATATAGAACCTTGGTTTCACTTACCGCAGATTTTCAAAATTAGGCTGGAATCATATGTAATTTTTCAACATAAAAAACAGCAAATTTTAATTTGACCTATAATCTGTTTTTCTACAAAATTTAAAATAATATTGTGGTACTGGGGGAAAAAACATACAGTAACCTCTAACATCAAGCTAGACTTATTGTAGATAATAACTGGTTTTCTCTGCTCCCTCTTCCAAAGTGCGTAGGAAAAGAAACCATGGAAACTGGGCCACCGTAAAGCCAAGCTTTCTAACCTCAGCTGAGCTCTCACTGATGCTCGAAAAGCGTTTTACGAATCCCTTGTTGACTAATTATTGCAGGGGGCCACAGTGGCTGTTCCAAACATTCGTCAACCTCAAGGGCCCACCCTCAACTTCCTTCAACTTAACCTGGCTCCCGGGAGGTGACCTGTGGGCCCATTTCACTGAGGAAGGCCAGGCAGCATGAGCTCCCTGTGCTGCTGCCTGACCAAACTAGACCTGGCTTTGGGCTGCCTGGCTGCCTGGCTGGGCCTAGGGGTGTCACTGGCTCAGGTTCTCCCTGCCTTCATTCCCTGCTCTGCTTAGCAGCCTCAGCTTGACGGTTCACCTTTCTTAAGGCTCGCATCCTGCTGCCTGGTCCCAGCTAACCTTGATGGTGAGTCCATCCCAACTTTTTTACTTTTTATTTTTGTAAATGAAACGTAATAACCGTACACATGTGTGGGGTATGGTGTCATGTTTCAATACCTGTATGCATTGTATAAAAAGGTCAAATCAGAGTATTCAGCATATTCATCTCAAACATGTATTGTTTTTTCATGGTGAGAAGATTCAAACTTCTCTCTTCTCGCTCTTTTGAAGTTTAAAATGCAATATTGTTAACCGTCGTCACCCTACGGTGCACTTTTAACAGCATTTTCTCTCTTCTGCCAGTGGCCCCATTCCTGTCTGAGAACAAGGCCAGCTCTTCACATCCTGACGACTCTCCTTGAGGACTCTTCCTCCACCATCATCACCGCTGCTCTGCGGCTTCACCTTCGGCTTTCGTCCTCACTTCTCTCTCTTCTGCGGTCTCTGTCTTCACCGTCTTCCGTAGAAATCTCACTACATATAAATGGCAATATTTATCAAAATGAAGAAGTTGAGAAGAGTATGCGTTTGATGAGGAAAGAGAATTTTAGCTTCCGGACTAACTTCTCAATCCCTAAACTCACATTTCTCACTCTCAGAGCCGTCAGTTAATTCCTCAAACTAAAATTATTTTTCCCCAATCAGACTAGCACTTCTTCTCAGCTTCCTCATTTTGATAAATATTGTCACTAATGTTCCAGACCCACGAGTGTTCTTTCTCACTCCATGGCACTTAAATTTCCATCACACTTAGAATGAAATTCAAACTTCTTTCCACGGCCTCAAGCTCTCTGGGTGGTCTCTGACCTCAGACCCCTTTTCCATCACCTGGTTTGCCATGATCTCACCACTCCGGCCTTGTTTCTGCTTCTCAAACACACCAAACTTGTTCTCTCCCTGGGATTTCGTGGGACACTTCTCTCCTCCAGGTAGTTGCTTGTCATATGGCCAAAATGTCACCACGTCAGAGAAATGGTCCCAGAAACTCTGTTACATCACACTGTTTATACTTTCCCCATCACAACTCTCATGACTGATATTAAACTCTTGTTTATTTTTATTTTTTTTATTATACTTTAAGTTTTGGGGTACATGTGCAGATCTTGTGGGATTGTTACATAGGTATACACATGCCATGGTGGTTTGCTGCTTCTATCCCCCCATCACCTACATTAGATATTTCTCCTAATGCTATCCCTCCCCAATCCCCCCACCCCCTCCTATCCCTCCCCTAGCTCACCCACCCAATAGGCCCCAGTGTGTGATGCTCCCCTCCCTGTGTCCATGTGTTCTCACTGCTCAACACCCACTTATGAGTGAGAACATGTGGTGTTTGGTTTTCTGTTCTTGTGTCAGTTTGCTGAGAATGATGGTTTCCAGCTTCATCCATGTCCCTGCAAAGGACATGAACTCAATCTTTTTTATGGCTGCATAGTATTCCATGGTGTATATGTGCCACATTTTCTTTATCTAGTCTATCATT